>OZ014524.1:390161917-390589890 GCA_963966055.1 Lathyrus aphaca
GGCCTAAGCCCAACAATCAAAGGTTAGCACAAGTAAGAATAAGAAGAGAAGGGATGAGATTTGGAGATGTGGGAATCACTTCCACACCTCTCACTTACCATAGCCCCTACAAAGGTTAGCAACACAAGCATACAAGTGAAACAAAATGAATATAATGACATGCCAACATCATACAAACAGAAATGTAATCATATATACAAATGCTCAATGCAAATGCAAGAAACAAGAATGAGAGAAGAAGCATACAAGTCAATTATGAAGCAACATGAAACACATGGCAAAACAAAGTGAACTTAAGAAAGATGCAAAGCAAAATGCACAAAACATGAACTCAAGGCACACAACCAGAACCAAATCAAGTTAAAGAAATGCTTAAGAAGCAAGAAAAAGGAAGATAAGAGAGGCACAAGACCAAACAATCACATTATGGGAATAAAAGAAGCAAAGAAGTGAGGTGGATGTACATAAGAAAGAAAGAACCTAAAAGGTAAGCCAAACACAAATTTTCCAAGACACAAACCCTAACCCAAGATCAGAATGGTATCAATACCCTAAGGAGACCCCAAATGAGAGGAAGAAGTTGGCACAAGTGCCCTTCTAAGCTAATAAGAGAGCTTATGATCAAAAGGAAGCAAAATGGGACAAGCTATGAACCAAAATTCAAATCAAATCAACAATGCACCTAAAAATTCCACCACTTAGGACAAATGATCTTCAAACATGATATAACAATGTGCCAAAAGGGTTGAAAGAAGTTCAGAGGCTAGACAAGTTAAAAGAAGGCTTAAACATGAACTAGGGTTAAGAAACTTCACTTACAAGTCAAGGACCAAAACCCAATGAACAAATTTCTAAAAATCAGAGCAAACATCACACATGAACTACATCCTCTTATGAATCCAGAGCAAAAAGAACCAACAAGAAACTCAAAATGATGATCACTATGGAAATTGGACAAGGCAGTATACACAAAAAGGACTTAAAAAGAATTAATTAAGATGAACAATTAATTGACACGTGGATATTGAAAATAAATGGAAAAGAAAAATATGGAAAATTAAAGAAAACTCCAAATGACTTCCATGAATTAATTCAGAATTTTTTGAAGCCTGGAAGCATTTTTAAAAAATCAAAAAGCAAAATGAAATGAAAAGAAATAAAATAAAATAAAATAAAATAAGAAAGGAGGACTGGGGGTGTGAAGAGCAGAGAGTTTAGTTCAAATGAAATGGGCTTATAACAAAGGGGGGTGCGAATAGAAGGCAAGGCCCACTGGGTTGCGCTGGTTCACAAAAATAGTGTGGAAATTCATGAAAAATGCTGGAAAAATAACTGGCCAGAGGATGAAACCAACGAATCTTGTACTCCCTTCATTAATTGACGTGGCAGTGGTATTGGATGAGAGCTGAGGGAGCATGAGAGATACCATGGGGTGCGCATCATGTTGACTACTTAGAAACAAAATATAAGAAAGAATGGCACGTGAGAGAGAGGTTGTGTCACTTAATGAGGTGGCAAGATCTTGTGCGTTGAGAAAGAAGATCCAAAGGCAGAGAACTCGTCTTCAACCTCTAAAACCCTAACAACATGTTTCCAGATTCCGGTGACCGGAGCTAGGGCTCCGGCACCGGAAAACACACAGCATGTACAAACAATGATGAAAATGAATAAAAATCTCCAGATTGACTAATTGGACCATGTTGAGTTCAAATATGGTGATGAAAACTTCAATAGATCAAAGTATCTCACGGATCGAAGGAAAATAGTTTTGACCATGAAAATTCAAATCCACATTACACACTCAATAATGCATCAAATTCAAAACTACAAACAACATAATGATCAGTGAACATCAAGGATTACAATGCACACCATCAATTTCATTTCCAGATCTGAAGATTTGGATGCTTACATGAGCTTGCAGATCTTGAGAAAGCTTGTTAGAAGCCCAGATGATGAAGCCAATCCACTCCAAATGCACTCTAGTTGCAAAATAAATGCAACTAGAGTCTTGAATCTTGTTGGATCTGAGGATTTGCTACCAACTGCCCTGAAATGGCAAGGTGATGAAACTTCAGAGATAGCTTGCACAATGGTGAGATATATGATCCTGAGCTCCTAAGGATGAAGGATCTGTAATTTGTTTTGGAACAGAGCAAGTGTGTGAAGAGATTTGAGATAAAATGAAAATGGTGCAAAAACTTGGAAGTTGAGCAATGAGAGAGAGCTGGAACCTCTAAAACCCTAATTCTCTTTTATATGGTGTCATCAATTAGTGCTGAAGAGATGAGGTGATTTGCACGTGAGAATCAAAAGTTTTAGTGATTTTGCAATTTTGGCCAATTTGTTGTGATCTCATGAAAAGCTCATGCACTCCCTTACCTTCTGCCCATGTGCACTCCTAATCTGACCCTATAATCTTAATCCAAACAAATCTTGGCCCTTAGATGAAGATGTCACACTTTTTTCATGAATATGCAAAAATTGCATTTATGGAATAACATTCTCACTTGGCACGAATTTTGTGTAATTCTTTGAGAAAAGTGTGCCATATGCATTGCATTTTAATATTGGAACCTCACTTGATCCATACAAACACTCAAAATTGAGTTTCATGACTTTTGGCTCTTGGTGCATAAATGAAAATCAACTTTTGCCCTAGTTTGATGAAATTTTCGAGGGGCATATATCCTTAACCATGAAGGCTATGAAAAAGTACTTGTACTTTTTGAAAATGGGAGGTCTTAATCTCCAACTTTCATGTTTGACTTTGGTCCAATTGAAGAATTTTTCATTAAGTTATGCTCACTTGAATTTTAGGGCAAAAACTTGCCAAAAATGGCATTTTCCATAACCAACTTTGCACCAATTTTGCAAAAACACCTCAAAACCTCATGATTCTTGATCTTTGAACTTGCCAAACCTCTTTTAACATTATAAGAACATCCCTTTGGCTAGAAAAATGGGATTGGACCCCTTGAATTCCCACAATTGACTTTTCTAAGGCACAGTTGATCAGTTTCTTCATCTGCAAGCAACTGAAGAAATGCTTAACTTCCACAAGGAATTTTATCACCAAAATTGGTACCTAGGATCCTCTTAACATGTAAAAGAATTTTCCCAAATGAAATGGCCAAAGTTTTGAGGTTTTCATGCTTAAATCTCAAACCCTAGTTTAGGACCATTGTGTAGGAGCTTTGCCTTAGCCTGGATAACCTGATGATCCTCCAACCTTTTGAGCTTTTGCAAATGAACTTGAACTTGTAAATGAAATATATACCCCTCATAGAACTTGTACAAAACCATTGGGCCCCTTGTCATGGCTTGTGATGCTTCAAGAACCTCCACAGATGATCATATGCCTAATGCTAGGTCATGAGAAATGTTATGCCTCATCTTTCCATGCTAGGATGCCAAGAATATGACATGTTCATGATGAATATGATGTGATATGATGCTTAAAATGAAAAGGGAAAATTTGGGGTGTTACACTATTATCCTTCTATTAGGATGGTGTAATGGGTCCATTAAATCCTTGATTATGGCTTAAACGCATTACCTAACACTAAACAAAAACTCCAAAAGCATCTAAATAAATGCAAGTAGGTTAATGATCTTAATCCTACATCATGGTGATTAAGTGTGAGGTGTTTACTTCATACTTAAGGTATTCTCATTACCCCTAATCAGAGGGAGGATGTGATGAGTTTACTAACCCTTGGTTTAGGCTTAAGCTCATTTTCTTATGACAAACACAAAAAGCAATAAAAGATTGAAAATACCAAAAGCAAACAATAATCGTCTCCTTCGGGATTCTTTTCTCACCTCATTCACTCACAAGCGAGAACTTGCTTCTTCCGTCTAATGCAAGACAGTTTGCACCTGAGCCAGACAGGTCATACACTTGAGCATAGATAAGTAAGCAGTTCACAAGTCAATTTACCTTTCAGTCTCTTTGAGTCGAACTACGGTGTTCTGACTTCCTCATTGCACGAGAGGTTACGTAGGCATAACTTAACGGTTAACGAACAAAAGTCTCTGTATATTCCCCCTTTTCCAGCATTATTCTTTAAGCCTCATAGTCTTGAGCTTTGCACTCTTTCCTTGCACTGACACTCCTTTATTTCACTTCACATTTCTTTCACACTGACACTTGCATTCTTTTTCCAGCTTTTGCACATAGAATAACACTGACACTACCCCTTTTAAACACAAACTTTTAAGCGTGGATCCCGTCGAGTACGATGAACAATCTGGGTGCTAATACCTTCCCAGGTTGTAACCAACCCCCTTTCTCAATTTCTCTGGTTCGCGACCGTCTTGTCCATATCTTTCTAGGTTTATGCAGCATTACCTTTCCTTCGGGATAAAAATGCCTAGCTGGCGACTCTTTTCAGTTCATCTTCATGTTCTCTCCTTTCGCCGACCGTTCGCGTCTGTACCCCTCTTGGCCAGGTGTCATCAGGTGGGAGCGACAGCTTGGCGACTCTGCTGGGGACCCTTATACGACAACCAGGGCTTCTGGTTCTTTTTGTAGGTTCCTCCTAGTGCTTGTTTGATTTGTGTTTACTGGGGTGTTATGTTCTATGTGTGTTTATTTATTGCTTTATGTACAGCTTTATTTATTGCTTTCTTTAATGCTTTTTGCATATTTCATACTATCATTGCTGGATCTGGTTTTCTGTTTTGGTGGGTTGGGTTCCATTGAGAGATTAAGGTCCTATACCTGGGACCTGAGTGACACCTAGGCTAGAGTGGTTCATGTTCTTTCCCATTCCATTTCGGTCTGGTGCGGGAATATGAAACACGGTTCAGATGTGGGTTTCTTCTTGAGAACTCTGTGCTACAAATTTCCTGTAGTGCTAGGGCCATCTGGGAATCCTGCTAAGTCTGGATGACCTTTATTATGACCTTTAGAAGCTGAGGTGAATTAGAGGAGGATCCTTTATGGTTATTATAAACACTGTACCTCCGGGTTAGAAGTGTTTACACTTCTCATAACTGATCCAAGTCTGAGGATCCTTGTTCTAGAACATTACCTGTGAGGGGGTTGGGTTGTTTACAGGTTTGCAGGAACCCTTGGCCACATCATACCCTATTACTGTTTTGTTTAAGAATACTCCACTTTGGATAGTTCTTGTGATTAAACCTGGACATGTGACTCTTTATTTGAGTCCCCCACCCTGGTTACTGGATTTCTGAGCCTTCATCTGGACTTTTGAACCTATATGGACCTCATATCAAGACAGATAATCAGATCCAGCTCTTGATCACAAACCCTTGCATATCATTTGCATATATCATCATTGCATAATTTAACATTTGTTTATTTGTTTTTCAGGGTATCCACCTCATTATATCTTGGCTTTGGTTTTGACCCCTTCTATTGCTTATACCTCAACTTCAGATATCTTCTTCAGCATCTGCTTCAGTTATCTCCAACCTCACCAGCATCAGTCTGTCAGAGACTTACTTCCAGCATCTCAGTTTGAAATCTTCATCAGCATTTGACTTCAGATTCTTCAGCAGCACTCATGGCTACCCCCAGGAAGAGCAACATATCTTATCACTTTTTTGAGCCTGTATTGACTGGTATCAGACAGTTCCAGTCACTCATCACACCTGATCACATCCCACTGTTCAGATAACACTATGGGGGTATCTTGGATATGGTTATGGATCTTGATTCCTCTCAGAGAAGCATAATCCACACATGCTTGCAGTTCTATGACCCTCCACTCAGGTGCTTCACCTTTCCTGACTTTCAGATGGGGCCCCTGCTGGAAGAGTTTTCTTTGTTGATTGGAGTACCTGTCAGAGGAGGGATCCCCTTCAACCCAGAGATGGATGCCCCCAGAAGTGAGGAGATAGCAAGGGCATTGTACTTGGAGCCTGCCCTTATTGAGCAAAGCATGGCAACAAAAGCTGGGATTCCTGGTCTACATTTGGACTTCTTGATTTCTCAGGCCATCCTGAGTGCCTCATTGGGAGAGTGGAGGGCAGTCTGTGCATTATTAGCCCTCAGCATATATGGGGCTATACTGTTTGCAGATGAGCCTAAATTTGTCAGTAAGAATGCCATCCATTTGTTTCTTCTGAGGAACCTAGTACCTACACTGCTAGGGGATTTTTACTACTCCATCCATCAGAGGAATGGAAAACAAAGGGGGAAGTTAGTCAGATGTTGTGCTCCCTTGTTCTACTCTTGGTTACTCAAACACATGCCTAAATCAGATGCTTTCTTGAACCCACATCAGCAGAAGAATTGGGCCAAGAGTTTCATTGCCTTAACTTCATATGACATCAAATGGTGTACCCAAAGCACCAAAGGCAAGGACATTATCACCAGTTGTGGATAATACCCAAATGTGCCTCTGATAGGAGTAAAGGGTTGCATCAACTACAATCCTTTACTATTTAAGAGACAATTGGGCTATGCCTTAGTTCACCCTCCCAGAGGACAGGATTTAGCTGAGACCCTATACTGTGAAGTTCAACCTAATTCAGCTGTTGTCAGGCAAGCTGCTTGGGCTTGGGACAACATCCAGACAAAGGGGATAGCTATTCTTAGAAGATGTAACAATGTTGCTTTAGCTCAGTACACAGACTGGTCCCTTACTAGAGCTCAGATTACCAGAATGCCTTTCACCTTGGAAGACACACCTGGACCATCTACAGTACAGCCTGCAGCAACAGTCAGCCTGGAGGAATTTGAAAAGTTGAAGGAAAGGAATGAGCAGCTATCTCAAGCCCTGAAGAAGACTCTTTGGGAAAGAAGTGACGGTCGTCTGGACATTGAGAGATTGGAAAAGCTCAGGATTGAGCATCTGACCAAGATTGAAAAAACAGAGGACTACATAAGGAAAGCAATGGCTGGGGAAGAAATATTGAAGTATGCCTGTAAAGAGGCCAAGACTCAGAAAGCTAGGGTTGAGCACTATCTGGAAGAGAGTCAGGCTAGGTGGATCAGGATCACCAAAGCCCGTGCACAAGAAGACCAGAGGACTCAAGCCAAGATTGATCAGTTGGAGGCCAATGAGAAGAAGCAGCAGGAAGCTTTGTTGGCAGCTCAGAAGGAGATTTCAGAATTGAAGCTTCGAGCAGGGTTAAAGAGATCCAAAGATCAGGACAAGCATAAAAAGCTGACTACTTCCATTGCTACTAGGAACCTCCTCATTAGGACCATTACAGAGCACCCAGCTGGTCTGGTGACTGAGGCACTCCTGAAGGAGGTCAGGGAAGATGATTATGGACTGGATGTCTGATTCCTCTTTGCTTGTTGTTCTTTCCTTTTGATGTACTTTTTCTTTTGTTATATTGTTTTTTGACCCTCCATGGGCATGTATTGTAAAACAGACTATGTATTTTTCATCATTTGTAATATATTTAGTTTGTTTTCATTGGGCTTCTTTTCTCAACACTATCAAGCATCTTCCTCGAGGTCTGGAAAAGTCAAAACCAAGAACCAAACCGGATACCTTAGAAAAAAAATAAGCATACTGCATTGCATACTGACTTTTTCTTTGTTTTGTAGGTCTTGTTTATTTTTATTATGTCTAACTTTGTTGTGATCTAAGGAAACATTTCTCGTCGCCGAGTGTTCCCTGTCAACCGCACACACCGGTACCCAACTCGTAACAACCTTCTAGACATTCAAATGGAGGAGGTACAGCAGGACCTGAATGAGGTTAGAAATCATATGGCAAACAAAAGAGTCGAGATGAGAAACCAAATGTCTCAGTTTATGGTTGTCATGACTGGCTTAGCCCAGAGCCAAGAAAGACTGAGAGAGCTTGTAGAAAGACAGACACCTGAGGAGCCCCATCTTGGAACAGGGGGAACCAGCAATAATGAACGGGGGCAGCCTCATATTGACCCACCAGAGTATGGACCCCATTTGAATCCAGATGTTAACATCCCGAGGAATGTTCAAGGTAATGCTGCTGGGGGCAGAATCCTGTAAGAGGATCCCCAAGAAGAACAATTTACTGTTATTGGGGCTGGAGATGAGGTATATGATAGAAGACTGGATGAGATTGCTGAAAAGTTAAGATCTTTGGAATCTCAGAATTCTTTGGGCTTTGATGTAATGGATATGGGACTGGTAGATGGGGTGAGGATTGCCCACAAATTCAAACCCCCTTGCTTTGAGAAGTATAATGGTACCTCCTGCCCGTGTACTCATCTGCAATCTTTCCTAGGAAGACTCAAGGCTTATACCATGGATGAGAAGTTATGGATGTTCTATTTTGAGGACAGCCTGACTGGAGCTTCGAGAGAATGGTATTCGCATCTGACAAGGGCCACCATAAGATGTTGGAAGGACTTGGATGAGGCTTTCATCCGGCAATACCAGTACAACCTAGACATGGCTCCCAATAGAACTCTTCTAATGGGCATGTCTCAGTCTTCAAGGGAGAGCTTCCGGGATTATGCTCAGAGGTGGAGACAGCTTGCCGCTGCTGTCCAGCCACCCATGTCAGAAAGGGAGATGGCTGACATGTTCATGAACACCTTGCAGGGAACTTATAGTGATAGACTTGCAGCTTTCTCCTCTACCAGTTTTGCTAATGTAGTTATAGCTGGTGAGAGAATTGAAAGTCTTTTGAAGATGGGCAAAATCTCTGACAATGGTGCAAGTTCCTCCAGCAACCCCATAAAAACTTTTGCAGGACCCTGAAGGGCGGGTGAAACAAATGTTATCCATGCAAGCAGGGGAAGACCCCAATATTCTCACAGATCAGTAGCAGCTGTTACCATCCCAACTCCGGTTCCACAACAACCATTATATCCTCAACAACAACAACATCCCTATCAGCAACTATCTCATTTTCCGCAACAAAGAACCTACAACAACAACAATAGCAACCAACAGCAGCGTCCCTTTCAACAGAGACCATCTCAGGAAAATAGGGTAATTGACCTTATCCCTATGCCTTATGCTGTTTTATTGCCACAACTCCTGAAGCTCAACCTGGTTGAGTTAAGGACGTTGGCACCACCGGATCCACTTAATCTCCCGAAGAATTGTGATGTTAATGCCAGGTGTGCCTTTCACTCCAATGCACCTGGTCACAATACTGAGAAATGCAGAGCCTTACAGATGAAGGTTCAGGATTTGGTCGATTCCAAAGCTCTCAATTTCGCACCTCCTCCGAACGTTAACAGAAATCCTATGCCTAATCATGGTGGGCCTAGGATTAATGTCATTGAAGAGGACCAACCATCCGCACTAATTGATAATGTTGCACAAATTCAAACACCACTGGTTGAAGTCAAAGTTCAACTTTTAAGATGCCAAGTGTTCCCAGGCTGTGGGGCCTGCTGTGAATTGTGCAAGACAGCTAGTAATGGTTGTGAGAAGCTAAGGTTTGGCATAGATGGGCTCATCAAAGATGGAATCTTGAAAATTACTTCGACATCTCCTTCAGCAACTCTTATTTCAACAACAATGGATCCTCCTACAACACCAAAAATTCTTCCTTCAACAGTTTCTCCTACAACCACAACAACTATCATTCCTACTGATTCTTCAACAACTCCAAAAGTTCTTCCATCCATTATTTCAACAGATCAGAGTTTAACAACTTTTTCTTCTACAACATCAGCACCATTTAATCAACGGAATCTTCTACAACGCCAACAAACATTAATGAAGATGTCTCAACGGTCACAATCTATTATGACCCTGCAAATGTTCATAACAACATCAATTTCCAACAACAAACTGCAACACCTCCTGCCAGATCTCCAGTCACAATCTACTACGATCCATACACCATCACAGTTCCTTCCGCTGCATCAATCAGTCCAGTTACCATTACGGTTCCTGGGCATGTTCCTTATGAAAGTAGTAATATCATACCTTGGCACTACGGCTCTGATCTTTACTACAATGGGGAGAAAATCACTCTGGATTCATCAACCTCTTCACCACAAGTTGACAATGTTGGGAGAGGCGGAGGCTTCACCAGAAGCGGGCGCCTTTTTGCCTCACAAACACAAAGACCTAATGCTGAAGTAGAAGCTGCTACTAAGGCTAAAGGAAAGAATGTGGTATCGGAAGAGCCAATGCCAAGGAAACTCAGAAGACATCTTTTGAACAGGATGTAGACGAGTTCATGAGAATAATAAAAAGGAGTGATTACAAGGTGGTGGACGAGCTTCACCAAACACCCTCCAAAATCTCCATATTATCACTGTTAATGTATTCCGAAGCTCACAGGAATGCATTGTTGAAGGTCCTGCACGCAGCATACGTGCCGGAGGAGATTACTATTAATCAGTTAGAAACTGTGGTTGCAAATGTCAACACCAGTCATGGACTGAGCTTTACAAATGCTGATTTAACAACGGAGGGGCGCAACCATAACAAGGCTTTGCACATCACCTTGGAATGCAAAGGTGCTGTTCTTTCTCACGTACTGGTGGACACTAGGTCTTCCCTCAATGTTCTACCAAAGAAAGCCTTAGTAAAGCTGGAGTATGATGGCTTGGCATTGCGCCCAAGTAATTTTGTGGTGAGAGCATTTGATGGCTCTAAAAGATCGGTGCTTGGAGAGATCGATTTACCTGTGTTGATTGGCCCGCAGACTTTTAAAAATACCTTCTTTGTGATGGACATACAGCCGGCCTACAGCTGTCTGTTGGGTAGACCCTGGATCCACGCCGCTGGCGCTGTTACGTCTACCCTTCACCAGAAGTTAAAATTCGAGTGGGAAGGCCAAATCATCACCATCTGTGGGGAGGAGGACATCTTTGTTAGCCAGCTGGCTACGTACAAGTACATAGAAATGGATGGGGAGATCCATGAGACCATGAGTCAGGGGTTTGAGGCCCTTAACATTAATGAAGCATCTGCTGTGTCTGGGACTTCCATAACATCATATCAATAGGCCCGGAAGGTTGTTGAGGAGGGTACCGCTCAAGGCTGGGGCAAGCTGCTTCTAGTTGAAAAGAAAGAAGACAGATTCAGGTTGGGTTACAGACTAACTCGACAAGATCAACCTGAGGCTGAAATGGAGCCTAAATTTGTCAGCGGGGGGATGCTCACCCCGGATTCTGTGAACAGTTTGGAAGATGAGGAAGAAGACGAACGCAACCTGGAAAACTGGATACGTCCAAGGATCCCGGGGAACCAAGTCTCAAACTGGTCTTCCCAGGAAATTATAAGAGTTACTCCTGCAGAGTAATTATTATTTCTTGTCTTTAAGCATGCATCAAGTCCTGCATCTTGCCCAAGATGTCAGGGCTCATTTTGTAATCGGGCCATCTTGTATTTTGTGCAAACGATCAATTAATGAATATCAGGACATCTTTTGCAAATGAGTCTTTTCTTTTCCGCTCACTGTTTTTCATTCTTTATTTTTTGTACAAAAATAAAATGGCAATGTTTTTCAAAATAATAACTTCATTTTCACCTTTTTTAAGCAAGATAAAACTGATCACTAAAACGAACAAATCTAAACCCTTGTAGAGAGTTCCCTCCAGACTGCACCGACAACAACACCGCTATGACTTCGTATGACTTTGATAATCCGATTAATCAAGTCGATGAAGGGGTTGAAGAAGATTATGAGTTACCTGAAGAACTAGCCAGGTTGTTGAGACAAGAGGAGACGGTTATTACTCCTCATCAGGAGGAGGTTGAGATGGTTAATCTTGGTACAGAAGAAGACTTGAAAGAAGTGAAGATCGGGGCCCGTCTGCAAGATTCAGTGAAAGAGCAACTTATTGACATGCTTCGGGAGTATGTGGATGTTTTAGCTCGGTCTTATCAGGACATGCCAAGTCTGGATACTGACATTGTTATGCACAAGCTGCCTCTAAAAGAAGACTGTCCCCCGGTAAAACAGAAGTTGCGCCGTACTCGTCCGGATATGGCCATGAAGATAAAAGAAGAGGTACAAAAACAGTGGGACGCCAGTTTCCTTGTTGTAACTAGTTATCCACCGTGGGTCGCTAACATTGTACCTGTGCCTAAGAAAGATGGCAAAGTACGGATGTGTGTGGACTACCGGGATCTGAACAAAGCTAGCCCGAAAGATGACTTCCCATTACCTCACATTGATGTATTGGTCGACAACACGACTCAGTTCTCGGTGTTCTCCTTCATGGATGGATTTTCAGGATATAATCAGATCAAGATGTCACCTGAAGACATGGAGAAGACAATTTTCATCACACCCTGGGGCACTTTCTGTTATAAGGTAATGCCATTCGGACTGAAGAATGCTGGTGCCACTTATCAACGGGCTATGGTAACATTATTCCATGACATGATCCATAAAGAAATTAAATGTTATGTGGATGACATGATTGCCAAGTCCCTCACAGAAGAAGACCACCTGGTGAATCTGTTGAAGCTATTCAAGCGTCTGAGGAAGTACCAATTGAAGTTAAACCCCAACAAATGCACATTCGGGGTGCGATCTGGTAAGTTGTTGGGATTTATTATAAGTGAGAAAGGGATTGAAGTTGACCCCGATAAAGTCAAGGCCATCCAAGAGATGCCTGCACCGAAGACTGAAAAAGAAGTTCGGGGGTTTCTAGGTAGATTGAACTACATTTCAAGGTTCATATCTCACCTTACTGCAACCTGTGAGCCCTTGTTCAAAGTGTTAAGAAAGGAACAAACAGTCGGGTGGAATGAAGACTGCCAAAGGGCTTTTGACAAAATCAAGGAATACTTACAAGAGCCTCCAATCCTTATGCCTCCAGTTGAAGGAAGACCTCTGATAATGTACTTGACAGTATTAGAAGAGTCAATGGGGTGTGTGTTGGGCCAGCATGACGAGTCTGGTCAAAAAGAGTATGCAATATACTACCTAAGCAAAAAGTTTACCGACTGTGAACAACGTTATTCACTGCTCGAGAAAACTTGTTGTGCTTTAGCGTGGGTTGCTCGCCGACTAAGGCAGTATATGTTGACCCACACTACCTTATTGATCTCAAAGATGGATCCAGTCAAGTACATATTCGAGAAGCCAGCACTTACCGGACGGGTTGCAAGATGGCAAATGATCCTCACAAAATATGACATTCAGTACACATCTCAGAAAGCCATCAAAGGCAGTGTATTGTTTGATTATCTTGCTGAGCAACCCATTGATGATTACCTGCCTATGAGATTTGACTTCCCTGATGAAGACATCATGTTCATAAAAGCAAAATATCATGAAGAGCCTGTTCACACTGAAGGGCCTGACCCAGAAGAAGAGTGGACAATGATGTTTGATGAGGCCGTTAATATGAATGGTCGTGGTGTTGGTGCAGTACTCATTACACCTAAAGGAGTTCACATGCCTTTCTCGGAAAAACTCACTTTTAACTACACTAACAACGAAGCTGAATACGAAGCTTGCATTATGGGTCTTGAGGAAGCCATTGACCTCAGGATCAAGACATTAACCGTATTCGGAGATTCAGCTCTGGTAATCAATCAAACCAACGGCAAATGGTACACTCACCAGGAGCATCTGATTCCATACCGGGACTATACGAGGAGATTACTGACATTCTTAACTACAGTCAAACTTGAGTATATCCCTCGAGATAAGAATCAGTTTGCAGATGCTCTAGCTACCATTTCATCCATGATCAAAGTTCAAGCTGCCAACTTTGTGCCTCGGATTTCAGTATCAAGACTTGACAGACCAGCATACGTATTCTCAGCAGACCTTGCTAAAGATGATAAGCCTTGGTTCTATGACATCAAATGCTTCTTGGAGGATCAAACATACCCACCTGGGGCATCTTCCAATGATAAGAAGACATTAAGAAGGTTAGCTGGTAGTTTCTTCCTGAACGCTGATGGTTCCTTGTACAAGCGAAACTTTGATATGGTACTTCTCAGATGTGTTGATAAGGAAGAAGCAGGCTTGTTGATGCACGAGGTGCATGAAGGATCTTTCGGTACCCATACTGGAGGGCATGCAATGGCCAAGAAATTGTTAAGATCAGGTTACTACTGGATCACAATGGATGCAGACTGTTGTGCTTATGCCAGAAAGTGCCATAAATGCCAGATTTATGCAGACAAAGTGCACGTGCCTCCGAATCCTCTGAATGTAATGTCTTCACCTTGGCCCTTTGCCATATGGGGTATTGATATGATTGGCAAGATTGAACCGACTGCTTCCAATGGCCACAGATTCATCCTGGTAGCCATTGACTATTTTACCAAGTGGGTTGAAGCAGCTTCATATGCAAATGTCACCAGACAAGTGGTAGCCCGATTCTTGAAGAGAGACATCATTTGTCGATATGGAGTGCCAGAGCGAATCATTACTGATAATGGTTCCAACTTAAACAACAAAATGATGGCAGAACTGTGTCGGGACTTCAAGATCCAACATCACAACTCTTCTCCTTACAGGCCAAAGATGAATGGCGTTGTTGAGGCCGCTAACAAGAATATCAAGAAGATTGTGCAGAAGATGGTGGTCACCTACAAAGACTGGCATGAGATGCTACCATTTGCCTTGCATGGGTACCGTACATCAATCAGAACATCCACTGGGGCAACACCATATCAGCTTGTGTATGGTATGGAGGCAGTCCTACCTGTTGAAGTTGAATTACCCTCCTTGCGAGTACTGATGGATGTCAAATTGAATGAAGCAGAATGGTCCGATCCCGGTACGAACAACTGAATCTGATCGAAGAAAAGAGATTAGCTGCAATCTATCATGGGCAGCTGTATCAGAAGAGAATGAAGAAAGCCTTCGATCAGAAAGTCAGGCTTCGGGAATACCAAGTGGGAGATCTTGTGCTGAAAAGACTCCTCCCTCCTCAAACAGACCACAGGGGCAAGTGCACTCCAAATTATGAGGGTCCATTCATAGTGAAGAAAGTTTTCTCTGGTGGAGCACTGATGCTCACCACTATGGATGGTGAAGATTTCTTATCCTTTGTAAATTCAGATGCAGTTAAAAAATACTTCTCATAAATGACCCGCTGGACATAAAAACAGAAGGTAAGTCCAGGAAAAAATAGGGCATCCCGGCGAGTCAAAAACAGAATAAAAGACTCGGGAAAAAATAAGGGAAAATAATAAAAAATGTACACCCGTTGAGTTGAAAATCCACATTGGACAACTCAGGCAAAAATGGGTATCCCGGTGGATTGAAAACCCGAAAGGGCGATCCACGCAAAATAAGGGAATAAGCGAACAACTGTATTCTGAATTCGTCTGTATCGTTCACAATATGGCAAGCTTCAGTCAGAATCAGCCTTCTTCAGATAGCAAGATGAGAAGAACGTCAAAAGTCATACGGGTCATAGCGAAAGGGACGCACTAAAGCGTCATCAACATTGCCAGCACCTTCATTTTTATCAATTTGTAACAATCTCCTCATTTCAGGGGATCTGTTTCTTTGACTGTACTTGCCAATTCAGGGCACACAAATTAATAAAATCAGATTTTTAGTCATGTCTCATCTTGTACATTTTATTACGTTTGCAAAAATGTCTGATATCCCTGATATAACATTTGCATAAAAAACAGATGTTGCCTTTCTAATCACATGCTTACAGGAAATATTTTACTTACTCCCAGGAGTGTCTAAATTCCTATGATGAAATCCGGTAAGGGATGCCTCGGGGAACTTGTGCGTTTCTTTGTTGTAACAGGATTGTAGGTATTCAGAGCGTAACATGGGGCATGAAAGGTTTTCCCCAGCAAAGCTGCCAAATCATTATTTCCTCAGCATCTTCCAAACAGCACCAGAGAAGGTCTCTCTCCCCACCAGAGCAGCCAGACATAACCTCTCCAGCATTTCCTTCAGAGCAGCATCAGAAGGTGTTCATTTCCTAGCTGAGTTGACAGATATTATCATCCTCAGTAGGATCCCTACAGAAATCTCTAGGAAGATCATTCAGTGATCTTTCTCTTCCCCAACCGAGTGTTAGACAGGGAACCATCTCCCCACAGAGCTCCAACCTCTCCCAAGAAGAGCAATGTCTGAATTTCCCGCACAACAAAGTGACGAAAGCTTCCACAGTCCCCAGTTGGGCTCCTCATTACCAAGATTGGTCTACCAATGACCTATTTCCCCAAGCAGAATCATTTATATATCAGATCTGCCAATGATCTCATCCCCAGCTGGGATATCTTTTCAAACAGATCAGTCGGATATCTCCACAGGCAGCAGGATCCGAATCCTGGATCGATATCTTTTGCATAATCATAGCATTACATCATATTTCCCCTCAGAGCGTAGCATTTCGTCTAATACGGAGCATTACGGCAAAAATCAAACATATTACATAATCACAAGTCATGTTTTGAATCAAACACCTGTATATACCAACATTCCTTCAGAAATGTGTATAAGGACTCACAGTCCCAGCAGTAAGCCAAAGCATCCCCTTTGCACTCACTAATACATATCAATATATACTCTTTTTTTGACACTCGTCCATGTCACATCATCCCCCTGCAAATATAAACCACAAACAAATATATTTTTATACACTCCTTTGACACTCGTCTGTGCCACCACTCCCCAGCATGGTTGACTAAACACTCATTGTAAACCAAACACTTGTTTATAATACACTTCTTTCGACACCCGTCCGTGTCATCTAATCCCCACAGATCACCAGATATCTTTTACACTTATAAGATCATAACTTATACACTCTCTTTTATGATACTCGTCCGTGTCATACTTTCCCCAGCAAGTTGAACACCCATCTGTATCTCACTCATGCTTATTTTTCACTCATACAGATACTCGTCCGTATCATGTATACACCACTTATCTCTCCTCATAATCAACACTCGTCTGTGTTCTTTGTTAACCAGTTGATACTCGTCCGTATCATCATCTCTGAACATGTGTCAGCGTTTGTTTCTACTGATACTCGTTCGCATCATAGTCTTAAGGATGCTCGTCTGCATCTTTAATCTATACACAGCGTCAAATACTTATACCTTTCCTTTCTTGAATGAAGACACTCGTCTGTGTCTACCGTTCCCCAGAAGAGTCCCCAGCAAATCCCCAGTAAAAACCAAAATTTCTTTTTGACATTCGTCCTATGTCATGATACTTTCGGCAGCCGTACCCTGCCAGGTGATCGTCCTTCACCCTTTGATGACCGTCCCTCATCATTCCCCCAGCGGAGTCTCCATTGTTGGAACCCCTTTGTTATCCGGAATTCGTACTATGTCGTGATATTTTAGCAGCCGTCCCCTACTAGGTGATCGTCCTTCACCTTTTGATGATCGTCCTTCATCACTTTATCCGATGGTCGTCCCCATCATTGATTCTGTTATCTGGCATTCGTCCTATGTCATGATAAACCCCGAGAGCAGCCGTACCCTGCTAGGTGATCGTCCTTCACCTCTTGATGATCGTCCTTCATCATGCTTATCCGATGGCCGTCCCCATTGTCGACCTTTTCTATCCGACATTCGTCTTATGTCGTGATACTTTCGGCAACCGTACATTGCCAGGTGATCGTCCTTCACCTTGGATGACCGTTCCTCATCCCTATCCCCAACAAAGCAGCCGTCCCCTGCTAGGTGATCGTCCTTCACCTTTGATGATTGTACCTCATCCTTTATTTCATTTATGCTTCAAACCTGATGGTCGTCCCCATCATTGACTTTACCTTTAATCCCCAGAGAACCTTGTTACTGTTTTTGATGGCCGTCTCCATCATAATCTCTTTATTTCCCCAGCATGTCGGCCGTCCCCGTCATTGCTTTATCCCCAGCAGTCGTCCTCTACTCGATGGTCGTCCTCCATCGCCCGCACTTTATGATCATACTATACTACCTTTTACAATCTATATCCCTTTTCTTCTTTATCCAGTGAGTGCAAATTTTGGACTGGCTTTGGTATTCAACCACAAGTTATCTTGTTTGTATGATAAGCCCGTCGCTTACATCCTGCACAGCTAACTCATGTTTGAATAAGGGCAGCTGTAAACACCCCAAATTTTCCCTCACTAAGTTCATACCATGGCTTGTGATCTTTTCATTTGCATTAGTTCAATCATGTCATCTCATGTTGCATTTTTGCTTCACTGCATTGGTCCAAAGTCATCTGCATCTAGGGTTTGTGATCTGAACCATCCCTGAGCCATCGGAGCCACTCCAAAGGTCTTAAATCATCTCAAGAGGGTCCATGTATGTTCAATCATAATATTATATCCTCCCAAGATCAAGGAAGTCAGATAATCACAAGATTTTACAAGGCATGGAAGCAGAGCCAGGTTTAACTGCACAGATGACCTAAAATTAGGGTTTTGGTTTCAGAGGCCATAACTCCAAATTTATTTGGTCATTCTTGTTTCTATTGGTCTCAATATTATATAGGGATCATACATACCAAGTTTGATGGAAGAATTCATTGTGGAAGTCATCTGATCACTGGGTAACTTCTTGAGCAAGTCAGAGCAAAATCAGGGCATCTGAGGCCCCATCCATGGATCCAAAATGGATTTTTCATCAAAATGAAGTTATATGGTCTTTATTTGATCATTGAAGTGTTTATAAGTTCACAAATTTGAAGAAAAATAAGCAAAACCAAAAGTTGCCAAAAATGGAAATGACTTGTAATGTAAACTTTCCATTTTGGGAAAGTTTTTCAACCTCCTCTTTCTTAACCAAAAATGCTTCAAATGAAAAATTATTGGTCATTAAAGTTGTAGATTGGATCATTCCCTTTACAAAAAGTACAAGAACAAGATCTAATTCATTTTTGAACTCAAGTTATGGCTTTCCAAAGTTGGCAAAAATCACATAATTTCATGTTTCATGCCAAAGAGGGATTTTTGCAAAACCTCATGCCAAGCTATTTTATGACTTCAAATGGACTTATACCTATCATAACATCATAATTCAATGCCTAAAACTCAGAATTTCCCAAAGAATTTCACATTTCCATGACTTGTACATGAAGAAATCAAGAAAGGGCCAAACTTTGCCAAAATTGCAAAACCTCCCACAACTTCCCTCAAACTTGCCAAATTGCCTCAAACTGATTTCCATGGTTATCCTTGAATCATGTTGTGCCAGACACCCCTTTGTCCTTGGCCTGAAATAGCTCATACCTTAAAGGACACATAACCTTGACTTTGTGCATTTTCACCCATACCAATCACACTATGCCACAACCACTCTCTGAACCAATTGCATTTGTTTATACTAATCAAAAGCAAGCCAAACATAACAAGAAGCAAGCCTGAACTCTCCCACAACTCAACATTCACCAAAAACTCCCTCTTTGCATTTTCTATCGAATCTCATAACTCAATCATCCATTCTTCAAACCAACACCACCATTCATCTCAGCTTCACTCACTGATCATTTCCCACCCTTCATTTTGCCCCAAAAGCCATCATACACAAAACACGATTTTCCCCCCCTTTGAACTGAACTTCATCAAACTTCAAAAGGAGATCACAAACACTTCAACAAAGCTTTCCAGAAGCATAAGGGGGTCAAGAGGAGGGGAAAAGCACCAAAGAAGAGCCCAGATAGTGCCATTTTCGAAAGCTCCATTTCAGGTAACTTCAAGAACAAATTTTCCAGAAGATTGATTTTAGGTTATAGAATTGTTCCTCATGTTATGTGGTCATGATGTTGCTTTTCTTTTTGAGAATGGTTGAGTTTTAAGGATTTTATGAACCTCTGAAACTTTGCCCGTGAAATGTGTTTTGATTCGTTTTGCATGATTCACGAAAAATAAATTAGTTTTGTTGTGTGGTTTATGTTTAGTGATGTTTAAGGATTGATTCTGGAGATTTTAGAGAGTTTTAGTGGCATTTTGAGAGAGATTGAGTGAGAGAGCTGCCGGAGAAGATGACCGGAACACTGTTCCGGTCATCTGAGAGTCATTAGGGTTCAGATTAGGGTTTAATTACGTAATTAGGGCAAGTTTGAATTTCAGCCGTCCAGATGCGCGCGTGGTCTTTCCCTCCCTTTCCAGATTTGAATTCCAGCCCTTAGATCATCATACTTTTCCTTTTATTAATTTTTATTTCATTTTCTTTATTTAATCTTGCATGAATTTTTAAAAATAGCAAAAATAGTCTAAAAATTCTGAAATTTTTTATCAAACTTCTTATTAATTTTCAGAACCCAAAATTATTTTTATTTTTATTTTTTGCATTAAAAAATATTTTTAAATCATTTAAATGATATTTTTTAATTAGATAATGAGAATTAATTAATTAAAAATACATTTAAGTATTTAAAAATCACACAAAAATTCAGAGAACATTTAGAAGCATTTACAAACTCACCACAACAAATTTCTTTTTGGTTTTGATCACACTTTGACATTTTTCAAATGAATTAGGGTTCTTAAACTTGAATATTTTTAACCCTAACTTCTAAAATTCATAACTTTTGAACCAAAGTGAGTTTGTGAATGATTCTTTTTGCATTATGTTATGCATGGTTCCAAGCATCTAAAAACATTTTTGTTTCATTTTTATAATGCATTTCCAATTTGTTTGGCATTTTACCTTTAGGATCACCCTTAAAACCCTAGAAACTTAGAAAAATCATAAGCCCTTCTAGGTTAAGCTTCTGACCTCCCCCTTTGGATGGTAACTTAGTATAGGTTTAAGGTTCCTTTGAGTCCATTTTCAAGTTTTTATCTTATGTTTTTCTTCTGTTTTTGAATTATGCATCTCACATGATCATATAACCCTAATTTGCATCTTCATTTGCATCCATCTTGTGTAAACTTGCATACATGAACTTGCCATGACATTTTGTGCATCCACATGACATATAAGACATCTTAGGACATATTGAATTCATGTTTGAACATTGCATCACCCATTTTCCATGTTATGCTTTCATTACATTCCATATGCATTCATGAACTTTCATGCTTCCTTTATGCTTCATTTGCATTCCCATCCTTTGTATGATCATCTTCATCTCATGACATACATATATATCATATCTTTGCATTATTAGCATCATGAACATGCTTCTGGTTTGGTTTCCATCTTTGTATTTCATTTCATTCTCATTTCATTTCCTTTTGCTAACTTTTCAGGTGGTAAGTGCTTGAGAAGTGAATTTGCCTTCACTTCTCACAATCTCTTCTCATCTCTCTTATGCATCATTGCTGCATTTCATCTTAGTATTAGAGTGAGCTTGCTCATTAATTTTCCCTCCCCACTTTCTTTCCTCAAGCAACTTATCTTCTTAAATGAAGTAAGTTGTCCTGCTTCTTTTTGTTTCTCATCCTTCCATCTTTCTTCTTCCTTGGTGGCTTTTCCTTGAAGATCTCTTGCAAGCCTCATAAACCCTAGGAATACCCAAGCATGATAACAATTAGGGTTTGATTAGTCCCCCCATTAGTTTTACCTTTGTGTCATCTTTGTGTCTTCTCTTCTCATCTCTTAATCAAGGACTAAACCTTAAAGGTTTTAAGGCTTTGTGATTAAGCTTATGCCTGCATCCTTCTATTAGGATGGAATGTATAACTTTAATCCTAAGTGTTAAACCCTTAATGTGTTTAAATCCTTTAATCAATTCACCTAATAATCACTAAGACATCAAGCTTGTAACTTGGGCCTTGCATTAGGGTTCTAATTCTTCCTTAATTGGTTAAGGACTAACCCTAGTGTTAATGGACAAGTCCCCCTCAAGTTGTCTTACAAACCATAAAATTCACTTCTTAACCCTACCATTAAATAAAATCCACTTTAATAAAGGCTTTGTTTTGTCATGAGGTTAATCCCTAATCATGGATTAAGTTGAGGAGCCTTCCTCACCTTAAATGTTCTTATCTATTATCCTTTTATTAGGATGGTGTAATGGGTCTATTAAATCCTTGATTATGGCTTAAACTCATTACCTAACACTAAACAAAAACTCTAAAAGCATCTAAATAAATGCAAGTAGGTTAATGATCTTAATCCTACATCATGGTGATTATGTGTGAGGTGTTTACTTCATACTTAAGGTATTCTCATTACCCCTAATCAGAGGAAGGATGTGATGAGTTTACTAACCCTTGGTTTAGGCTTAAGCTCATTTTCTTATGAAAAACACAAAAAGCAATAAAAGATTGAAAATACCAAAATCAAACAATAATCGTCTCCTTCGGGATTCTTTTCTCACCTCATTCACTCACAAGCGAGAACTTGCTTCTTCCGTCTAATGCAAGATAGTTTGCACCTGAGCCAGACAGGTCATACACTTGAGCATAGATAAGTAAGCAGTTCACAAGTCAATTTACCTTTCAGTCTCTTTGAGTCGAACTACGGTGTTCTGACTTCCACATTGCACGAGAGGATACGTAGGCATAACTTAACGGTTATCGAACAAAAGTCTCTGTATATTCCCCCTTTTCTAGCATTATTCTTTAAGCCTCATAGTCTTGAGCTTTGCACTCTTTCCTTGCACTGACACTCCTTTATTTCACTTCACATTTCTTTCACACTGACACTTGCATTCTTTTTCCAGCTTTTGCACACATAATAACACTGAAACTACCTCTTTTAAACACAAAATTTTAAGCGTGGATCCCGTCGAGTACGACGGACAATCTGGGTGCTAATACCTTCCCAGGTTGTAACCAACCCCCTTTCTCAGTTTCTCTGGTTCGCGACCGTCTTGTCCATATCTTTCTAGGTTTATGCAGCATTACCTTTCCTTCGGGATAAAAATGCCTAGCTGGCGACTCTTTTCAGTTCATCTTCATGTTCTCTCCTTTCGCCGACCGTTCGCGTCTGTACCCCTCTTGGCCAGGTGTCATCAGGTGGGAGCGACACCTAGCTGGCGACTCTATTCAACCTCCAACATCCGACCGTTCTCGCTGATAGTTCGCGTTTGCACCAGGACAAAAGTACAGGGAGCGACCAAGCTGGATAGAAGGTCTTTGGTTGCTGACTCACAGGGTTCAATTTAGTGTTTGCAAAAGTCTCTTTGACTTGTTTGAGTTTCTTAGGTTATGACACAATTCAGGTAACATACTAGTTTTACACCATTTGGGAATGTCCTTTTCTTTGTGTAGGCTTTGGTACAGGGATAGTAATAGACTAAATGTTCATAATTTTGGAAAGCTCTTTGTGCATGCTATGGTGCATGGAGAGTCTGAAACCGCAGCAGGCCTGCTGTCATCATCCAGAATTTTGTCTGGTATGAACAAAACGAAACCACTGCTCTTTTGCTGATATATTGACCTGAATATTGTTCTTTATCACTTTTGAAATCTCTTTGTGACACTATTTTGTGGAACTCTTTTTGACATTGTAATGCTAATGTAATGCATATGATAAAACATTAAATAATAGTAAGTAGAATGATGAATTTGATTATACATGACTGAAAAAAATGCTTGAATATGTTGCACGTAATTGCTAAGATGTTGGATTTATTGAACATGAATGACACGGATGAATGAACTTGACTTTAATGGAAACAAAATAAATTATGCTTTGTATGATAAAATGAATGTTTGCAATGAATGTTTGTATGAGTGCGTTAATATGATGAATGAATTAGAGCACGATAAATGGTTGGAATGATGGGAATGTGAATTGTTAATGATCATGAACTTGAATTGATTTACTTCTCCTTTTGATGCTTGAAGGGTTAGTTGAGGTGGTGTAAAGACGCTTGATTAAATTAGCGTCACATTGGAGTTTGGTGGACCTTGTCTCGATGAAGAAACTGTGATCTTGGTAACTTGAGGAAGGGATTCTCTTTGAAGAACCTGTGCCATGTTTGGAGACCTCATGGAATTCATTGATGAATTCAACTTTTAGGCATGGAATAATATTGTAACTTTATGGATTTAGGCATGTATGTTGATATTACTTATGGTTAATATGACATTCTCTTGAATGGTTTCTTTCCATCACTAATATTCATTCATTTTTGTAATTCCAACTTTGTATCAATTATCCCTGCCTTGTTAATGAGATGTCAATCTTTAAAACAAATTGTATCTTGTGCCCACTCATCGTCTTGAATTTTACTTGATTGGAATTTCTCTTTGCACCTTTGTGACCTTTATTATAGGTAGAACTTGTATTCACCTTTGTATCCCATTCAATTCCAAACTTAACACCAATTGCATTTGTCTTGAAACAAACATGAGCCTTATGAGCTTATGACCTTCTAAAGCATAAAGCAATTCTTTAGCTTCCTTTTTTTGTTGAGAATAATATGAGAATACTAGCTATAGATGCAATTCATCATGATTACAACAAACACACAATCCTCCTTGGATCTTTTCTCCCAGCATAAATCAAACATGCATCGATCTTGAATGAAAGGTGGGCTCGGGATGAAATTTTGACATGAAACTTGGAATAGAGATTGGAAAGAAAACTTGGAATTTGAACTTGAAATTGGAAAAATGTGAAATAGACTTGAAATAGAATTGAAAAAAAAATCATGAAATATATAAATGACTTAGAAACTAAGAAACTTAAACTTACAATTTGAAATGGAAATGATTTTAGACACTAGGAATTGAAGAGACTCGAAAATGGAATTTGGAAATGTGGGATTAGGATCGAAACTTGGGAATAAGCTTTGGCCTTGAAACTAAAAGGTAAATGGAACCAAACTTGAAATTGAATAGGAAGCTTAAAGCGTAATTTTGAAATTTGTGAATTCACTTGAAATGGATTTGTAAAGAATTTGGAATATTAGCAATGACTTAGAAACTATAAATTAGACTTGAAACTGACTCGGACTTTGGACTTTAAATTAAGAATGGAAGATTGACTTTTTGGAATCAACACAAACAGATACATCTATTACCAATTCTCTTGGCGAGGAAACCAAGGATTCAAAATCCACATGCCCGGTTGAAAACCAAACTTCAGGATACCTCTTTTCCTTCTTTTCCAAATGAAAACCAAGATTTGTTTCACAGTAAGATCAATCATAATCCAACTTTGAAATCCATACTCCAACACTTATGAGATCAATCCACCAATCTAAACTTCCAAGCATAAAACCTAGTTTCTTGAACCAAACCAAATCTCCAATACTTGTTACGAAACCAGCAAATCTTTCCAGACACCCTCTCTTATGAGTCAAACATGACCGATATGTGCAATAGTATGCAAATGGTGAGATGAATGAATGTTAGGGGTAAAATTTGGGGTGTGACACATTGATTACCGACAGCTGAATAAAGTGACCATTAAAAATAAATATCCACTTTCGAGGATTGACGATTTAATGGATCAACTCGTTGGAGCTTGTGTTTTTAGTAAAATTGACTTAAGGTTGGGATATCATCAAATTAGAGTTAAGGAAGAAGATATTCAGAAGACAGTGTTTACAACTCGATATGGTCATTATGAATATGCAGTGATGCCTTTCGGAGTGTCTAATGCGCTAGGAGTGTTTATGGAGTATATGAATCGTATATTTCACTCTTACTTGGATCAATTTATTGTAGTGTTCATTGATGATATATTGATATATTCGAAGTCTGAGGAAGATCATGCGAGACATTTGAGAATTGCATTGCAGGTGTTGAAAGAAAACAAATTGTTCGCCAAGTTCTCCAAATGTGAATTCTGGTTGAAGACGATGAGCTTTTTGGGGAATGTGATATCTGGTGAAGGTATAACAGTGGACCTTTTGAAGGTTAGTGTTGTACTTGAGTGGGAACCACCGAAGACAATAACGAATATTAGAAGTTTTCTTAGTCTAGCTAGTTACTACCGAAGATTCATCGAAGTATTTTATAATTTGGTGTTGCCATTGACTCAATTGACTCGGAAGAGTCAAGCTTTTATTTGGGATGCAGCTTGTGAGAAGAGTTTTGAAGAGTTGAAGAAGATATTAACTTCAGCACCGATATTAATTTTACCAAATCCGAATGAAGCTTTTGAAGTTTATTGTGACGCGTCTAAGATGGGTTTAGGTGGCGTGTTGATGCAAGTTGGTAAAGTAGTGGCATATGCTTCACGACAATTTAGGGTACACGAGAGGAATTATTCTACTCATAATCTAGAGTTGGCTGCAGTGGTATTTTTATTGAAAATTTGGAGGCATTACCTTTACGGTTCGCGGTTTGAGGTATTTAGTGACCATAAAAGTCTGAAGTACTTGTTTGATCAGAAGGAACTTAATATGAGGCAGAGGAGGTGGTTAGAAAATTTTGAAAGATTATGACTTTAATTTGAGTTATCATCCAGGAAAAGAGAATGTGGTAGAAGATGCATTAAGCCGGAAGATAATTCACATGTCGACGATGATGGTGAAAGAGATGGAATTAATTGAGCAATTTAGAGATTTGAGTATGGTTTGTGAAATGACACCGGGAAGTGTTAAGTTGGGTATGTTGAGAGTGAATAATTAATTTCTGGATGTGATTAAGGAAAGCCAAAGGAAAGATGTGAAATTGGTAGATTTAATGCCTACTTAAGGAAATGATCAAAGAGGTGATTTTGTTTTGGATGGTAATAGTATTCTGAGATTTAGAGGGAGAATTTGTGTACCTGACAGTATGGAGTTAAAGAAAGCAATTTTGGAAGAAAGTAATCGAAGTAGCTTGAGTATTCACCCAAGAGCTACGAAGATGTACCATGATTTAAAGAAATTGTTTTGGTGGCACGGTATGAAGAGAAATATTGTGCAGTTTGTTTATGCTTGTTTAGTGTGTCAAAAGTCTAAAGTGGAACATCAGAAGCCTTCGGGGCTGATGCAACCATTGGAAATTCCGGAGTGGGAATGGGATAGTATTATTATGGAGTTTGTGATGGGTTTACCGAATACGGCGAGAGGTTTTGATGCCATTTGGGTAGTTGTGGATCAGTTGACTAAATATGCACATTTTATCCCGATTAACATCAGTTTTCCTTTGAGTAAGTTGGCGGAGATTTATATTTGAGTTATTGTAAAATTGCATGGTGTACCATCTAGTATAGTGTCGGATAGAGATCTGCGGTCCACTTCTGAATTTTGGAAGAGTTTGCAAGGGCTTTGGGTTCTAAGTTAAAGTTGAGTTCGGCTTACCACCCACAGACGGATGGACAATCCGAGAGGACTATTCAGTCATTGGAAGACTTGTTGAGAACTTGTATGTTAGAAAAAGGTGGTGCATGGGATACTCATTTGCCACTAATTGAATTCACATATAATAATAGCTACCATTCGAGTATTGGAATGGCACCTTTTGAAGCTTTATATGGTAGGAGGTGTAGGACACCTCTGTGTTGGTATGAGACGGGTGAAAATGTTATGCTTGGACCTGAGATTATTCGGCAAACTACAAGGACTATTCAGATGATTAAAGAGAAAAGGAAAGCATCTCGGAGTCGACAGAAAAGTTACCATGAGAGTAAAAGGAAGGACTTAGAGATCAGTGAGGGTGACCATGTATTCTTGAGGGTCAATCTGATGACTAGTGTTGGACGTGCCTTAAAATCTAAGAAGTTGGATCCTACGTTTATTGGACCATATCGGATTATGCAGAGAGTAGGTAAAGTTGCTTACGGAGTGGCGTTACCGCCGAAACTTTCGAATTTTCACGAAGTGTTTCAAGTGTCGCAGCTCAGGAAGTATGTATTTGATCCATCACATGTTATCCAGATGGATGAAGTACAAAGTCGTGACAACCTTACAGTGGAAACCTTACCTTTGAGAATTGAATATCATAAGATGAAGCAACTACGAGGCAAGGAAATACCTCTTGTGATAGTAGCTAAGGGAGGAGCTGCTGGTGGAAGTGTTACCTGGGAACTGGAAAGCAAGATGCGGGAATCATATCCATAGTTATTTCCTTCATGTACAATTTCTAGGACGAAAATAAAATAAGTTGGGGAGAGTTTTAACACCCCGATTTCATAAATTATTTTATAAAATAATTATGTGAATATGGAGGTGTAATTGGAATGATAAAGTAAAAGGTTATTTTATTTGAATAATAATAATATGATAATGAGGTGGTTTGTTAGAATATTGTTATTTAAAATAAATAAAATAATAAGTTGGAGGTCTAAGGGGCAAGGTTGTAATTTGGTTATGATATGAAAAGAGGGGAACGAGTCTTATTCCCTCATATTGTGCTTTTGACGCAGAAACAGTTTGCTCTGGAGAAAAGGGAGAAGAGAAAGGAGATTAAGAATCGTAGAATTTCAAGATCAAGATTTCTCCAAGGATCAATTGAATTTGAGGTAAGGGGGGAGAAAGGGTTTTATATTGGTGATCTAACATAGGAGGGTAATTGGGTGTTCCTTACTCTCTTAGGGATTATATGAAATTTGTTTGATTTTGACAAATTTGTGATATAAAATGTATATTATGATGATTGATTGTGTTTATGTGAAGCTTTATGTTGAATTGTATGATATGGGTGTGATATGAAAATTTTGTCCATGAATGTTATGAATGATGAAGCCATTAGAGAAGATGAAGAAAACCTAGGATTTCTCTAGTTTGATTAATAAATATTAGGCTAAGAGTTATGTGGTGTTAGAGATATAATTTGATAATAAGGATCATAATTGGACTATTTTGGGTGCAAAGATTGAAGTATAATGAACTGAATTCGTATTGGTGTGGAAAGAGAGAAGAAAAGTGATTTTTATGGAAAAAGTGATTTTGGACGCAGAGCACCTGGCACGGGTCGTGTCACACGACACGGGTGGTCGTGTCAGGCCACTGGAAGATGAATTGGGAGGACTTTGGAAAAGTTAGGCTTCAGAGTGTGTGACACGGTCTGTGTCACACGACACAGGCGACTGTGTCACCCTTCTGTATTTGGGAAAAATGAGACTTTTATGTTGGAGTAGCAGGCCGTGTCATGGGACACGGGGGGCCGTGTGACACGGGCCGTGTCATGGGACACGGGGGGCCGTGTCAGGCCTCTATTTTTGGAAAAAATTTCAATATTTTAATCCGTTTTTGTCTCGTTCTCTTGGCCAACCTTCTTACCATTAGTTTAAGGAATTGAGGATAGCTTATGCGAATAGTTATAGGACCTAACGACCCGTAAGTAGTAATTACATCTTATGTGTTTGTTTTAAAATGAATGATTTTGTTTAAAAGAATCAAATGAAATTGTGCTCGTTATGTGTAATGACTCTTATCTGAGTATTATGAATTATGTTGACTGTGTGGTTGATAATGGGTGAAGATTAGAGGATCGTGTGGTGAATGATTTTATTAATATTTATGTATATTGATGTATGTGTAATCGAGTCTTGCATATGCATACATGTTAGTGGAATAATCATGTCTCGGATGGAGCGTAATTGATTATTGGGATTCATTGCAAATCAAGAGGTGGAGGATGATCGTGACTCAGTAGGAGCGTAAGCGGTACATCCGGTTTGAATCTATGGACATTTGTTAAAGTCGGTACCGCATTTGCATTGTGTTGTGGAGTCACATTGCATATATTTGAATGAATGGTTTATGTTGTATGTTATGACTTGTGTGTGATTACTCCTTCAAAATTTTATTTGCACCGTTATGATATAGAATTGTTTCTCACCCCTTTGTTTTTGTTGTTGTGTTTGTGCTTCCTTGGAAGTACAAATAACCCAGGTACATGAGAGTGCTCTAGTGTTTCTTGTTCGAGTCATAGGGCGCTCTAATACGTAACACGGGACTGGAAATTTTTACTATTTTGTTTCATTCTATTTATCTGACTTTGTTAGTTACGTTTTTGTTTAATAAATTGAAAAGATTGTTTTATATTTTGAATTGGTTATTTCGTTGAGCAAGTACGGAAATAAACTATTTTTATTCCGCTTCTTAGTGAAAGACATTATTGAATTGGTTTTGTTTAAAGCGTAACATCTCACTTTTGTATGAAAACTCTGATTTTTATTACGAATCACGTTATATTTTAAAATGGGAAAAGTGGGTGTTACATATTGCATAAGAAACATAGCACAGAATTTCATGAGGGAAATAAAAGACAACGACCTGCACAAGAAAGTTGTTAACATGGGTATTGTCCTTAACTTATTATTCTTTATACATATTAAGTTATCTTTTATTTATTAATATGTATTTATTTTTTTCCACTTAGATTATGGGTTAACTGAGTTCGCGTATGAATACTACAGAGGAGAAATACGTAAAGCTAACATACAAACGTTAAATTGGGTGGAAAATATTCTCAGAGATAAATGGACAAGGGAATTTGATGGAGGGAAATGATGGGGGCATATGACTACCAACCTCGTTGAATCAATGAACTCGATTTTGAAGGCCACTCGAAATCTACCGATTACAGCTTTGGTAAAGTCAACATACTATAGGCTGGGCACACTTGTTGGTAAAAGAGGACATGAATGGACTAGAAAGTTGACATTTGGACAAGTTTTGACTGCTAATTGCATGAAGGGTATGAAGGAAGAGGTATTCAAATCAAATAGCCACATTGTTAGGCAATTTGATCGGCATGTGTTTCGATTTTTGGTACAAGAAACAATGAATCGTGATGGTAGACCAACAACCCACTTCAACGTCGATCTCTAAAATCAAACATGTGAATGCGGAAAATTTCAACTTTTCATGTCCATTGCTCACATGATATTGCAGCATATTCAAGCATTAGACAAGACTATTTTGTTCATATAGCAGATGTTTTTAAAGTACAAAGTGTCTTTAAAGTTTACGAGGAAAGCTTCCTCGGGGTCCCTATAGAGTCAGCTTGACCATAATATGCAAGTGACATTCTATGCCACAACGACACCATGCGAAGAAAACAGAAGGGTCGTCCAAACAGTACTAGGATTCAGACTAAAATGGACATGGCTAAAAAGGAAAAATGGAGGTGTGGCATATGCCGAGAAGTCGGCCATATGCGCAAAAAAAGTCCAAACAAGGTTGGGCCTTCTAGTTAGTTTTATTTTGGAATATCATGTCTTTTTTTTTCAATCAACAAATATTATTACGAGCAACTCATTACGTTCTACAACACATAAACAATGACAACTTAACATAACCTTCAAAATAAACATATAAAACAATAGCTAATACAACATGACACTAACTTCTAATAACAACACAACAGCTAAATAATACATAGAAAATAAACATGACAACATGTCAAACGACAACGATTAAGACAAGTGGTTCTAGAACGCCTTTGCGGACTTCTCCATCATGCACAGAGAACATGCAATAAGCATCCTCATCGTTTTTTACACGATCTCGGTAATGGAGGTAGGTGTCATCTGGGTTATTATCCGTCAAAGTAATGTACGGACAATAATACTCAATTTTCCTTACGTGCCTGATTGGACCACGGAAATGTCGAAATCCGATGTTGATTGTCGATCCTAGTGTTGTAAAATTCTATTATGGATTCAAACTAATACTCATGCATTTATCTGTTTCAAAAAAACATTACAATTTAAAAACATGATTGCTCAGGATAAAACACAATAAATGAGAAGTAGCAAATTATACATTCTTCTAAAAGATGAACCCTCTATTTATAGATGCAAATTCGGGCTGGAAATCAAATATTGGTTACAAGATTTTGCGGGAAGAATAAAAATATAATTTTTTTTTAATATAATATATTATTATATTTTATTATACAATTAAAATTAAAAAAATCAATTGAAAAAATTAGATTTTAATTAACACGAAAAAAAATAGAAAAAAAATATATTATTTTATAATTTTATATAATTAAATATATAAATAAATCAATTAAAAACTCAGTTTTTAATATAAACGGAAAAAATGGGTTCTCCAACCAAGATGGCGGACCCCTTCTTCGTGTGGACCCCATCTGCCATCTTGGAAGGAGGAGGTATAAAAATAAATCCCACAAGACCAAAGTTTGTGGTATTTTGGGACTTTTTTTGGACTTGTGACATTTTGGGTATTACTTTTCAGTTTTGTGGCAGAATGAGAGAAGAGAGAGAGGGTGAGTCTTGTGATGCATATGGTGTGAAAAGAGTTTTTGAAGGTGAGTAACTTGCGATTTTTTCTTTGAATTGTATTGTGTGTGTGTTTTGTATGTGCCTTATATCAGTTGCAATGTGTATTATGTGATGTACGATTTGATGTTTACGTTGTAAGAAACAGAAAATTGTGGTGGCTTGTATGTTGTATCAATTGTGTATTGTGTGGTAACGGCTTGGTACGACTGAAGTTTGTTGTGGAAATGTTGTGATAAGTCATGTGTGGAAAGCTTGGTAGAGTTGCGTTGAGGTAGGTTGTACAGGTTGTGGAATTTGCTGAAACCTGTGTGGGGCATGGGGTAGTTTGTACCAATTGTTAAGGAGTGAATTTGCATTATGTATGTGAATCAAATTGTTGAATGTGTAGGTGCGACTTTTTGTTGAATGTTTGTGATGCAATGTGAGTGTGTGTTTGAAGGAAACTAGACTACATGAATTTGTACAAATAGACCCACTCTTGGTGTTCTATTTTTATTTTTATTTTTCTATTGTAATGCATTTGGAACATAAGAAAATGACATGGGTTTTTATTTATTTTGTTGTGATGAAATTTGAATGGATAAGGATAATTGGATTTTGTTTTCGAAAAGTGAATAGGGAATAAAAATGGAAAAACCAGGTAATTTTTTTGTAAATGGAATTATGGTTAGAGAAATGGATCTTATGAGTGGTGAACAAATGGATGATGAAACTCGATTTAAGGAATATATGAATCCAAAACCAAACCCTAATTTTTCCACAAGAGCCACTGATGCATTTGAGCTTCTTCCAACAACCTTTGATAAAAAAAATGGATGAAACACACTCCTGATCCACTGAATAAACAACAAATGCAACCATGACCAATTGAATCATCTAAAGTTCTAGTTAAGTGAATCTTGAATCATTTTGAAACCGTTTAGACCAATTACTAGGAAAATAAATCCACAAATGAACACGACTAAACCTGCGATGATCCTGACTTTGAAATTAAACTTCTCATGAATTATTTTCTGATAACCTGATGACGTCCACAACTGAACCTTGGATACACGCTGCCTGAAAAAAGTCAACAACTGAAATATATAACTTGAATTTGAAACAAACTCCTAATAGTTTGATCAAGATAAGGTCAAATATCCATCTGAATTGGATCCTGACTGAATAACCACACTTGACTTGAAACCAAAGTTCTTGAGATGTTGAGAAAGAACAAAACCCTAATTCACAACCTTCTTAGCACTTGATGACATTGAGGAACCTCAAAGAGGATAAATTTAATACTTGATGAACTTTGATAAGAAAATACACATGATATTGGGAATTCAAAGCCTTTCTTCAACTTGAATGTCAGAATCTCAAACCAATAGAAATCCTTGATTCTTCAGATGGCATCGATCCCATGTCTTAGGAACTCAATGCAAATGAATGAATGCAAATGTTAATGACTTGGTGGAGATGCATATGAATGAAAACATAAGCCAGTTAATGTTAGAAAAAAATAGAGGGAAAATTTTGGGGTGCAATACTAAGGTCATTTGGGTCGTATATAGTCTCAAATTACTTCTATAAAGCTTGAATCTCCTTGATGTGTCTAGATCTAACTTTTTTGAATTTTTGATGCAAAGAAGAAAAAGTGTCAATGAGGATTTAACTTATTATCGCAACATCCATAAACTCTTGGGCATAATGGGCTCTCCACCAAGTGTCAAAATCTTGGGTATAGTAGTAAGTGGATTCAAAGCCAAACAAGGTAAGAGTGGTTCGACCATCAGCATATTGAGCAAGCCTTTGGAGATAATCATCCTCAGAGTATTCAAAGGTACTGAGGAATAATTCATTTTTCTTTTTAAAGAAAGGTTGAGGAATAGTTTGGCAGATCCGAAAATAGCGAGACACCAGATTGGGGTGATAGCTAAGGATTCTCACAAGGTCCTTGGAAGGTTCAAGTCTGAGAGAAAGGAGTCTAGGTGTCAGAAAGATTGCCCGTATCTATTGGATTCCTTTTCTTTTTCGCCAGATTCTGGAAGTGGTTGGGTGAACCATTCTGGTATGTGGTTTCTTTTGGCTAAAGGGGCCACAGTCGCTTGGAGAACATCATGAAGTAGGAGGAAAATTCTTCTTGCTCCTACCTTCTCTTATTAGTAGGAGTTAGAAGATTCAATCGAACACCTTCAATGCTCTATCGTGATTGGTGGTATCAGTTTCGTCAGGTTGATTGACCTTCAAGGAAGCTTCAAATGTGGTTTTGAGCTCAAATTTAAGTAGCCAAAATGGTCCAACAAGTAATAGGACATCTTTGAGTTCGATGTTCTTCAAGGCTTCAGTGGCTTCTCATAGATATTTGTACAGTGATCCTAAGATTATTTTCCCGAGGCACACGTCTTTCCCCTTATGCAGTTGGTTGGCAAGAGTTAGATACCTCTTTTCTACCTTAAGGGATTGACAACAAAACATGAATCTAAATAGAATCAAGGCTAAGAAGGAAACGTGTTCTTCAGAAGTAAACCTCATGAGTGTCTGCGGCAGGGTAGTCTTCAATATACCTGGTGAATCTAACGTGATCGCTATCAAAATCAATGTTGTCTTCGCCATTCTCATTGTGGTCGAAGTTATCTCCATCAGGGAGAAGACCAATAGTGGCTTCCACGTCGAAAAGTGTGGGTGTTAACATTCCACAAGGAAATTGAAAGGTGTTTGTGGTGCTCTCCCGATAGTAACAAAATGCGACTAGCATGTTTTGGAAATATGTCAGGCTAGTACTCAACAGTTGGATCAAGTAAAAGATTCCTATCTCTTTCCAGACATCTCTCATCTTAGATTCTATCTTATCTAACCATGAGATGTATTCATCATGTTTTTTGGTTGGGGGAGCTAAGCGAAAGACTCACAAAATGTTTGTGTGGTATTCTAAGGTCATGGGTCCCTTAATGTTAACTAGGGGTTTTATCATATGATAAGCATGGAAAAAGTATCTAAGTTTAGTGAGACCCTCTAAAGGGTCAAGTGTAGAATGTAACACCCTTTCTACCTCATCACAAGTTAAACAATTTAAATCAAATATCAGAGTAAAAATCCAAAAAAGGGCATCACATTACTTCTTAAATCAATAATCATAAACATCACATCGAGTCCTGTCCCGTAACACGGGTTAACAAAATCATTAAAAAAACTCATTTGCATTTCTTTTATGAACCAATACGCAGCGGGAAAACAAACAAAACATCATCTTTCTATTCAATAAGATAAAACTCCATAATTTAATCCAAACATCATTTTAAACAAAAATACTCAAAAGAAATAACGTCTTAAATTCAAGTAATTAAAACGACTCAAGTGAAACCCATCACGATGTTACTGGACACAAAGCAGGACTCCACTTCTAACTAACACGACAACTCACTTCCTTTGAGTTAAGCACGCACCGAGCTAACCTTGATTATCTATAGGATGGCATAATATACCATCACCAGAAGGCAGGCAGGGTGAGTAAATTCACATTCAATAAAATAATATAGAAAATGAGAATTTAAAAACATTGAAACAATAACAATCTATCATCACTAGCTCAATTATACATAACATCATTCACATCACATCACAATAACATTCATCATAACTCACTTGTTCACGGTCCACTTGTAACGCTGCGAACAAAGCAAACATTTGGGATTCATCCTCTAGACGTTTATCCACTTGGCATAAAGCTAAACACACTAAATTCATCAAGAAATCCTTACCATAAATGGTCAAAGGACACTTCAAACACACACGGCTAGTCGTAACTAAACTGTCAGCAGACATTTCAATAAACATATTACCATTCATAACATTCAAGGGCAAATTCTACTTGGTCGCGCACTCAATCAAAATAAACGAATGAGTAGCTCCAGTATCAATTATAGCAACCAACTCAACATCATTAATAAAACAAGTACCTTTAATCAAGTTGTCTTTCTTCTGAGCATCCAATCCACTCAAGGCAAACACTCTATCAGTAGTCTAAGCCGCAGTATCAACCTTCTTCGGTTCCTGGCACTAAGTACTGATATGCCCCTCGTCACCACAATTGAAATAAGTCGGTTCAGCATTCATACACTTATTCTTCATGTGACCCTTCTTACCACATCTATAGCATCTTATCATAGTAGCAGTGCACACATCAGATTTGTGACATGCTTCACCACACTTGTAGCACTGAGAGGAGTAGAACCCGCTCCCCCACTTAGCTTTTTCCCATCAGTAACCTTCGGCTTCCCCTTGTCATTTGGAGTTGCATAAGGCTTCCCTCAAAACTGACCCTTGTCTTTCTTCTCACTCACCTGCTTATAGTGAGCAGATCAAGCTCGACTATGCTCATCATAGATCCTACTCTTATCCCCAAGCTCAGCATACCTGCGGATCTACTGACACTCAATCGCTTGCTTGATTTCTGATCTCAGCCCATTCTCAAACTTAAAACACTTAGATAACTCAGCATCATCATGGTTGTAGTGAGGACAAAACTTCACTAACCCCTCGAATTTAGCAGCATACTCTACTACCGTCATGTTTCCCTGCTTCAGTTCTAAATATTCAACCTCTTTCTTGCCACGAGCGTCTTCAGGAAAGTACTTACTCAGAAACTCCCTCCTGAACAAATTCCAAGTTATCGCAGCCCCAACTCCTTCCAATCTCTGACGAGTATTATCCCACCAATCTTCAGCCTCTTCATCCAGTATATGGGTGCCAAACTGCACCTTCTGAGCATCGGGGCATGCCATAGTCCTGAAAATATTCTCAATCGCCTTCAACAACTTATGCACGTTCTCTGGTTCATGGGAACCCTCAAACTTAGGCGGATTGTTCCTCTAAAAAAAAAACCCAAGGCATGAAACTCGTCACAAACATTGTTCTGCGTCATAGCTTGAGCAAGTGCAGCTACTGCATCCGCAAGAGCAAGATTTGAAGCCATTCTACATATCATTAACAACATCAAAAAATAACTCAACCTCAAAACACTCAAACTCAATAACTGACACGACTGACAACAACATGACACGACCGGACAGACCAACCAGGTTCTTATACCACTAATGTAACACCCTTTCTACCCCATCACTAGTTAAACAATTTAAATCAAATATCAGAGTAAAAATCCTAAAAAGGGCATCACATTACTTCTTAAATCAATAATCAAAAACATCACATTGAGTCCTGTTCCGTAACACGGGTTAACAAAATCATTAAAAAAACTCGTTTTCATTTCTTTTATGAATAAATACGCAGTAGAAAAACAAACAAAACATCATCTTTCTATTCAATAAGATAAAACTCCATAACTTGATCCAAACATCATTTTAAAAAAAAATACTCAAAAGAAATAACGTCTTAAATTCAAGTAATTAAAACGACTCAAGCGAAACCCATCCCGATGTTACTGGACACAGAGCAAGACTCCACTTCTAACTAACTTGACAACTCAGTACCTCTGAGTTAAGCACGCACCGAGCTAACCTTGATTATTTGCGGGATGGCATAATAGACCATCATCAGAAGGCAGACAGGGTGAGTAAATTCACATTAAATAAAATAATATAGAAAATGAGAATTTAAAAACATAACAACAATAACAATCTATCATCACTAGCTCAATTATACAAAACAACATTCACATCACATCATAATAACATTCATCATAACTCACTTATACACAACGTCAAGTATATCTCATTATCACACAAAATCAATGAAACTCATGTTATGTCATTTAGAATGGTATGCAACCTCTTAATAATGCATGTGGTACTCAAACATCCTCATGGATGGATAATGGACCATCAAACCTCCCCTAAGGGAGCACATCATAATATCATATCACTTCAATCCGCACAATGGGATTGAAGCTACCAATGGACCAAAGTTCCCTCATAATTCAATGCCATGAATGCAAGACGCAATATACACACATCATCCTCAAAACATTATAACATTGCATCCACATTCATTATTAATCATCATTCCTCATACTCATTCATACCATTATACTACATACTCATAGAACATCATACTACGCACTCATCCAACATCATGTTTCTGCATCATATACTCAGATTTCATAACTCAAGGAAAATCAACTAAACACATACATCACATAATCACTAATTATCCTTATAATTCCCAAAACACATCATACAAAAACTCTATAACATCATAGCAGCCTAAGGCCTAAGCCACCTCAAGAAAACAGAATTTGGAATACACAAAAATCATTTTTCAAACTTTCCAGGGCTCGCTAAGCGAGGCATCTTGTTCATTAAATGCCCAACTCCCTGTTTGTGCTCGCTAAGCGAGCTTCGCGAATTCTGCAGATTTCTCTGCGATTTACAGAATTCCTCTTCTACGATAAACTCATCAAAACCCCATTTTTCACATCAGCATAGCAGCAGACTCACATTTAACATCAACATTCTTTACCATAACATCAAATACATCATCTAACATTGTTATATTCATCAATTATCATGTAATCATCATCAAAACACAAAATCATCAATCAAAACCATATACCCTAAAACTACACCACAAAACCCCCAATTCTATTCCCACATTAGAATACCGAAAGGAAAATACTCCCCATACCTCAGGTTTCGTAAGCTTCTCGATAATCTCCTTGTAAATCTTTCCAACCTTCAAGCCCTAGCTTTTCTTCTTCTCCAGAGCTCTTCTCCCAAAAGTGTGATCTTTCCCAATGATCATACTCTCCAATCTTTCCTTCTTTTGTCACTCTTGCCCCTAGGACCTCTTTAGTTTTTCCCCATAAAACTCTCACTTATCCTCAACCAAAAGACCACAATACCCTTATCCTCCAATTCCTCTTATTTTATTTTATTTAATCCCCAATAATACACCAACCCCACTATACTTAATATTCTAATTTTAATACAATATTAAGCTACCGTCAAAACTTCACGAAATACCAAATAACATCATAAACATCAAAATTCACAAGAAAAACATCAATTAAATTAAAATCGATTTTGGGGTGTTACATAGAACTCGTGAGAGGATGATTTGTTCCAGAGATGACGTAGAGAATGAGTACCTGAGACTTATAGATGTGAGGTTTTTCCTCAAAATTGGGAAGTTTTGGAAACATAGTCCCGATTCCATATCACGGTGGTGGCATTCAGCATGTATTCCATAGGAATATGGTCCTTGGAAGCATTTTCATTTTTGTTTGAAGGAGCCATTGTTGAAAGACTGAGTTTTTTGAGAAATTTGAAGAAGAAAATGCTTTTGGAGCAAAGTTTAAAAAGAGAATGTTAGAAAAGTGATGAAAGAAAAGAGAAATGATATTTATAATAGAGACATCAAATACTCTTCAGTTTCCATAAGTAATAATTTGCGCAAAGCAGGTGGCGTGTAGGAAGAACTGAAGCGGCCTACTACACATAGCCACACTACCCTACAAAATTGGCACCATGATAAGTATAGGTATGGGGTAGTGGAAAATGCATCTTTTTGAGGTGACGATTAAGGGAAATGTCATGATGAGTGTGACGTCAACCCACTAGGTGAATAATGTCTAAAAAGATAAAAATTGTCCTTATCTTCTTGCTTCGTCGAAAGAGGCCTTTTGGGGGAAATTTATTACCTAGGATTTTTGACAAGGGTATAAATCTTAGCTAAGGACAAAAGGGAAGGTACAATGATTATGTGTACTTAGAATTCTTGGGTCAACGAAATTCAGTACTTAAGCTTTATTGGGATATTATGGATATATCTAGACTGAGTTGTAGTTTTGACGATATCAGATGGGTCAAAAAGGTGGTTATTGAGCGTGCAGATGTTGTGTTCAAATGTTAATAAATGTTTATGGTTTTCTTTCTGAAGGATGCATGGAGAGAGCATATAGATGGGTTATATGCAAAGCTTCACACAGAGAACTCTAAAGATAGGAAAGTTAGGGGTAGTTATTTGCGTACTTATATATATATATATATATATATATATATATATATATATATATATATATATATGTGTGTGTGTGTGTGTGTGTGTGTGTATTTGTATATATGTATATGTAGATGTATATGTATATGAGTTCATTATGTTGAATTTGGTGTGTTCATTTTACTACAGAAATCTCACACAAAACTCAAAGTATCAGCATCCAGAGAAAAGAGTCATGGTTGAGAGAATGTATGAATAATGAAGTACCATATTTTATTCTCAATGCAAAGTTTTTAAATTTCCTTTCGCTTTTACTTTGTCTAATTAATTTACTTTGAATCTTGTTCAAGTTTCATCACCTTACACTTTCAGTCTTTGCCATTTTATTATACATTTCTAAATCAATTGAAGACGACATCATTTACATCTTTTTAGTCACACATATCACTATTTTGTTAAAGTCGAAGATAGGTTGTTCATCAAAAGAGAATCAAAACAAGGTTCTTGGCACTATACCAAGGATTTACTAGTTGATCATGCAAGTAACTTTTAATTAAGAGACCAGCGATTGTCTACCAATTTACTACGTAAATAGACCCCTAGAAGGTTTTTGAGGTAATCTAACTCCAAACAAAGCCTCTCAATTACATCTTAATAGAGGATGTCTGCAAAGCTCCCTTGATCAATCAAGACTTTTTTATTTCTTAATTGTCACTTCGAGCAATGATAACCATAGGATCATCATTGTGTGTCTGAATGTCGATTGAGTCATTCTAAAAAAACATAATATTGGCCTTTTGAGCCTCTGGTTCACATGCCTCAGAGTCAATGGCAAACCATCAATGTCTAGGATTTGGAAGGGGAATCGCTTTCAGGAGGAATTATTCTCTCTGCATCCAACGAATCCTTCTTTGTTTTTCTTTTGTTGTTTTGGGTGTTCGCGGGCCGGTTTGGTTTGATTTGATTTCGAGAGAATATGATATCCAAACTGATCAAAGCTATGTGGATTAGTTTGGATTAAATTTGCACATTTTTGTGTTAAATCTCAAACCAATAAATAACAGGTTGGTTTGGGTTGGATTCATCAAAATACTAAAAACAAATGTGCAAAATCATTTTTAAAAATGTCTAATTCACATCAACTAATTTTTATAATAATGTAAAATTCCCTAGTTTTTCCTTTTCTTCATATAGTTTGTGAATATCACAAATGACATTTCATTTTTTTCTTCTTGAAGTTGAATACTTTATACTAGCTTCTATGATAATGATAATATAATGGCTTAATTGCACTTTTAGTCATCCTATTTACATATTTTTAACGTTTTAGTCCGTCTTTTAATTTTTTTTCTTCGGTTTTTTGGTCCCTTAAGTTGTTAATTTCTGGGATTTATTTTAGTCTCCCACTTGTTTTGATTATGTGGCGCTCCAAAGGGTGAGTTGGCATTACAACACACTTGCCATGTCATTTAATGAATTTCCGTGTCATTTATATTTTATAATTAAACATATATATTATAAAAAATAAAAATAAAAATAATATTTGTTAATATATTTAATAGTGAACCCTAACTCAATCCTCTTCATCGCTTTCTTCTTCTCCTGAAAACTTTCTGCAAACTCATTCTCACGTCTTCTTCTCCATGTCTTTAGTTCCAAACATAAATGTTGGGATTTTCTTAAGCATGCAGTCGCACAAAATCCTAATCGAGCTTCAAATCAAACTGAGGTGAATGTCTCTGCAGTCTCGATGCACCACTAATGACTTCATGGACAAAATCTAACACGAGACAACACTTTTATGGATGTGGGTTGTATAAGGTATTTTCTTTATGATATATCCGTATTAATTTCTCCATCCATGAAACATGTCTTACATATGTTATTGTTGCTCGTAGGTTGTGGGATAAAAGAGGTGCAATCATTTTGTTTGGTACGACGAAGAGATGAACGCAAGAGCAAAAGAATGGATTACATCTTTGTAAGAAAATTTAAGCTCAGAGAAGAAAAAGGTTATTGAAGGCAATGTCAAAGAGGATGAATTGAAGATGAAAATCAAGTTCCTTAATATACAACTGAAGTTTACTTGTGTTATTAGCTTTGTATTATTATTAGGTTTAGTTATAACCATTGTAATGAAGTAGTTTGTGTTATGAGCTTATTTATGTAACATTATTATAATTGATTAATGAGAATGTTTGTAACCAATGTTACATTGATGAATGAGAATGATGGTTTTTTGATAATTGATGAATGAGAATGTTTGTATTGTTACTCTGCTTATGGTTTAATTTATGAATGAATGAATGAGAGACATCCTTTGATGCAAATTATAGGTCATGTGCTATACAGATTATAGGCCTCAAATAAAGTAGAAAAGTCATTGCTTCAAAATGAAGTTGAGAAATTGAACAATACTTCAAAATGATATCATTAAAGTCATAACATTATAGATAACTTGTTCCAATACATGGACAATAAACCACAAAATGGCATCATCAGTACATAAACCACAAAATGACATCAAAAGTACATAAACCACAAATGGTCATAAAACCTAACTATTGCAAAATGACATCACATTGACCAGAATATGAACTAATCTTGAGAAGGTTGAGGTTCCTGTGATGAATTCCCAATTTCTGTTGAAGCTTCCTTTGTCTTCTTTCCACCCTTTGTTTCAATTTTTTGTCTCTTTCCATCCTTTGATGGCTTCAATTTTTTCTTGTTACCAATTTTGGGGATGGCTCTCTCAACATTCCTCTTGCCTTTGCAACTCCTTTTGTTGTGTCTCATGGCACCATATTCATGACAACTCACAATTGTAAGCTTCTTAGGGAGGACATGCGGATTTTTTGGCTCATCGTTCACTTTATTCCCCAGCTTCTTGGGTCAACCAATGGCCCTTCTAAGAACTGGTGGATTGATTAGGACCTGACCCTCCAACAAAGGCCATAGTTATGGCCCATTTGTAGGGTAGATTATATGAGAGTACCTGTTAATGAAAACAAACTTCCTGCACAACAATTCAACAGTATTAATTAGAGACATTTGTAGGGTAGATTAAGGCATAATATGCACACATAATGCAGATTAATAAGGTGAATTCACAAACTAGTAATATTCAGAGACATAATCTTCAGGTATTTTCTTGTTTTTCCATATACATGAAATGACATGACTACAAGGAATACCAGTCAAATCCCATTTTTTGAAAACACGTGTATGTTGTTTCAGATCTACAAAATATGTTTCTAGGCCATAGGTGACACCAAAGATTGCAAATTCATCATCACCATGTGGGTGTCCAACTTTATGCATGTTTTTTGTTCCTTTCAAGTAGAAATTGAATTTTAGGGCATATATCACTATTGTATGAGTTCATTAACTCTTTTTGACTAGTAATCCTCCTAGTCAAGTAATCTTTAATACCCTCCAACAAAGTAATTATGGGTTTATCCCTACATTCTAGAATTTCCCTATTAAAGGCCTCACACATGTTATTAACTTGGAGATCACACTTAGAATATGTTTTGAAATGTGACTTGGTCCATAAGTGACCAGGGATATCAAACATATCCTTCCAAGCAGCTTCCTTCAGAGATTTTAATCTTTGCATTGCCCTCTCCCGGGCTAGAATGGTTATAGCTCTTGTCGCACTCCACATTGCCTATTTCAATTCAAGTTCTGGATGTTTCTTCTTCCAGTTTCCATAGAGATGCTTTACACATAATCTTTGCTCCACATGTTCACTTACACTTTGAACACATAGTACTATACCCTAAAGCAATGAAGACAAAATTAGTATATAATTCAAGTATATAATTCAAATCAAAATGAATAAGTAAGACAAACCTTTTTCTCATCTGAAATGAAGGAATAAGGCATGTGTTTGATTTCCAATAGGTCTTCAAGGAGAAGAAATATAAACCACTCCCAAAATGCTCTTGTCTCAGCTTCCACAATAGCATATGCAATAGGAAAAATCTAATTGTTTACATCTTTTCCAATGGCTGCCATCAATTGCCTACCAAAGTCACCTTTCAAAAAACAAGCTTCTAACCATATTAATGGCCTACAGTACTTGGAAAACCCATACTTGCATGCTTCCAACACAAATATAAATTCTGTCAAACATAGGTCTCTCCCTGGAGTCAGCACATTGCACCAAAATTGTACTATTTTGGTTTGACTTAAGCAGTTCTTCAGCATAACTTCTCAGATGTGAAAACTGATTAATTCCATCTCCTTAAATCATATTTGCTTCCCCTTATTTTGGCTCTGTATGCTTGATCATGTGACAATTTCACTCCCCATCTATCAAATGACTCAGCGATTAAACCCACGGGTTTCATATTAAGGTTATGTCTTAAAATATTTGTGAACCTCTTAACTAGCTAAGCTGTTTTTGCTTGTATATCCTTAGGTGTTCTACAACAACTATGTTCATCTACAAGTCTAACAATTTTCCATAATTTATTACCAACCCTTTTACTTAATCTCATGTAAAAATTACAACCTTCCATGCACTTAATGGTGACAAACTTCTGAGTCTAACGGTTACTAACTGCAAGTTGTCGCTCCCCGGATTTCTATCCTGGTACAAACGCGAAAGTGGCGCGGAAAGAGTTAGAGTCGCCAGCCAAACATTTTTATCCCGAAGGAACGGGAATGGTAATGTTGCACAAACCAAAAGAAAAGAAAAGGAAGGGCACGTGTCCTGCGATCCAAAGAAACTGAATTCGGGAGTCAGTTACGACCTGGGAAGGTATTAGCACCCCAGATCGTCCGCCGTACCCGACGGGATCCACGATTGCAAAGAAATCTGTTTCAAAGGGTGAAGGAATGAAGGCTGCTACAAAGAAAAGGAACTGAACTGGATAAAAGAAAAGAAAAGGGAACTGAAAAAGAAATGAAAAGGAAAAAATGTAGGGAAAATAAAAGATTGTGCTCGAACGGGCCCTACCCCGCTGCCTACGTACCTCATTTGGACAATGAGGATCAGAGTCACCATAGTTCCCCTAACTAGGGGTAGAAAGGATTGCTTGTGAATTAAGGCTTGAACTGCCTATGTCAATGCTCAGGTGTTGCAGGCTCGGACGACTAGTGTGTAACCGTCTTGCAAAATGACAAGTAGGAGCAAGTTCGCGTACGGAGCGAAGGAGATGAGAAAAGAATTCTCGAAGGAAAGACGCTTATTGTTTATTTGTGTTTTTTAGAAGCTTTTATGAGTGTGTCACAAGAAAGTGAACTCAAACTCGTTTCCATGGAATGTGCACTTGTCACTACATTCCAAGATGGAATAATTGAACAAGCACACTCAAGTAAGGAGAAGATCCCCAAAACTTGAGTCCAGAGATTAGGGCTTAAGCTCACTAACTCATTAACTTATTAAGTGTTTTGGTATTTACAATGAAGAAGTGTGTTTTATGATTTTCTTGGTGAAGATAATATCTTGATCAGACTTGTGCATCACAAGACAGGCTTGTACTATCCCAAGATGGGAAGACTACAAGTGTCTCAAGGGATAAGGCTATTGCTCAAGATTTCACTTCCATCTTTATTAAGTGTCTTCTTTAGGGTTTTGAGATGAGAAGAGAAGAGAACCAAAAGGATCACAAAGGTAAAAGTCTAATGGGGGACTAATGAATCCTAATTGTTGTCATGCAATGGTAATCCTAGGTTAGTGAGGTTTACTATCCTAAAGAAGAAAGAAAGAAGAAAAGAAGAAGAAGAAAGAAGAATAGAAGAGGGGGGAAGTAAGGCCTAAGCCCAACAATCACAAGGTTAGAAAAATAATAAGTAAAAGAGAAGAGATGAGATTTGGAGATGTGGGAATCACATCCACACCTCTCACTTACCAAAGCCCCTGAAATGGTTAGTGACACAAGTATAAAGGAAATACAAAATGAACATAATGCCATACCAAAACCATACATCCAGAAGTGAAGTCATACACATAAATGTCAAATTCAAACTCAAGGCACAAGAATGAGGAAAAAAAACACACAACTCAACATGAAGCAACATGAATCACTTATGGAAAATCAAAGCAAACATGATAAGATGCAAAGAAAAATAACCAAAGCACAACCTCAAGGTACCAAACCAGAACCCTAACATGCTAAAACAATGCCTAAGGAAGACATGAGATGAAGAGAAGAGGTGCATATAGTCAAGTGTTTACATCATGAGAAGAAAGAAACAAAGGAAGTGAGGTGGATATACATAAAAGTGAATGAACTTCAAGAACAACCAAACACAAACTCCTCAAGGAAAAAACCAAAACTCAAGATCAGAGAGGTATCTACATCCTAATAAGGCTCTAAACAAGTTGAAGAAGTTGGCACAAGTGCCCTTCTAAGCTAAGGAGAGAACATATGACCCAAAAAGGAGCAAAAGGGGACAAATGAAGAACCAAAATTCAAATTAATTCAAGTATGCACCCAAAAATTCCACAAACTTGCACAAATGATCTTCAATCACACCATAACAACATGCCAAGACGAAGGAATCAAATTCATAAGCTAAACAAGTCAAATGAGAGGTCAAACATGGATTAGGGTTAGATGGCTTCAATCACAAGTTAGAGATCAAAATCAATTAAAAAAAATTCTAAAAATCAGAAGAAAAATCACCAATAAACTACACCTCATCATGAATCCAGAGCAAAAAGAATAACTTAAAAATTCCAAATAATGACCAAGATAGAAAATGGACAAGTCAGCAGGGTTCAAAATGAAATAAAATGTATTAATTAAAAGGAACAATTAATTTCCACGTGACAATTAAAAATAAATGGAAAATAAAAATATCAAAAATTAGAGAAAACTCAAAGAAGCATTCATGATTTTTTTTATAATTTTTGGAGACCTAAAACTATTTTTAAAAATTGAAAACCAAACTGTAAATAAAAATAAATGAAATGGCTAGGGGGTGCGTATAGCAAGGGATTCCAGTTCAAAATCAATGGGCCTCAAAGTCAGGGGGTGGTAATAGCAGGGAGAAGCCCACTCAGTCCAGCGCAGTTCATAATAGTTATGATGGAAAGTCATTTAATCAGGAAAATAAATGGACCACAGGATCAAGCCAACGCACAGGATCAGTCAACTCATTAAACCAAAGTATGCAAAATGATTGGTCACAGAGGGAGAACAAAGTAACTATGGTGAGGTGTGAAATAAATGGATTAATTCAGAAATTATAACATCACGTGAGAGGGAGGGGGATCATTAATGTGCTGGCACATTACCAACCATCCAGATGAGAAATCCAAAGGCTCACGTTCATCTTCTTCATTAGAACTCAGGCAAGACAAATTCCAAAATCCGGTGACCAGAGCTAGGGCTCCGGCACCGGAAAACTCAAACTAAGAACAAATCACAACATAAATGATTCAAAATCTCCAGATCAACTCAATCAAGCATGTTGAATCCAAATATACTCATGAAAATCACAATGAATCACAAACTTAGCTGGATCGAAGACAAACAGGTCTGACCATAAAAATTTGAATCCACATATCTTAACCAATAATGCATCAAAATCAAATCTAACAAGTGAAGAGTAATCAGCAAAGTTCATAGATCATAAAGCACACACTCAAAATCATTTCCAGATCCATGAATTCAGTAGGTTACCTGAACTTGCAGAGCACGAATTAGGTCAAGACAAACCTCCAAACACTACAGATCTTCCTCTTCTAACCTCTCCTTGCAAAATAAATGCAAGAGAGAGCTTGAATTGCTCTGGATCTTGAAGTTTGAGAGCAATTGCACTTGAATGGCACCCCTTGAAATCTTGAGCTTCAGCTTAAATCAATGGTGGATTAATGATCCTTATGCTTCAAGGATTTAGAATATGAAATTTGTTTGATGAATGAGTGAGAGAGTGATGAGATTCGAAGAGAAATGCTTGAGGTGCAAAAAATATAGAGTGATGAAAATGTGATGAATCTGAGCCAAAAGAAAACCCTAGCTGCTTATATATCATTCCAAATAATCACTGATGAAAAATGAAAAGGAATGCACGTAAGAGGAGAGTGTGAGGATGAAATTGCAAACTTGGAAAGATTGGTGTGAAGTGGTGATTTGCTCGTGCATCCTTCTCTTTACTTGCACGTGTTCAATCATAATCCAACCCTTGATTCAAAACTGAAATCATCTTGGCCCTTGGATGTGAGGGTCATGCATTTCTCATGATTATGCATATTTGCTTCTTGTATGGTACACCACCTCTCATGCACGAATTTGTTGATATCTTTGGAGAAAATCAACACTAGGCAATGCTTTGTGACAATGTGATCATATTTGGTGCATAACAACACTTGAAAATAAGTTCCATGAGATTTTGCATTTGTGGAAGGCTTGAATTTCATGCCATGCCCTAGAATTCATGAAATTTTCGAAGGGCCTATCTCTCAAACCATGAGGGATATGAAAATGCTCTTGTACTTTTTAAAAATGGGAGACTTTAATCTTAAAATTTCATGTTTGATGGCAATCCATTTGAAGCTTTTTTCACCAAGTTATGCTCACTTGAAAATTAGGGCAAAATGTTACTAAAAATGGAAATTTCCATGACCAATCCCATGCAAAAAATGCAAAACCCCTCAAAACCTCTTGATTCTTGATTTTTGACTTTTCCAAACCTCTTATAAGGTTATAAGAACATCCCTTGGCTTGAAAACTAGGGTTGGGCCCTTTGAAATCTCACAGTTGACTTCTAGAATGCATAGTTGACCAATTTCTTCATTTACAAGCAACTGAAGAAATATCTGACTTCCACAAGGAATTTTCTCACAAAATTTTATCCCTAGGATCCTCTTAACATATGAGAGACTTTTCCCAAATGAAATGGCCAAAGTCACCAAGTTTTCATGCTTGAAACTCAAACCCTAATTTGGGATCATTGTGTAGGAGCTTTGCCCTAGCTTGAATTCCCTAGTGATCCCCCCACCTCCTGGGCTCTTGTGAATGATATTAAGCTTGTGAATGCCATATAGACTCCTCATAGGACTTGAGCAAATCCATTGGGACTCTTGTTATAGCTTGTAATGCTTCAAATCCCTCCACAGATGATCATATGCCTAATGCTAGGTCATGAGAATGTTATGCCTCATCTTTCCATGCAAAGATGCCAAGAATATGATATGTTCATGATGAATATGATATGATGCTTAAAAAGAAGAGGGAAAATTTGGGGTGTTACAGCAGCCCCTATTCAGACAACTGTTAATCTGAAAAGGACGGTAGCACAGGTTATCGACCGTTCAAGATAAATTGTGGTTGAATACCAAGAAAACCTGAAATTTGAACTCTGATGAAGAATGCAAGAACTGGGAAATAAACCTAACCAAATGACGCTTTGGTGACTGAAGTGGAGAGAAAGCAGATGAGATCCTTCCAAGTTGAAACTGTTACTTTGGAATACTTTGACAGACGAGTCTTCTTCAAATAATCCAGTTACGCCAGGAACTGGACATACAAGCCCTCATATACTTTGCAAAACATATGACTTGAGACAGACGAATCTCCTTCGGATAAACCTGTTACGCCAGGACCAGTGATGCACTTAAGTCTGTGGGATAGACATGCATAATCAAGGTAGACGAACCCTCCTCATATATTATTCGTGGATATATGGTCTAAGACAGACGAGCCTTCTTCGAGCAAACCTGTTACGCCAGGTGCAACATTAATAAGTGGTGCTTGAGACAAACGAGCCTCCTTCGGATAAACCTGTTACGCCAGGACCGGTAACCATTTTGACGCTTAATCCCACCGTCAGGACTTCAAACCTCTTCAACACAGACGAGTATTGGATAATCATCAAAAGAACACAGACGGGTGCCATAAGTCAATGATACAAACGAATATCAGACGGTGATCTAAGAAACACAGACGAGCGCTTCAGGCAATGATACAGACGGATATCAGCCACTGGTACAGAAAAATACCAGAAATTCAAACACAGACGAGCATTTGGAGTAGCAATACAGACGAGTACCAGGGTAATTATCAAATCAACACATATAGTTGTAAGCTAACACAGACGAGTGTAAGGGATGATACAGACAAGTATCCAAGCAATGCAGTCGAGCTTTAAACAAATAACAAACACAAACGAGTGTTGGGGAGTGCAGACGAGCAATAGCAATTACAGTCATAGGTAACTGCTGGGGAAGGCAAACGAGCAATACCAAAGTGATAATACAGATGAGTGTTGAGAGATGCAGACAAGCAATAAGCCACCATCAAACACAGACGAGTGTTGGGAAATGCAGACGAGCAGCAACAAATATCAAACACAGACGAGTGTTGGGAGGTGCAGACGAGCAACAAACAAATGCCTGATTGGCAACAAGGATCACAACCAAGTCAAGAGGATTTGACACTTAACTTTGGTTAGGGGGATGAATAACTGTTTGTATCATCACATTGACCAAAAATAAATTGGCGACTTCTCTGGGGAATATTTCATTAATGGGAGTGAAACCCAAATATGAACCTTGTGGGGAAATCAGGAATTCAGCTTCCTGCTGGGCGTATTCCACTTGTGGGAAAATTAACTGCTGGGAATCCCCATTTGTCTTGACCTAGCTGGGGAAAACTCTGCTTGGGAGAATGTGACGCCATCCTGCAAAATCTGCAACAACAGAATACACATATGTGCCCCGGGGACTTGCATGGTATGATTTGTTCATCCATCGTCACCCGACACTCAAAGAGAATTTCAAATGTTTCCCTGCAATGTCATTTTTCAAATTATCACCATGTTTTAAATGCAAATGCTATTTTTGCTAAAAATTCAGGACATTTTGCAAACAAAAGATAAACACAACACAACTTTTTGACTGAATATTCTTTTTATTGAAAGGCCTCTGAATAGGCAAATATTTTTACATCAGGAAGAAACCACCTGGAAAGAGGTAGCTACCATAAAATTGAGAAAATAAATTATCCTAATGGCAATGGACACGGCATCCCAATGAGTTTCCTTCTTGCTATGACCAGCATGTCTTCAAAACTCCCCATTCTTGCCTTTGCTTTCTGAGAAGATGAGGGGACTGATTCCTATCCTTCTGATATTATCAAGTTGTACGACACGATGATTTGGTTCAGATTACTCGGATCTCAGTTGTTCGCTTATTCCCTTGTTTTGCGTGGATCGCCCTTTCGGGTTTTCAATCCACCGGGATACTCTTTTTTTCCTAAGTTGTCCGATGTGGCTTTTCAACTCAGCGGGTGTACATTTTTTTATTTTTTCCCTAACTTTTGCCCGAGCTTTTTATTCTTTTTTTAGCTCGCCGGGATGCCCTTTTCTTGCCTGGACTTTAATTTTGTTTTTGTGTCCATCGGGTCTATTTATGCTAAGTATTTTTTAACTGCGTCCAAGTTAACAGGGGATTGGAAATATTCTCCATCCATAGTGGTGAGCATCAGTGTTCCACCTGAGAAAACTTTCTTCACTATAAATGGTCCTTCGTAGTCTGGGGTCCACTTGCCCCTGTGATCTGAACCTGGAGGAATGATCCTATTGAGCACAAGCTCTCCTACTTGATACTCCCGAGTACGTACTCGTTGGTCGAATGCTCGCTTCATTCTCCTCTGATAAAGTTGACCATGACAGATAGCCGCTAATCTTTTTTCCTCAATTAGACATAGTTGATTATATCGAGCACGTACCCACTCAGCCTCATCAAGCTTCACATCCATCATCACCCGCAATGAAGGAATCTCTACTTCAACAGGTGTCGCTCCCACCAAATGAGGCTAAGTCAAATGGGGTACAGACGCGAACGGTCGGCGAAAGAGGAAAAGAACACACAGGGGTGAACTCAAGAGAAAAGAGTCGCCAGCTAGGTATTTTTATCCCGGAGGAAAGGTAATGCTGCATAGACCTAGAAAGATAATGGATAAGACGATTGCGAACCAGAGAGACTGAGAAAGGGGGTTGGTTACAACCTGGGAAGGTATTAGCACCCAGATTGTCCGTCGTACTCGACGGGATCCACGCTTACAAGATTTGTGTTTTAAAGGGGTAGTGTCAGTACAATTTATGTATCAAAGCTCAAAAGAATGCAAGTGTTTGTGTAAAAGGAGTGTGAGGTGTATATGAGAAGTTTCAGTGTAAGAATAAGAGTGAAATGCCCAGGACAATGAGGCTCAAGGAATAATGCTGGAAAGAGGGGGAATATACAGAGACTTTTGTTCGATAACTGTTAAGTTATGCCTACGTATCCTCTCGTGCAATGAGGAAGTCAGAACACCGTAGTTCGACCCAAAGAGACTGAAAGATAAGTTGACTTGTGAACTGCTTGCTTGTCTATGCTCAAGTGTATGACCTGTCTGGCTCAGGTGCAAACTGTCTTGCATTAGACGGAAGAAGCAAGTTCTTGGTTGTGAGTGAAGATGATGAGAAAAGAATCCCGAAGGAGACGATTATTGTTTGTTTTTGTGTTTTCAGTCTTTTATTGCTTTTGAAAGTTTGTCATAAGTCAGTGAGCTATAGTCTAAACCAAAGGGGTAGTAAACTCATCACATCCTCCCTCTGATTAGGGGTAATGAGAATACCTTAAGTGTGAAGTCAGCATCTCACACTTAATTGCCATGATGTAGGATTAAGATCATTGACCTACTTGTGATTATTTAGATGTTTTTGTTGTTTTTGTTTAGTGTTAAGTAATGAGTTTAAGCCATAATCAGGGATTTAATGGACTCATTACACCATCCTAATAGAAGGATAATAGATGAGAACATTTAAGCTGAGAAAGACTCCTCAACTTAATCCATGATTAGGGATTAACCTCATGACAAAACAAAGCCTTTATTAGATGGATTTTAGTTAATGATAAGATGAAGAAATGATTCTTATTGTTTGTAAGACAACTTGAGGGGGACTTGTCCATTAACACTAGGGTTAGTCCTTCTTAACCAATTAAGGAAGAAATAGAACCCTAATGCAAGGCCCAAGTTACAAGTTTGATGTCTTGATGATTATTAGATGGATTGATTAAAGGATTTAAACACATTAAGGGTTTAACACTTAGGATTAAAGTTATACACTCCATCCTAATAGAAGGATGCAGGCATAAGCTTAATCACAAAGCCTTAAAACCTTTAGGGTTTAGTCCTTGATTATGAGGTGAGAAGAGAAGACTCAATGATGACACAAAGGTAAAAGCTAAATGGGGGGACTAATCAAAACCTAATTGTGATCATGCTTGGGTGTTCCTAGGGTTAATGAGGTTTGCAAGAAGATCTTCAGAGAAACCACCAGGAAGCTGATGAAAGGAAGAAGAAGCAACAAGAAGCAAAACAACTTGCTTCACTTAAGAAGACAAGTTGCTTGAAGAAAGAAAGTAAGAGATGAACATGAATGATCAAGCTCACTCCAATACACATACAAAAGGCAGCAAAGAAGGTATGAAAGAGATGAAAAGAGATTGTGAGAAGTGAAGGCAAATTCACTTCTCAACAACTTACCACCTGAAATGTTAGCCAAAAGAAATGAAATGCAATGCAAATGAGATGAAATGTCATGATGCAAACCAAAACCAGAAGCAATTACATGATGTTAATGATGCTAAGAGATGATGCAAACATGAGGCAAGGCAAGAGAATGATCAAACAAGCATAAGGATGCAAATGAGGCATGCATTGAACCATGAACATACATGAAAAGTTATGAAATGCAATGGACATACAACATGGCAAATGAAAGATGCAATGATCAAACATGATTCTAATATGTCCTAAGATGTATTATGAATCATGTGGATGCACAAAATGTCATGGCAAGTCAATGGATGCAAGCAAATGAAAGATGGATGCAAAAGAAAGCACAAATTAGGGTTACATGTGTCATGCAAAACAAAAATCCAAAACCAGAAACAAATGACTTGATAAAAATTTGAAAATGCACTCAAAGATACCCTAAACCTATATAAGTTCAATGTCCAAAGGAGAGGGTCCAACTCTTAACCTAATGTAAGTTAAGAATTTCCTAAGATTGCTAGGGTTTCAAGGTACCTCACCACGAAAAATGCTAAACAAATTGAAAATGAAAGATCAATTCAAACCAATTTTACCCTATAAATGTTTTAAAATGCAATGTGAATTTTTTGGTGATTTTTAAATACCTAAATGTATTTTTAATTAATTAATTTTCATTAACTAATTAAAAATAAACATTTAAATGATTTAAAAATAATTTTCAGTGCAAAAAATAAAAATAAAAATATTTTTGGGTTTTAGAAATTAATGAAAGCTTTGACAAAAAATTTCATAATTTTTAAAGGTGTTTTACTATTTTTAATAAAATGTGAAAGATAAATCAAATTAAATGAAATAAAAAATAAAATAAATGGAAGTATGCAGAGGGAAGGGCCAGGATTGATTCTGGGGGAAGGGGAGTTGACTGCGCGCCAGATCTTGTGGCTGGAATTCAAACTGAGCCAATTAAATTAAACTGGATTAATTAAATTAATTAAGTGAGATTAGGGTTTTAATGAGAGATCCAGGCCATTCGTTCACGCGGGAGTCAACCTAAGTCAAACGCATCTACGGTCCACGTTTAAACTCTCATTAATGATTCAATTAGGGCTAAACACATTCAGACGACCGGAACAGTGCTCCGGTCGTCTTCTCCGGCGAAACCAAATACCTAGCTTCCACTACAGGCCACCCCAACCCAAATTAATTGCCCAAAAACAATCTCATATCAAAACTAAACTCAAATCCATCATCAAACAACATTTATCAAGCATGAGCAAGGAGAATCGAAGCAAAACATTTTTACGGGCAAACTTTCAGACATTCAATACATGCTTGTTTCTGGCTCATTTTTAAAAATAAATAGATCCCCATGATTAGAGCAACATATAGAACAACATTCTAACAAGAAATCAAGGTTCTGGAAAATTTGTTCATCATGTTACCTGAGATTGAGCTTTCAGTCCAGGAGCTTTCTGCTTGCCTCTTTGCTTCAAAATGGTCCCAATGATCCTCTTGAGGAAGTTATGAAGCTTGGTTGGAGTTTAGAATGGCTGATTTGTGAGATTGATCAAGTTCTATTCAGAGGGGGGAGGAAATCGTGTTTTGATTTCAGGGAGTTTCAGGGCAAGGTGAGGGGTCAGGGATGATCAGTGAGACATGCTGAGATGTTCTATGGAGTTTGTTTTTATGTTTGATGCCTGTGTGATGTGTTTCGAATGAAAATGCATAAGAGGGCAAAGCTTGGAGTTGTGGCTTGGAGAGTGTTTCAGGCTTGTGTGTATGGTGTGTTCAGTTCCTTTTGGTACACTTATCACTCTTGGATAGGTCAGAGGAGTTGGTCTGGCCTAGCTTGATTGGTATGGGTCTTTATGCAAAAAGTCAATGTTAGGTGTACTTGAGGTATGGGCAAGTGTAAGGCTGTGATAGGGGCATGGTTGGGCTCAGCTGAGTTTAGGGAGAGCCATGGAAATGGATTAGAGGCAAGGCAGCAAGTGGATTAGGGTTTGTATGATGTTTTGAAACTTTGTGACTTTTGGCCCCCTTTGTGATTTCTTGATCCACAAGTCATGAAAATGGGCAAACTCTTGGTGCATTCTGAATTTTAGGCAATGGTTTATGTTTGTGCAAGGATTAGAAGTCACTTTGAGGTCTCATTTTGCCTTGGCAAGGGATTTTGCAACTTTGCCTCTTTGGTGCATAACTTGAAATTATGTGATTTTTCCCAACTTTGACAAACCATAACTTTTGATTCAAAATGAATTAGAATGATTTCTTGTACTTTTTGAAAATGGAATGATCCATTCTACAACTTTCATGACCAAAGTTTTCCCATTTGAAGCATTTTTGAACCAAAAAGAAAGGGTTGAAAAAGTTTCCCAAAATGGCAAGTTTTCATTACAAGTCATTTTCCCAAAAAGGCAACTTTGCAAATGGCTTGAAATTCTTCAATTTTGTGAACTTATAACATCTTCTATGATCAAGTAAAGATCATAAACATTCAAAATGATGAAGAACACCCTTTGGTTGGGTCACTGGGGGCCTCAGATGCCCTGATTTTGCACTGACTTGCTCAAGAAGTCAACCCTTGATTAGATGCCTTCCCCATGGAATTTCTTCATGAAAATTGATATGCATGATCCTCATAATATATAGAGACCAATAGAAACAAGAATGACCAAAATATTTGGAGTTATGGCCTCTGAAACTAAAACCCTAATTTTAGGTCATCTGTGCAGTTAAACCTGACTCTGCTTCCATGCCATTCTCAATTCTTGTGATTCTTTGGCTTCTTTGATCTTGAGAGGATATAATATGATGCTTGAACATACAAGGACCCCTTTGAAGTTATTGAAGACCTTTGGGGTGGCTCAAATGGCTCTTGGATAGCTCAGATCACAAACCCTAAATGCAGATGACTTAGAAGCAATGCAGTGAATCAAAAATGTGGTATGAGATGCTATGATTGAATTCATGCATATGAAAAAGATCACAATCCATGGTGTGAATGGGTGAGGGCAAATTTGGGGTGTTTACAGCTGCCCCTATTCAAACATGAGTTAGCTGTGCAGGATGTAAGCAACGGCTTAACAGGCAAACAAGATAACTTGTGGTTGAATACCAAAAGACCGTCCAAAATTTGCACTCACAGAATGAAGAAGAAAAGGGATATAGATTGTAAGGGAAATTAAAGCATGTATATAAAGTGCGGGCGACGGAGGACAACCGTCGAGCAGAGGACGACTGCTGGGGAAAAGGCGATGACGGGGGCGGCCGACAAGCTGGGGATATGAGATAGTGTGATGGGGACGGCCATCGGATAAAGCTATAAGACTCTCTGGGGATTATAGGTAAATGAAATAAATGATGAGGTATGGTCATCAAAGGTGAAGGACGATCACCTAGCAGGGGACGGCTGCTCTGTTGGGGATAAGATGAGGGACGGTCATCTAAGGTGAAGGACGATCACCTGGCAAGGTACGGCTGCCAAAGGTATCACGACATAGGACGAATGTCGGATAACAAAGGTCGAAGATGGGGACGGCCATCGGATAAGCATGATGAAGGACAATCATCAAGAGGTGAAGGACGATCACCTGGCAGGGGACGGTTGCTCTCGGGGTTTATCATGACACAGGACGAATGTCAGATAACAAGATCAACGATGGGGACGGCCATCGGATAAAATGATGAAGGACGATCATCAGGAGGTGAAGGACGATCATCAGGAGGTGAAGGACGATCACCTAGCAGGGTACGGCTGCTAAAAATATCCCGACATAGGACGAATGTCGGATAAGAAGGGGGTTCTAATAAATAGAGACTCCACTGGGGTTTCATGAAGGACGATCATCAAGAAGGTGAAGGACGATCACCCGACAGGGTACGACTGCCGCAAAGGTATCCTGACATAGGACGAATGTCAGATAGAAAAGAAGTCTTTTTGCGGGGGAATGGTAAACACGGGCGAGTGTCTACATTCAAGAGATGAAAGGTATAAGTGTTTGACTCTGTGTATAGATTAAAGATGCGGACGAGCATTCTTAAGACTATGATACGGACGAATATCGAAAGAAACAAACGCTGACACATGTTCAGAGATGATGATACGGACGGGTACCAACTAGTTAACAAAGAACACGGACGAGTGTCGAATCTGAGGGGACTCTTCTGGGGAATGATAGACACAGACGAGTGTCTAAATTCAAGAAGATAAGACATAAGTGTCTGACACGGTGTATGGATTAAAGATGCGGACGAGCATCCTTAAAATTATGATACGGACGAGTATAAGTAGAAACAAACGCTTGACGCATGTTCTGAAATGATGATACGGGCGAGTACCAACCGGTTAACAAAGAACACAGACGAGTATCGAATCTAAGAAAGATAAGTGGTGTATATAAGATACGGACGAGTATCTGTATGAGTAAAAAGTATGAGTAAGACACGGACGAGTGTCTATCCTGCTGTGGAGAGTACGACACGGACGAGTGTCGGAAAAAGTGCATTATAAACAAATATATGATTTACAAAGTGTTTAGGTAACTGTGCTGGGGAAGGTGACACGGACGAGTGTCAAGGAATTGTGCATATATGTATTTGTGAGTGCAAAGGGGACGCCTTGGCTTTCTACGGGGATATGACACGGACGGGTGTCAGGAAGTATATGCACTGTAAGAGAAATGTTTTGGCTCTCTGTCGGGAAATTTTGGGGAGCATTTTGTGTATTGCTGATGGATTGTCAGTATTCGCAAGTGTTCAGCTCGACACATGGCTTATGATTATGCAATATGTTTGATTTTTGCCGTAATGCTCCGTTTTAGACGGAATGCTACGCTCTGTGGGGAAAATAATGATGCGAATGCTATGATTATGCAAAAGGTAATGATCCGGGATTCGGATCCCGTTGCTGCGAAGATCTCTGGCTGATCTGCTTGAAGTGGACATCCCAGCTGGGGATGAGAGCATTGGTAGATCTGTCATATATGACTCCGTATGGGGAAGTAGGTCACTGATAAACCTATCTCATTAATGAGGGACCCAGCTGGGGTTTGTAGAAGCTTTCTTCACTCTGTTGTGATTTCTTCACGCGTTGCTCTTCTTGATAGAGGTTGACACTCTGTGGGGGGATGGTTCCCTGACTCTTGTACTTGGTTGAGGAGGAAATAATAAATGGCAACTCAGCTGGGGAGACAGCACCTCCGGTGCTAAGACTGAGTAGATAATGATTTTCCAGCTTGCTGGGGTGAAGCTTTCATGCCCCATGTTGTGCTTTGAATACCTGCAATCCTGAAAAGACAGAGAAACACACAAGTAATCCCGAGGTATCCCTTACCGGATTCCATCCTAAGAGTTCAGACACTCCCGGGAGTAAGTATATTTCCTGCAAGCACGTATTTTTTAGAAGAGAAGCATCTGTATTTTAAAGACATCGGACGTTTTTTGCAAATGAAAATAAAATGTACGAGACGAAACATGACTGAAAATCTGATCTTATTAATTCGTGTGCCCTGAATTGGCAAGATACAGTCAAAGAAACAAATCCCCTAAAATGAGGAGATTGTTACAAATTGAGAAACAAAAGATATTGGCAATGTTGATGACGCTTCAAGGAGCTTCCCTTTTGCTATGACTCGTATGACATTTGGCGTTCTTCTTGTCTTGCTTTCTGAAGAAGGCTGATTCTGAAAGAGGCTTGGTCCTTTCGAAGCTTACCAAGTTGTAAGTGATACAGACGAATTCAGAATGTAGTTGTTCGCTTATTCCCTTATTTTGCATGGACCGCCCTTTCGGGTTTTCAATCCATCGGGATACCCATTTTTGCCTGAGTTGTCCAATGCGGCTTTTCAACTCAGCGGGTGTACATTTTTTATTTATTTTCCCTTTTTTTGCCCGAGTCTCTTATTCTGTTTTTGACTCGCCGGGATGCCCTATTTTTTGCCTGGACTTACGTTCTGTTTTTATGTCCAGCGGGTCATTTTTCATGCGAAGTATTTTTTAACTGCATCTGAATTCACAGGGGACGGGAAGTCTTCACCATCCATAGTGCTGAGCATCAGTGCTCCACCAGAGAAAACTTTCTTTACTACGAATGACCCTTCATAGTTCGGAGTCCACTTGCCCCTGTGGTCTGTATGATGAAGGAGGAGTCTTTTCAGCACAAGATCTCCTACTTGGTACTCTCGGAGCCTAACTTTCTGATCGAAGGCTCTCTTCATTCTTTTCTAATACAACTGCCCACGATAGATTGCAGCCAATCTCTTCTCTTCAATCCGATTCAGTTGTTCGTATCGGGATCGGACCCATTCTGCCTCATTCAGTTTAACATCCATCAGTACCCGTAAGGAGGGTAATTCAACTTCAACAGGTAGGACTGCCTCCATGCCATACACAAGCTGATACGGTGTTGCCCCAGTGGACGTTCTGATTGACGTACAGTACCCATGCAAGGCAAATGGTAGCATTTCATGCCTGTCCTTGTAAGTGACTACCATCTTCTGCACAATCTTCTTGATATTCTTATTAGCTGCCTCAACAGCGCCGTTCATTTTTGGCCTGTAAGGAGAAGAATTATGGTGTTGGATCTTGAAGTCCCGGCATAGCTCTGCCATCATTTTGTTGTTTAAGTTGGAACCATTATCAGTAATGATTCGCTCGGGCACTCCATACCGACAGATGATGTCTCTCTTCAGAAATCGGGCTACCACCTGCCTTGTAACATTTGCATAAGAAGCTGCTTCAACCCACTTGGTAAAATAGTCAATGGCTACCAGGACGAATCGGTGGCCATTTGAAGCAGTCGGTTCAATCTTTCCAATCATGTCAATGCCCCACATGGCAAAGGGCCAGGGTGAGGACATCATATTCAGAGGATTCGGACGCACATGCACTTTGTCCGTATAAATCTGGCATTTATGGCACTTTCTGGCGTAGGCACAACAGTCTACATCCATTGTGATCCAGTAATAACCTGATCTTAACAACTTTTTAGCCATTGCATGCCCTCCTGCATGGGTACCAAAGGACCCTTCGTGCACCTCGTGCATTAACAAGTCTGCTTCTGTCCTATCAACGCATCTGAGGAGTACCATATCAAAGTTTCTCTTGTACAGGGAACCATCAGTATTCAGGAAGAAACTACCAGCAAGCCTTCTTAACGTCTTCTTGTCATTGGAAGATGCCCCAGGCGGGTATGTTTGATCCTCCAAGAAGCACTTAATGTCATGGAACCAAGGCTTATCATCTCTGACAATGTCTGCTGCAAATACATATGTTGGTCTGTCAAGTCTGGACACTGAAATTCGAGGCACAAAGTTGGCAGCTTGAACTTTGATCATGGATGAAATGGTAGCTAGAGCATCTGCAAACGGATTCTCATCTCGAGGGATATACTCAAGCTTGACCGTTGTAAAGAAAGTCAATAATCTCCTTGTATAATCCCTGTAAGGTATCAGATGATCCTGGAGGGTGTACCATTTGTCGTTGGTTTGATTAACTACCAGAGCTGAATCTCCGAACACAGTCAGAGTCTTGATCCTGAGGTCAATGGCTTCCTCAAGACCCATAATACAAGCTTCGTATTCAGCTTCGTTGTTAGTGCAGTTAAAGGTGAGTTTTGCTGAGAAAGGCATGTGAACCCCCTTAGGTGTAATGAGTACTGCACCAACACCACGACCATTCATATTAACAGCCCCATCAAACATCATAGTCCATTCTTCTTCCAGGTCAGGCCCTTCAGTGTGAACAGGCTCTTCATGATCTTTTGCTTTTATGAACATGATGTCTTCATCAGGGAAGTCAAATCTCATAGGCCGGTAATCATCAATAGGTTGCTCAGCGAGATAGTCAGACAATACACTGCCTTTGATGGCTTTTTGAGATGTGTATTGAATGTCATATTCTGTGAGGATCATTTTCCATCTTGCAACCCGTCCGGTAAGTGCTGGCTTCTCAAAAATGTACTTAACTGGGTCCATCTTTGATATCAATAAAGTAGTGTGGGTCAACATATACTGTCTTAGTCGGCGAGCAGCCCACGCTAAAGCACAACAAGTTTTCTCGAGCAGTGAATAACGTTGTTCACAGTCGGTAAACTTTTTGCTTAGGTAGTATATTGCATACTCTTTTCGACCATACTCGTCATGTTGGCCCAGCACACACCCCATTGACTCTTCTAATACTGTTAAGTACATTATTAGAGGTCTTCCTTCAACTGGAGGCATAAGGATTGGAGGCTCTTGTAAGTATTCCTTGATCTTGTCAAAAGCCCTCTGGCAGTCTTCATTCCACCTGACCGTTTGTTCTTTTCTTAACAGCTTGAACAAAGGCTCACAGGTTGCTGTAAGGTGAGATATGAACCTTGAAATGTAGTTCAATCTACCTAGAAAACCTCGAACTTCTTTTTCTGTCTTTGGTGCAGGCATTTCTTGAATGGCTTTGACTTTGTCAGGGTCTACTTCAATCCCTTTCTCACTCACAATAAATCCCAGCAGTTTACCGGATCGCACCCCGAATGTGCATTTGTTGGGGTTTAACTTCAGTTGGTACTTCCTCAGACGCTTGAATAGCTTCAACAGATTCACCAGGTGGTCTTCTTCCGTGAGGGACTTGGCAATCATGTCATCCACATAACATTCAATTTCTTTATGGATCATGTCGAGGAATAATGTTACCATAGCCCGTTGATAAGTGGCACCCGCATTCTTCAGTCCGAATGGCATCACCTTGTAACAGAACGTGCCCCAGGGTGTGATGAAAGTTGTCTTCTCCATGTCTTCAGGTGACATCGTGATCTGATTATATCCTGAAAAACCGTCCATGAAGGAGAACACCGAGAACTGAGCCGTATTATAAACCAATACATCAATGTGAGGTAAAGGGAAGTCATCTTTTGGGCTGGCTCTGTTCAGATCCCGGTAATCCACGCACATTCTCACTTTGCCGTCTTTCTTAGGCACAGGCACAATATTAGCAACCCACGGCGGATAGCTAGTTACAGCAAGGAAGCCGGCGTCCCACTGCTTTTGCACCTCTTCTTTTATCTTCATTGCCATATCTGGGCGAGTACGGCGCAGTTTCTGTTTTACGGGTGGGCAGTCTTCTTTCAAAGGCAACTTGTGCATTACAATATCGGTGTCCAACCCGGGCATATCCTGATAAGACCAAGCAAACACATCCGCATACTCCCGAAGCATATCAATCAGTTGCTCTTTCACTGAGTCCTGTAGGCAGGCCCCGATCTTAACTTCTTTTATGTCTTCCTCCGTACCAAGATTAACTGTTTCAACCTCCTCCTGATGAGGAGTGATAACCTTCTCCTCTTGCCTTAACAACCTGGCTAGCTCTTCAGGAAGCTCATAATCTTCTTCAACCCCTTTCATCAGCTTGATTGATTGGATTGTCAAAGTCATACGAAGTCATAGCAGTGTTGTTGTCGGTGCAGTCTGAAAGGCATTCTCTGCAAGGGTTTAGATTGTTCATTTTAGTGATCGATTTTAATCTTGTTTTGAAAAAGTGAAATGAAGTTATCATTTTGGAAAACATTGCCATTTTATTTTTGTACAAAAAGAAAAATAAAAAACAGTGAGCGGAAAAGAAAAAAGACTCATTTGCAAAAGATGTCCGATATTCATTGATTGATCTGTTTGCACAAAATTACAAGATGGCCCAATTACAAAATGAGTCTTGTCATCTTGGGCAAGATGCAAGACTTGATGCATGCTTAAAAATACAGGAAATAATAATTAATCTGCAGGAGTAACCCTTATAATTTCCTGGGAAGACCAGTTAAGGACTTGGCTCCCCGGGATCCTTGGACGTATCCAGCTCTCCAGGTTGCGGTCGCTTTCCTCCTCGTCTTCCAAGTTGTTCACTGCATCTGGGGTGAGCATTCCCCCGCTGACAAAACTGGGCTTCTTGGCAGCCTCTGATTGATCTTGTTGAGTTGGTTTGTAACCCAACCCAAATATGTCCTCCTTCTTCTCCACGGGCAGCAGCTTGCCCCAGCCTTGGGCAGTCCCCTCTTCAACAACCTTCCTGGCTTGCTGATAAGATGTCATGGAGGTTCCCAGTACAGCAGATGCTTCATTAATGTTCAGGGCCTCAAACCCCTGGTTCATAGTTTCATGGATTTCTCCGTCCATCTCAATATACTTATACGTAGCCAGATGGCTAACAAATATGTCTTCTTCACCACAGATGGTGATGATCTGGCCTTCCCACTCGAATTTCAGCTTCTGGTGAAGGGTTGACGTCACGGCGCCAGCGGCGTGGATCCAAGGTCTACCCAACAAACAGCTGTAGGCCGGCTGAATGTCCATCACATAGAAGGTAATTTTAAAAATCTGCGGGCCAATCATCACAGGCAGATCAATCTCTCCTAGCACTGATCTTTTAGAGCCATCAAACGCTCTCACCACCAAATTACTCGGACGTAGTGCCAAGCCATCATACTCAAGCTTCACTAAGGCTTTCTTTGGCAGAACATTGAGTGAAGACCCAGTGTCCACCAATACATGTGATAGAACAGCACCTTTGCATTCCAAGGTGATATGTAAAGCCTTGTTGTGGTTACGCCCCTCAGTTGTTAAGTTAGCATTGGTAAAGCCCAGTCCATGACTGGTGTTGACATTTGCCACCACAGTTTCTAGCTGATTAACAATGATCTCCTCTGGCACGTATGCTGCGTGCAAGACTTTCAATAATGCATTCCTGTGAGCTTCAGAACACATCAACAGGGATAATATGGAGATTTTTGAGGGAGTTTGGTGAAGCTGATCCACCACTTTGTAATCACTTCTCTTTATAATCCTCATAAACTCGTCTACATCTTGTTCAACAGATGTCTTCTGAGTTTCCTTGATAATTGGTTCTTCAGATATTACACTCTTTCCCTTTGCTTTAGCAGTAGCTTCTGCTTCGGCATTAGGTCTTTGCAATTGTGAGGCAAAAAGGCGTCCGCTTCTGGTGAAGCCTCCGCCTCCCCCAACATTATCAATCTGTGGAGAAGAGGTTGAAGAATCCAAAGTGATTTTTCCCCGTTGCAGTAGAGGTCAGAGCCATAATGCCAGGGTATAGCATTACTGCTTTCGTATGGAACGGGTCCAGGTACCGTGATAGTAACTGGACTGACTGCTGCAGAGGAGGGTACCGAAATGGTGTGCAGATCGTAGTAAATGGTGACCGGTAATCTGGCAGGAGGTGCCACTGTTTGTTGTTGAAAGTTGTTGTTTGGAGGAACATCTGATGGATCATAGTAGATGGTGACTGCTGAGACATCTTCATTAATTTCTGTTGGCGTTGTAGAAGATTCTGTTGAATAAATGGATGCTGACGTTGTAGAAGAAATGGTTGTTGACATTTGATTTGTTGAAGTGATGGGTGGAGCCATTGTTGATGATATTGATGAATTGGTCGGAATAATTGTTGCTGCAGTTGTAGGAGAATCAGGAATTGTTGTCAAAGGGATTGCTAGATTTGTAGGTGCCGTTGTTGTGATCTGAAGTATACCACTTTTGATAAGACTATCTATGTCGCTTCTCAAATTATCGCACCTATTGACCGAAATGTTGCAATACCCACAACCGAGCTCACACCCGGGGAACATCTGACACTCTAAGAGCTGAGCTTTAATTTCGACCAGAGGTGTCCGAATCTGCCCAACACTGGTGATTAAGAAAGATGGCTTGTCTTCTTCAATGGCATTAATTCTTGGTCCTCCATGATTGGGCATGGGATTCTTGGTGACACTTGGAGGGGGTGCAAAGTTGAGGGCTTTAGAGTCCACCAGGTCTTGGACTTTCATTTGCAAGGCCCTGCACTTCTCCGTATTGTGGCCAGGTGCATTGGAGTGGAAAGCAGATCTGGCGTTGACATCGTAATTCCTTGGGAGATTGGAGGGATCTGGTGGTGCTAATATCCTTAATTCAACCAAGTTGAGTTTCAGGAGTTGTGGCAATAAGGCAGCATAAGGCATAGGGATAGGGTCAATCACCCTATTTGCCTGTGATGATCTCTGCTGAAAAGGTCTTTGTTGTTGATTGTTATTATTGTTGTTGTAGGTCCTCTGCGGCGGGTACTGAACTTGCTGTTGATAGTGTGGTTGTTGTTGTTGTTGATATACTGGTTGCTGAGGAATCGGAGCTGGAATAGTGACAACTGCTACTGATCTGTGGACATACTGAGGTCTGCCCCTGTTAGTATGAATGGCATTTGTCTCACCGGCTCTTCTAGGTCCCACAAAAGGTTTCCTGGAGTTACTGGACGAACTTGCACCATTATCAGAAATCTTACCCATTTTCAACAGGCTTTCAATTCTTTCTCCAGCTATAACTACGTCTGCGAAGCTGGTGGAAGAAAAGGCAGCTAGCCTATCAATATATGTTCCTTGCAGGGTATTCATAAACATGTCGGCCATTTCTCTTTCCGACATGGGTGGCTGGACAGCAGCAGCAAGCTGTCTCCACCTCTGGGCATATTCCCTAAAGCTTTCTCTGGAGGATTGGGACATTCCCATCAAGAGGGTCCTGTTAGGAGCCATGTCCAGATTGTATTGGTACTGCCTGATGAAGGCTTCAGCTAGGTCCTTCCAGCATCTGATAGTAGCTCTGGTCAAGTGTTAATACCACTCCCTTGAAGCCCCAGTCAAACTGTCTTCAAAGTAAAACATACACAGTTTTTCATCCATGGTGTATGCCATAAGTCTCCCCAAAAAGGACTGTAAGTGAGTTCGTGGACAGGAAGTGCCATTGTACTTCTCGAAGCACGGGGGTTTAAACTTGTGGGGAATCCTTACCCCATCCACTAGCCCCATATCCATGACATCAAAACCCAGGGAATTTTGAGACTCCGGAGATCTCAACTTCTCAGCAATTTCATCAAATCTCCTATCATAGACTTCATCCCCAGCTCCCATTACAGTAAACTGCTCCTCTTGAGGGTCTTCTTGCAAGATCCTGCCTGCAGTAGTGTTTCCTTGCACATTACCCGGGATGTTGACTTCCGGATGTAGATGAGGCCCATATACTGGTGGATTAACATGAGGCTGACCCCTTTCATTGTTACTTGTTCCTCCAGTTCCCAGATGGGGTTCTTCCGGGGTTTGTCTTTCTACCAATGCCCTCAACCTTTCTTGACTTTGGGCCAAGCCGTTCATTACTTCCATGAATTGGGTCATTTGGTTTCTCATCTCCAGCCTTTCATTAGCCATCTGAGTTCTGACCTCTGTCAGATCTTGCTGTACTTGATCCATTTGGATACCAGGAAGATTGTTGCGAGTAGGATACCGGTGCGGACGGTTGAGAGGGAACACCCGACGGCGAGCAATAATTCCTGAATCACAACAGAGTTAGTAACAAACAAAACAAAACCTACAAAACAAAACAAAAGTCAGTATGCAATGCAATATGCTTATTTATTTTCCAAGGTATCCGGCTTGGCTCTTGGTTTTGACCCTTCCAGACCCTGAGGAAGATGCTTTGATGTTGCTTGAGAAAAGAAACTCAATGAAACCAATTAACAAATATATTACACATGGTGGATCATACATAGTTTGTTACAATACATGCCCCCTGAAGGGTCAAAATACAACATAAAAGAAAAGTACATGAAATGGAAATAACAACAAGCAAGGAGGTCAAACATCTAATCCAAACTCATCCTCCTTAACCTCCTTCAAAAGTGCTTCAGTTACAGGACCGGCCGGGTGCTCTGTAATGTTTCTGATAAGAAGGTTTCTGGTGGCAATAGCAGTGGTCAGCTTCTTGTGCCTGTTCTGGTCCTTTGACCTTTTCACACCAGCCCTAAGCTTCAACTCTGAAATCTCCTTCTGGGCTGCCAACAGAGCTTCTTGTTGTTTCTTTTCATTGGCCTCCAATTGCTCAATGCTGGCTTGAGTTCTCTTATCTTCTTGAGTACGAGCCTCAGTGATCCTGACCCACCTAGCTTGACTTTCTTGCAGATAGAGATCAGTCATAGCCTTCTGAAACTGGGCCTCTTTACAGGCATTCTTCAAAATTTGCTCCCCAGCTCTTGATTTCTTGATGTAGTCCTCTGCTTTCTCAATCTTGGCCAGATGTTCCACTTTAAGCTTCTCCAACCTCTCAATGTCTAGACGACCATCACTCCTCTCCCAGAGGGTCTTCTTCAGAGCTTGGGACAGATTCTCATTCCTTTCCTTTAGCTTCTCAAATTCTTCCAGGCTGACAGTGGCTGGAGGTGGTACTGTGGATGGTCCAGGTGCATCCTCAATGGTGAAAGGTATCCCAGAAATCTGAGCCCTAGCATGAGACCATTCATAATACTGAGCTGAAGCCACATTATTGCACCTCCCAAAAATGGCCATCCCTTTGGTCTGGATGTTGTCCCAAGCCCAGGATGCTTGTCTGACAACAGCTAGATTAGGTTTTATCTCACAATACAGGGTTTCAGCCAAGTCTTGCACTCTAGGAGGGTGAACCAAAGCATAGCCCAATTGTCTCTTGAACAACAAAGGTTTGTAGTTGATGCAAGCCTTCACTCCTACTAGAGGTACATTGGGGTACTGCCCACAACTAGTTATTATGTCCCTGCCTTTGGTGCTCTGGGTGCACCATCTAATGTCATCTGAAGTCAAAGCAATAAGTCTCTTAGCCCAATTCTTCTGCTGGTGAGGATTCAGGAAGGCATCAGTCTTGGGTAAGTGTTTGAGTAGCCAGGTATGAAATAGGGGAGCACAACATCTCACCAATTTTCCTCTTTGCTTTTCATTCCTCTTGTGAATGGAATAATAGAAATCTCCCAGCAAGGTGGGTACTGGGTTCCTCAGAAGGAAAAGATGAATGGCATTCTTGCTGATAAACTTGGGCTCATCTGCAAATAGTATAACCCCATATATACTGAGGGCTAACAATGCACAAACTGCCTTCCATTCTCCCAAAGAGGCTTTCAGGATGGCCTGAGAAGTCAGAAAGTCCAGGTGCAAACCAGGGATCCCAGCCTTTGTTGTCATGTTCTGCTCAATCAAAATAGGTTCCAAGTACAATGCTTTTGCCACTTCTCCATTGCTGGGAGAAGTCATCTCTGGGTTGAAAGGGATATCACCCCTGACAGGTACTCCAATCAATGATGAGAACTCCTCCAGCAGAGGTCCTAGCTGAAAGTTCTGGAAAGTGAAGCATCTCAAAGGAGGGTCATAAAACTGTAGGCAAGTGTGGATCAAACTCCTCTGAGAAGGGTCCAGGTCCATAACCATATCAAGGATGCCTCCATAATGCTCTCTGAACAATGGGATGTGGTCTGGAGTGATAAGTGCTTGGACCTGCCTGATGCCAGTCAGCACAGGCTCAAAGAAATGGTATGAAATGTTGCTCTTCTTGGGTGCCATGACTGCTGATGAAGAGCTGAAACAAATGCTGATGATGAAGACTGACACTGGAGATGAGCCACTGATAGGTTGAGGCTAGTGATAAAAGTAGCTGAAGCAGGCAACTGATGAAGATAGTTGAAGCAGATAACTGATGAGTAGAGGTCTATGCAGATGAAAGGGTCAAAACCAAGCCAGATATAATGTGGATACCCTGAAAAACAAATAAACAAAGTTAAATGATGCAAATGATGATGTATGCAAATGATATGTAAAGGTTTGTGATCAAGCTGGATCTGATTACTGCCTTGATTTAAGTCCATGTATGTTTAAGAAGTCCAGATGGAGGTTCAGAAATCCAGTAACCAAGGTGGGGGACTCAAATAAAGAGTCACATGTCCAGGGTTAAATCACAAGAACTGTCCAAAGTGGAGCATTCTTAAACAAAACAAAAATCAGGGTATGATGTGGCCAAGGGTACCTGCAAACCTGTAAACAACCCAAACCCCTCACAGGTGATGTTCTAAAACAAGGATCTTCAGATTTGGATCAGTTATGAGAAGTGTAAACACTTCTAACCCGGAGGTACAGTGTTTACAATAACCATAAAAGATCCTCCTCTAATTCACCTCAGCTTCTGAAGGTCATAATAAAGGTCATCCAGACTTAGCAGGCTTCCCAGATAGCCCTAGCACTAGAGGAAATCTGTAGCACAGAGTTCTCAAGAAGAAACCCACATCTGAACCGTGTTTCATATTCCCGCACCAGACCGAAATGGAATGGGAAAGAACATGAACCACTCTAGCCTAGGTGTCACTCAGGTCCCAGGTATAGGACCTTAACTCTCAATAGGACCCCACCCACCAAAACAAAAACCAGATCCAGCAAGATGACAGTATGATGTATAAAGCTGTAAAGAAAGCAATAAATAACTGTACATAAAGCAGTAAATAAAGCATATAAACAAATACAAATAACACATAACACCCCAGTAAACACAAATCAAACAAGCGCTAGGAGGAACCCACAAAAAGAACCAGAAGCCCTGGTTACAGTATAAGGGTCCCCAGCAGAGTCTCCAAGCTGTCGCTCCCACCAAATGAGGCTAAGTCAAATGGGGTACAGACGCAAACGGTCAGCGAAAGAGGAAAAGAACACACAGGGGTGAACTCAAGAGAAAAGAGTCGCCAGCTAGGCATTTTTATCCCGGAGGAAAGGTAATGCTGCATAGACCTAGAAAGATAATGGATAAGACGGTTGCGAACCAGAGAGACTGAGAAAGGGGGTTGGTTACAACCTGGGAAGGTATTAGCACCCAGATTGTCCGTCGTACTCGACGGGATCCACGCTTACAAGATTTGTGTTTTAAAGGGGTAGTGTCAGTGCAATTTATGTATCAAAGCTCAAAAGAATGCAAGTGTTTGTGTAAAAGGAGTGTGAGGTGTATATGAGAAGTGTCAGTGTAAGAATAAGAGTGAAATGCTCAGGACAATGAGGCTCAAGGAATAATGCTGGAAAGAGGGGGAATATACAGAGACTTTTGTTCGATAACTGTTAAGTTATGCCTACGTATCCTCTCGTGCAATGAGGAAGTCAGAACACCGTAGTTCGACCCAAAGAGACTGAAAGATAAGTTGACTTGTGAACTGCTTGCTTGTCAATGCTCAAGTGTATGACCTGTCTGGCTCAGGTGCAAACTGTCTTGCATTAGACGGAAGAAGCAAGTTCTCGGTTGTGAGTGAAGATGATGAGAAAAGAATCCCGAAGGAGACGATTATTGTTTGTTTTTGTGTTTTCAGTCTTTTATTGCTTTTGAAAGTTTGTCATAAGTCAATGAGCTATAGACTAAACCAAAGGGGTAGTAAACTCATCACATCCTCCCTCTGATTAGGGGTAATGAGAATACCTTAAGTGTGAAGTCAGCATCTCACACTTAATTGCCATGATGTAGGATTAAGATCATTGACCTACTTGTGATTATTTAGATGTTTTTGTTGTTTTTGTTTAGTGTTAAGTAATGAGTTTAAGCCATAATCAGGGATTTAATGGACTCATTACACCATCCTAATAGAAGGATAATAGATAAGAACATTTAAGCTGAGAAAGACTCCTCAACTTAATCCATGATTAGGGATTAACCTCATGACAAAACAAAGCCTTTATTAGATGGATTTTAGTTAATGATAAGATGAAGAAATGATTCTTATTGTTTGTAAGACAACTTGAGGGGGACTTGTCCATTAACACTAGGGTTAGTCCTTCTTAACCAATTAAGGAAGAAATAGAACCCTAATGCAAGGCCCAAGTTACAAGTTTGATGTCTTGATGATTATTAGATGGATTGATTAAAGGATTTAAACACATTAAGGGTTTAACACTTAGGATTAAAGTTATACACTCCATCCTAATAGAAGGATGCAGGCATAAGCTTAATCACAAAGCCTTAAAACCTTTAGGGTTTAGTCCTTGATTATGAGGTGAGAAGAGAAGACTCAATGATGACACAAAGGTAAAAGCTAAATGGGGGGACTAATCAAAACCTAATTGTGATCATGCTTGGGTGTTCCTAGGGTTAATGAGGTTTGCAAGAAGATCTTCAGAGAAACCACCAGGAAGCTGATGAAAGGAAGAAGAAGCAACAAGAAGCAAAACAACTTGCTTCACTTAAGAAGACAAGTTGCTTGAAGAAAGAAAGTAAGATATGAACATGAATGATCAAGCTCACTCCAATACACATACAAAAGGCAGCAAAGAAGGTATGAAAGAGATGAAAAGAGATTGTGAGAAGTGAAGGCAAATTCACTTCTCAACAACTTACCACCTGAAATGTTAGCCAAAAGAAATGAAATGCAATGCAAATGAGATGAAATGTCATGATGCAAACCAAAACCAGAAGCAATTACATGATGTTAATGATGCTAAGAGATGATGCAAACATGAGGCAAGGCAAGAGAATGATCAAACAAGCATAAGGATGCAAATGAGGCATGCATTGAACCATGAACATACATGAAAAGTTATGAAATGCAATGGACATACAACATGGCAAATGAAAGATGCAATGATCAAACATGATTCTAATATGTCCTAAGATGTATTATGAATCATGTGGATGCACAAAATGTCATGGCAAGTCAATGGATGCAAGCAAATGAAAGATGGATGCAAAAGAAAGCACAAATTAGGGTTACATGTGTCATGCAAAACAAAAATCCAAAACCAGAAACAAATGACTTGATAAAAATTTGAAAATGCACTCAAAGATACCCTAAACCTATATAAGTTCAATGTCCAAAGGAGAGGGTCCAACTCTTAACCTAATGTAAGTTAAGAATTTCCTAAGATTGCTAGGGTTTCAAGGCACCTCACCAAGAAAAATGCTAAACAAATTGAAAATGAAAGATCAATTCAAACCAATTTTACCCTATAAACTACATGCTCTGAAGAGTGCAATGCAAGAAGAATCATCATTCAACCCTCAATGGTTGGGCAGAAAGAAATTTTTGAAGTTTGACACAAAATTTTGCCTTGAAATGAAATTAAATCCAATGAAAATGATCAAAAGGCATCAAGAACAAAAAAGAAATTTGGTTTGAGGGTTGAACAATGTTTCTAAATGTTTTAAAATGAAATGTGAATTTTTTGGTGATTTTTAAATACCTAAATGTATTTTTAATTAATTAATTTTCAAAAACTAATTAAAAATAAACATTTAAATGATTTAAAAATAATTTTCAGTGCAAAAAATAAAAATAAAAATATTTTTGGGTTTTAAAAATTAATGAAAGCTTTGACAAAAAATTTCATAATTTTTAAAGGTGTTTTACTATTTTTAATAAAATGTGAAAGATAAATCAAATTAAATGAAATAAAAAATAAAATAAATGGAAGTATGCTGAGGGAAGGGCCAGGATTGATTCTGGGGGAAGGGGAGTTGACTGCGCGCCAGATCTTGTGGCTGGAATTCAAACTGAGCCAATTAAATTAAACTGGATTAATTAAATTAATTAAGTGAAATTAGGGTTTTAATGAGAGATCCAGGCCATTCGTTCACGCGGGAGTCAACCTAAGTCAAACGCATCTACGGTCCACGTTTAAACTCTCATTAATGATGCAATTAGGGCTAAACACATTCAGACGACCGGAACAGTGCTCCGGTCGTCTTCTCCGGCGAAACCAAATACCTAGCTTCCACTACAGGCCACCCCAACCCAAATTAATTGCCCAGAAACAATCTCCTATCAAAACTAAACTCAAATCCATCATCAAACAACATTTATCAAGCATGAGCAAGGAGAATTGAAGCAAAACATTTTTACGGGCAAACTTTCAGACATTCAATACATGCTTGTTTCTGGCTCATTTTCAAAAATAAATAGATCCCCATGATCAGGGCAACATATAGAACAACATTCTAACAAGAAATCAAGGTTCTGGAAAATTTGTTCATCATGTTACCTGAGATTGAGCTTTCAGTCCAGGAGCTTTCTGCTTGCCTCTTTGCTTCAAAATGGTCCCAATGATCCTCTTGAGGAAGTTATGAAGCTTGGTTGGAGTTTAGAATGGCTGATTTGTGAGATTGATCAAGTTCTGTTCAGAGGGGGGAGGAAATCATGTTTTGATTTCAGGGAGTTTCAGGGCAAGGTGAGGGGTCAGGGATGATCAGTGAGACATGCTGAGATGTTCTATGGAGTTTTTTTTATGTTTGATGCCTGTGTGATGTGTTTCGAATGAAAATGCATAAGAGGGCAAAGCTTGGAGTTGTGGCTTGGAGAGTGTTTCAGGCTTGTGTGTGTGGTGTGTTCAGTTCCTTTTGGTACACTTATCACTCTTGGATAGGTCAGAGGAGTTGGTCTGGCCTAGCTTGATTGGTATGGGTCTTTATGCAAAAAGTCAATGTTAGGTGTACTTGAGGTATGGGCAAGTGTAAGGCTGTGATAGGGGCATGGTTGGGCTCAGCTGAGTTTAGGGAGAGCCATGGAAATGGATTAGAGGCAAGGCAGCAAGTGGATTAGGGTTTGTATGATGTTTTGAAACTTTGTGACTTTTGGCCCCCTTTGTGATTTCTTGATCCACAAGTCATGAAAATGGGCAAACTCTTGGTGCATTCTGAATTTTAGGCAATGGTTTATGTTTGTGCAAGGATTAGAAGTCACTTTGAGGTCTCATTTTGCCTTGGCAAGGGATTTTGCAACTTTGCCTCTTTGGTGCATAACTTGAAATTATGTGATTTTTCCCAACTTTGACAAACCATAACTTTTGATTCAAAATGACTTAGAATGAGTTCTTGTACTTTTTGAAAAGGGAATGATCCATTCTAAAACTTTCATGACCAAAGTTTTCCCATTTGAAGCATTTTTGAACCAAAAAGAAAGGGTTGAAAAAGTTTCCCAAAATGGCAAGTTTTCATTACAAGTCATTTTCCCCAAAAGGAAACTTTGCAAATGGCTTGAAATTCTTCAATTTTGTGAACTTCTAACATCTTCTATGATCAAGTAAAGATCATACACATTCAAAATGATGAAGAACACCCTTTGGTTGGGTCACTGGGGGCCTCAGATGCCCTGATTTTGCACTGACTTGCTCAAGAAGTCAACCCTTGATTAGATGCCTTCCCCATGGAATTTCTTCATGAAAATTGATATGCAAGATCCTCATAATATATAGAGACAAATAGAAACAAGAATGACCAAAAAATTTGGAGTTATGGCCTCTGAAACCAAAACCCTAATTTTAGGTCATCTGTGCAGTTAAACTTGGCTCTGCTTCCATGCCATTCTCAATTCTTGTGATTCTTTGGCTTATTTGATCTTGAGAGGATATAATATGATGCTTGAACATACAAGGACCCCTTTGAAGTGATTGAAGACCTTTGGGGTGGCTCAAATGGCTCTTGGATAGCTCAGATCACAAACCCTAAATGCAGATGACTTAGAAGCAATGCAGTGAATCAAAAATGTGGTATGAGATGCTATGATTGAATTCATGCATATGAAAACGATCACAAGCCATGGTGTGAATGGGTGAGGAAAAATTTGGGGTGTTTACAACAGGCAAGACTGCCTCCATACCATATACCAATGAGAAAGGAGTTTCCCCAGTTGTCGTCCTGACTGACGTTCGGTACCCATGCAACGCAAATGGTAACATCGCATGCCAATCCTTGTAAGTGACAACCATCTTCTGCACAATCTTCTTGATATTCTTATTCGCCGCCTCTACCGCCCCATTCATCTTTGGTCGGTAAGGAGAAGAGTTGTGATATTGAATCTGGAAGTCCCGACATAATTCTGCCATCATCTTGTTGTTCAAGTTAGAACCATTGTTAGTGATGATTCTTTCGGGCACTCCGTATCTGCAAATAATGTCTCTCTTCAAAAATCTGGCTACCACTTGACGAGTGACATTGGCATAAGATGCTGCTTCAACCCACTTAGTGAAGTAGTCAATCGCGACCAAGATGAAGCGATGACCATTTGAAGTAGTAGGCTATATTTTCCCGATCATGTCAATGCCCCACATAGAAAAGGGCCAAGGAGATGACATGACGTTGAGCGAGCTAGGAGGAATATGCACCTTGTATGCATAAATCTGGCACTTGTGGCACTTACGGGCGTATGAACAACAATCTGCATCCATTGTCATCCAATAGTACCCCGACCTCAACAATTTCTTTTCCATAGCATGTCCTCCTGCATGAGTACCGGAAGATCCCTCGTGGACTTCCTGCATTAACAGGCTTGCTTCGTGTCTATCCATGCATCTGAGCAAAACCATGTCAAAGTTCCTCTTAACAAAACCCCATCTGTATTCAAGAAGAAACTAGCAGCAAGTCGCCTTAAGGTCTTCTTGTCATTGGATGATGCCCCTGCTGGGTATTCTTGCTTTTCCAGGAAGAGCTTGATATCAAAATACCAAGGTTTCTCATCAGACATTGCGTCTACAGAGAAAGCATGAGCTGGTGCGTCAAGCCTGGAAATGTCAATCCTGGGCACATAATTCCAACACAAGACTTTGATAGACGAAGAAAGAGTAGCCAATGCGTCGGCAAATTGATTCTCATCACGTGGTATGTACTGAAGCTTAACCATTGTGAAGAACGTCAACAGTCTTCTAGCATAATCCCTATAAGGAGTTAGATGTTCTTGATGTGTATACCACTTGCCGGTAATCTGATTGATAACAAGGGCTGAATCTCCGAATATATTGAGGGTCTTAATCCGAAGATTAATAGCCTCCTCTATTCCCATTATGCATGCCTCGTATTCCGCTTCATTGTTGGTGCAGCCAAAAGTAATTCTGGCAGCGAAGGGAAAGTGAACACCTTCAGGAGTGATAAGAACGGCACCAACTCCACGTCCGTTGATATTGACTGCCCCATCAAACATCAGCTTCCATTTGGATTCAGGGTCTGGCCCCTCCTCCGAAAGTGGTTCCTCGCAATCATTTGCTTTGAGGTACATGATGTCCTCATCAGGGAAATCAAACTTCATTGGCTGATAGTCATCTTCAAGAGGTTGCTGTGCAAGGTAGTCCGACAATACACTCCCCTTGATGGCTTTCTGAGAAGTATATTGTATGTCATACTCTGTTAAAATCATTTTCCACCTAGCGACCCTTCCGGTTAACGCTGGTTTCTCAAAAATATACTTGACAGGATCCATTTTTGAGATTAGCAGTGTGGTATGGGTCAACATATACTGTCTCAGTCGGCGAGCAGCCCATACCAAAGCGCATCAAGTTTTCTCGAGCAGTGAGTAACGGGATTCATAGTCGGTAAACATTTTGCTAAGGTAATAAATAGCGTACTCTTTTCGACCAGACTCGTCATGTTGGCCTAGAACACACCCCATTGACCCTTCTAGCACAGTCAAGTACATGATAAGCGGTCGTCCTGGAACTGGAGGCATTAGAATCGGAGGTGTCTGCAAATATTCTTTTATCTTATCAAAGGCTCTTTGACAGTCCTCATTCCACCTGACCGTTTTCTCTTTTCTTAGCAACTTGAATATCGGTTCACACGTGGCAGTTAGATGAGATATGAACCGTGAAGTGTAGTTCAACCTCCCTAAAAACCCGCACACTTCTTTTTCTGTTTTCGGTGCAGGCATATCTTGTATTGCTTTTACTTTTGCAGGATCCACCTCGATTCCTTTCTGACTAACAATGAAACCCAGCAGTTTTCCAGAACGCACTCTGAAAGTGCACTTGTTTGGATTCAACCTCAGCTTATACTTTATCATTCTATCAAACAACTTCTTGAGATTGACCAGATGCTCTTCTTCGTCTCGGGACTTAGCAATCATATCGTCTACATAACACTCTATCTCCTTGTGTATCATGTCATGGAACAATGTGACCATAGCCCGCTGATACGTTGCCCCGGCGTTCTTCAAACCAAAAGGCATAACCTTGTAGAAGAATGTACCCCACGGGGTAATGAACGTTGTTTTCTCCATGTCTTCCGGTGCCATCTTAATCTGATTATACCCGGAGAATCCATCCATGAAGGAAAATACCGAGAATTGAGCAGTGTTATCTACCAGCACATCAATGTGAGGTAACGGAAAGTCATCTTTTGGGCTCGCTCTGTTTAGGTCTCGGTAATCAACGCACATCCGCACTTTGTCGTCCTTCTTTGGTACAGGCACAATATTAGCTACCCAAGGTGGGTAACTAGTTATGACAAGGAATCCGGCATCCCACTATTTCTAAACTTCCTCCTTGATCTTCATCGCCATGTCAGGACGAGTTCTTCTCAACTTCTGTTTCACAGGAGGACAGTCTTCTCTCAATGGTAGCTTATGCATAACAATGTCGGTATCTATCCCTGGCATATCTTGATACGACCAGGCAAAGATATCCACATATTCACGCAGCATACCAATCAACTCTTTCTTTACTTCGGCCTACAGACTGGCCCCAATCTTGATCTCTTTCTTCACATCTTCAGTTCCGATGTTGATGATCTCTATTTCTTCCTGATGAGGCTGAATGACCCTTTCCTCCTGTTTCAACAATCTGACCAATTCTTCAGGGAGTTCACAGTCTTCCTCAACCTCTTCATCATCTTGGTAGATAGGATTGTCAAAGTCATGCGTGGTCATAGCAGGAACGCTATCACTAGAATCCGGATGATCAACACTGCACAGATGATGTGCTTATTTCAGAATCTGTTTTGTTTTTTTCTTTTTCAAAAGAGACGCAAACAAACAAACAAAAGGAAAAACACATTGCCATTTTATTTTTTTGTGAAAAATTTAAAACGAAAGAAAGAGAACACAATTTGCTTGAAAATGTCATTTATTTCATGGTAAAATAAGTGCATAACAAACATGGTGGCCCTACAATGGATCTGTGCACCTTGGGCAGAGTGCAGGATTGACATGCAGCATGATAAGAAAAGTGTCACACCCCAAATTTTACCCCTAATTTTTTTATTTTTTTTCATACATTCATATTAGTATACCATAATGCATTTAGTCACCTTAGATTTTTGCAACAAGTTTTTTTATTATTATTGTCAAGTTTTATTTATAAATATAATTCTAATTTATTTCATTTTTTTTAAGTTTTTTAGTTTCTATTTCTATTTTATTTTTAATACATTATTAAGTTTCTTTTCTAATTTTATACCATTTCTGTTTCCAATTTTAAAAGTCCAAATTCCAAGTTCAAGTGTATTTCTAACTCTCTTGTTTCAAATACTAGTTCAAATTTTCATCCCAAATTCCATTTCCAACTCTATTTCTATTTTTTTTATTTCAATTTTTATTTTCTATTCAAACTTCAAGTTCTAAATTCAAATTTCCAATTCCCATTCAATTTATTTTCCAACTCCTTTCTAATTTTTAATCCAATTTTCCATTTCAATTCACATTCATGTACCTTTTTATTTCTTCTTCTAAATTCCAAATTTATTTATTAATTTCTAAGTCTTTCAATTCTAAGTTTAATTCCTATATTTAAATTCACTTTCTATTCGAATTCACATTTAATTTCTAAATTCTCAATTCATTTTCTATTCTTAAAATTCATTTCAAGGTTCAAGTTCATTCCCAAATTTTAAATCATATTCAAGTTTCAAATACAATTTCTCAATTCAAACTCTTTTTCTAAACTTCAAATCCTTTTCCAACTTTGTTTCAAATTTTCATTCAATTTTAATTCAATTTTGTTTATTTCAAAGACTCAAATTAAAGTGACAATTTCATTCTAATTCTTTTCCCATTTCTCATTCCAAATCATCAATTGCATTTGTAAATTCATGTACCTTTCTTAGTAAAAAAATAAGATTCTAATTTTGAATTTCACATTCAAATGTATTCCTACTCATGTCAAATGATCCAAATTTACTTATAAAGTTTCAATTCCAAGATTCAAAGTTCATAATTCAAAGTTCAATTTCAAGTTTCCCACCAAATCCAATTCATTGTCTATATTTCATATACATTCACATAATTCAATTTAAAACAAACACATCACATTACAATTATTTTCAATCTCATTCAAGCCATTACATTTCAAGCTTTTGTTACAAGTTTCTAATCTTTTCCATTTCCCATGTCTTCCTCATCTTTCTCAAGACTTTCTTATAAGCACTTCATGCTCCAATATCAACTTCAATCCATAAATCTCCTACAAAAAATATCAAGCCAAGCTTAGGTTTCAATCATTCATATATCCATATCAATCATACATTCACCATGATTCTTGTTAGCAATTTTACAAAAGACATTTTCAATTTCATTAAGTCATTCATTCATCATTTTGTCATGCGAAACTACATTACAATCCAAACCATGTTACATAATCTATCACATTCAAGAGTCTTGTCTTAGTTCCTCCAAAAAACATTCAATTTCAAATATCTTTTTTTTTCAAAGCTCATTATTTAATTCAAAGCAGCCCTATACATGTTTAAGACCCGTACATACTCATTGCATCATATCACATATAACTTTATAAACAAGAAAAGAGTGTATAGTTTCAAAAAGAACAACAACAACACATAGGTTCAGCAGGGACTTTTATTCTTCAGAAACAAACAAAAAAAACACAGCTCTAGCTTCAGCAACAGCAGGGCTGTCCTGCTCTCACATGTCACTCTCAAAGTCAGATTTATTTTCCCCCCAAACTCAGTCAAACTTAGTCCACAAGTTTTCTCAAGTTTCAAACTTACAAACCCTAAATTTCTTTCTATACAAAGGGACCAAAAAACACAACAGAAGGAGGGAGTTTTAGGAAAATTCAGCAGCCACATTTTCACAAAAAAAAAACTACAACCAAACACTGAAAACCATCACAAAACTGGCAACCATGTTCACTCACAACAAGATCTATCTCACAACAGAAAGCAAACCATACACAAATTAGCATCCAACTCCATCACTATAATCGCAGCCAAACAATCCCTCAAAGCATAAAAACCCGAAACTTAGCAAAAAAGAGGGAACAAACCTTCATCCGCAAATGAAATCCGCGAAGCAGGCATCCGTCGAACCAGTGACAAGCCCATTGTGCAGCTACCATTATCCTCACTGAAAACACAAACACAGAAAAACCAACAGCATCAAAACAAAACAACAACCAATCTTCAGAAACATCGACACAAACCATGTAAGCTCTTTAACCTTCCGCCGCTTCTATCCACCGGCATCAAACCTCAACTTCCATCATCAAAACAGCCCTAACCCTTCCGTCACCTCCCTTAAACCGAGCACCTTTCAACCCTCTTCAACAAACCGTAAAAGAAGATTGAAACAAAGACGCTACCAAACAAAACGTGAAACAGTGAGAAGCACCTGTGATCAAGAGACAGATAACAGATGAAGCTAAAGCCTGTTGGAGTAGTTGTGGTTGACAGAAAGGTGCCGTTGGCAATACGTCAATACCTTGCACCACCGAAACTTCACACACTTCACGTCGAACTAGTCGCAGAGTTAAACTCCCCTCACCGCCATTAATCTCTTCTCACCGCAAAGTCGCGTCGTGTTAAACTCGAACAAACAGCCCACCACCAAAACCTGTAAAAACCACCACTGTAAATGAACTTTCAAACCAATACATTATCAAACCTTAACCTTCACAAAAAACGAATCACGCAACCTCAGACCTTCCTATTCATCAATCGCAATCCCTCCACAAACCGAAGCTAACAAAACCGCTTCGAAACTTACCCGCAAACCGATGAAACATAAACTTGTGAGAACGTCAAACTGTGCCAAAACTCAACTACCAATCACCCTGCCATAACCGTAAATTACCTTCGGACATTCACGATCGCCATCACCAACCTTCCTGTTGTGGTTCTGCCATGAACGATTTGTGACGAAGGCAAAAGTTCACGAAGGAGAAAGAGGGATTTTGAGGAAGAAGAACCGATCGCGTGAGATCGAAGAACTACGAGAAGCAAAACCGTAATCATTCATTACTACCATGTAAGCTCTTTAAACCGAAAATCACCTCACCGTAAGTACCTTTTTCCTTTCCGTCTCCTTTCGTTGAGGTCATTTTGTTTGATTAGCGTCATGTATGTCGTTGTTGTTTGTTAATTGATCGGAGCCATGAACGATTTGTGACGAAGGCAAAGGTTCATGAATGGAGAGGGATTATTGAGAGAGAGTGTTGATTATTGAGAGAGAGTTGATTCGCGAGAGAGAGAATTTGAGGGTTACAGAAGGTTTTTTTTTGTTGTTTTCATGTTTCTGTGTTTCTAGAGCGAAAAATGAGGATTGGGGGCGCATGGGTGTTTTTTTTCTTCCAATTCTGTTCTTTAGGGTTATTCTCAACCCGGATTCTTAACTAGCCAGACCGGCCCGGGTCCGACCCGACCCTCCTGGTCCGATCCACCCCCCTCTTTTAACGCCAGCCTCCTTTCTTTGTTTGTTTTTCCTTTTCTTTTTTCATTCTTTTTTTAAAACAAAAAAGGAGCTCTAATGTTTTAAAAAAAAAATCATTTATATTTTCCTATTTTCATTTAAATGTTTGGGTAAGAAATAATATTAGTATTTATGTTATTCTGAGCATTTTATTTAAAAGGATTTATTCATGTTGATAATTATTTAGATTTATTCATGCCATTTATTCTTAAATTAGTTAAATATTTTTGCTATTAGAAAAAACATGTTTATGTAAATTAAATGATGTCACTTGTTTATGTAAATTAGATTGTGTAAATTAGTTAAATATTATTTAAATTTAGTAAATGATTTTTACTTCGATTAAATAATTGATTATTTATTTTGTCTGTTTAATCATGGTAGTAAGTCTTAGATTACATCTTCTTGTTTTCCTTATGTAATATTGTGATTAGTACAAGCTTGAATCCTATACTCGTTTTTTAAAATCATAATTTGCAAGGCAGGACGGTGGCTCTAACAATAAATAAAATATGCTTGCAACAATAAAATCAGTCAAACAAAACGAATAATAATTTTAGTCATGGCTCAACGCCAAAGCAAAATATTTACGCCTACATTTAGCACACACGTAAGTCGATCATTGTGTGATCGCCGTCTGCACTTTTTACGCGTCTTAAATAACTCCGGAGTCTAGCACTCCGCACGTTCTAGAACGAATCACAAATGGGCTAGCTCCACGCGTAACGTTTCGTTCACTCCTTCGTTATTAATTACATCAATTCTAAAACGTCTAAAAAAACAATTATTCAACTTATTTAAAAATTTAAATACGAAACGGAACTCCGGAGTCTAGCACTCCGCACGTTCTAAAATGGACTGCAACTGGGCTAGCCCCACGCAAAGTGGTCCATTCGCCTCCCGTTTTTCAAAATATAATCGCATATAATTAACGTACGAAAACAGAATTCCAGAGTCTAGCATTCCGCACGTTCTGGATTGGACTGCAACTGGGCTAGCCCCACGCGACGTGTTCAATCACCATTCGTATATCAAAATATCTCAATCATTTTATAAATTAAATTACGAAAAAACCGAACTCCGGAGTCTAGCACTCCGTGCGTTCTAAAATGGATTGCAACTGGGCTAGCCCCACGCAACGTGGTCCATTCGCTCTTTTTAGAAACAACTTAAATCTTACCAACCAATTTAAATCATTTTCATAATTAAATATCGAAAGACGGAACTCCGGAGTCTAACATTCCGCACGTTTTGGAATGCAATCGATCCTGGGCTAGCCCCACGCAACATGGTTCATTCGCATTTTCGTTTAAAACACCTTAATAAAAGTCAAACACTTTTCTCTAAAATGAACATTGTTTAAATCATTCTATATCATAAACAAGCTAGCGCTTCAGCCTCCACCGCAAGTATAAGCCAACGCTTAGTAGATTAGAATGCGTTTTAAACAATCGTTCAATTAAAAATCACAAACCGTAGTCGCACGAACTACGAAGCTCTGACTTTCCCATTGCACAAGGGAATACGTAGGCACGGGGATTTTAATCCTTCGCGAGCATCCTATTAAAAAAAATCAAACTTTTTCTCTCCGTCGCAATAATAAAAAAAACATTTAATATTTTCTCCGTCTTAATAATAATAATTTAAAACTTTAAACAAACATATTAACAATCATTTAAAAGATAAAAACTTAAGATCAAACATTTAATCGTATAGTTAGCTAAGAGGTTCCCGTTGAGTACAACGGACGTGAGGGGTGCTAATACCTTCCCCTTGCGTAACCGACTCCCGAACTTAGAATTTGGTTTCGTGAACCATTTCTTATCCTTTATTAGGTTGTATCTATATCTCCCTTTTCTCTCGTAGAATAAATATAATTAGGTGGCGACTCTGTTGTTTATTCTAGAATCGTATTTTTTCGAGGTACGACAAAAAGGAAACAAATAAATTACTCTGATTGCCAGGTAACTTGGACGATGTCTTCAGCAGACCAGTTCTTGAGCTCCTCTCCGGGTGCACACGGATGAATCCAGTTGTCCCAGTAACCATCATTGTCTTCTTCTTCGCTTGTTGCACAGATATGGTTGTGGTCGAGCATCCCAGCACTTGTGAAAGTAATAGCTTTACCACTCTGAGGCCAGTTAGACCCACCAGGTTAATAACCAAGCCCAAACTTGTCATCTTTCTTCTCTAATTCCAGCAATTTGCCCCAGCCTTGGGCGCTTCCCGACTGAACCACTTCCTTAGCCTGCTTGTAGGAGTGAATGGAGGTACCTTCTTTCTCATTGTTCCTCTCTACCGGAGTCAAAATGCTGACGTTAACCGCTTCGAAGGCCTGACACAGCGTCTCATGGATCTCTCCGTCCATTTCCACATATTTGAAAGTTGATAAGTGGCTCACAAAGATATCTTCCTCTCCGCACACAGTGATTACTTGGCCATCAACCACGTACTTTAGTTTTTGATGCAAAGTGGAAGTTACTGCTCCGGAAGCGTGAATCCACGGACGTCCCAACAAGCAACTATACGCGGGCTGAATATCTATGACGTAGAATGTGCTCTTGAATACTTGAGACCCTATTTTCACAGGTAACTCAACTTCTCCGAACACAGACCTTCTGGACCCATCAAAGGCTTTGACTATCAAATCACTGGGCCGCAGGACGATACCATCAACATTCAGCTTCATTAAGGCTTTCTTCGGGAGTACATTAAGAGAAGAGCATGTGTCAACCAGGACATGCGACAAAACAGCACCCTTACACTCCATAGTAATATGCAGTGCTTTGTTATGGTTATGGCCCTCTGAGGTAAGGTCTCTATCTGTGAAGCCCAACCCGTGGCTTGCATTCACACTGCCCACTACGGCTTCCAGTTGATTAACAGTTATCTCTTGAGGAACATATGCCATCTACAACACTTTCAGCAAGGCTTCTCTATGTGCTAGATAACACATCAGCAAAGACAGAATTGATATTTTGGACGGCGTCTGGTTCAACTGTTCAACCACCTTATAATCACTCTTCTTAATTATTCGCATAAATTCCTCCACTTCCTTCTCAAAGATACCCTATCCAGCAGTAGGAGTTGTCGTTTCTTCAGTCGTTGTTTTCTTTCCTTTAGCCTTTGCCGCAGCTTTAGCCTCAGGATCTCCTCTCAGAACTGGGGGAGCAAAAATACGACCACTTCTCGTGAAACCACCAGCCCCTACGACGTTCACCATAGTCGGGTCATTTGTTACTGACTTACTTTTGACCTTCTGTCCCAACACGTACACATCTGAGCCATAATGCCATGGGATGGCTTTATCATCAGTATAAGGAACAGGCCCAGGAACAGTAATAGTAACAGGACTGACTTCAGGAGCATAAATAGTCACAGGTTCCCTTCTAGCAGGCATTTCAGCTGGATCATAGTAGATTGTTATAGTGGACACGCGATCACCTCCATTATCAACTTTATCAAACTGCAATGACCCTTCATCAATCAGATTCTGCAACCCTACCTTCAGGTCTTCACATCCATTCACTGAACTCAAACACTTTTCACAATCAGAATCGCATCCCGGAAACACTTGTCCTTTGAACAACCTCTCCTTTACTACCAACAGCGGAGTCTTCACTTCTTCTATGCTCAGAATCAGACTTAACTTCTCACCTCCGTCAACATCATTTATTCTAGCCCCTCCATGGTTCGGAATAGGGTTTGAAGTAACATTAGGCGGTGGTGAGAAGTTAATCGCCTTAGAGTCGATCAAATCTTGAACTTTATGATGTAGCGCCCTGCACTTCTCAGTTGAGTGCCCGGGTGCCCCTGAATGGAAAGCGCATCTAGCATTCGCATCGTACCCCACTGGAAGCTCTCCAGGTGGTGGTGGTGCTAATGTCCTCAGTTGTATCAAGTTCAGGTCTAGCAATCTCTGCAGCAATGCAGTGTATGTCATGGGAATTGCTTCAAGTACCCTATTAGCCGGACGAGCTTGTCTTGGTTGATAAGGTCTTTGTTGATAGTTGTTATGTGGTTGTTGTTGTTGTTGTTGTTGTTGTTGTTGAGGTTGTACCTACTGCACAGGACTGGAAGGGATAGTGAATGCTGCCACTTGCTCATATGATCTTCTATATCCTCGGCCAAACACAGCATTGGTCTCACCTTCTCTTCTTCTCGGAGGCCCGTTGAAAGCTTTTCTTACGCCACTCGAGCTGCACGCACTTGTATCCTGAATCTTCCCCATTTTTAATAGAGTCTCGACCCTCTCTCCAGCTATTACTATATCATTGAACTTGGTAGCTGAACAAGACGCCAACCTTTCGATAAACACCCCTTGCAACGTTCCCATGAACATATCGGCCATCTCATTCTCCAGCAATGGTGGTTGTACTCTGGCAGCGAGCTGACGCCACCTTTGAGCATACTCTTTAAACCCCTCCTTAGCATTTTGAGACATATTCTGCAGTTGAGTGCGATTTGGAGCCATGTCCAATTGTACTGGTATTGCTTCACGAACGCCTCTGCCAAGTCCTTCCAGCTTTTAATGTTGACCCTAGTTAGCTTCATATACCATTCCAAGGAAGCCCCAACCAGGCTGTCCTGGAAATAGTACATCCATAGCTTCTCGTCTTCAGTATGGGCAGCAATCCTTCCTACAAAGGACTGGAGGTGAGTCTTTGGACACGTTGTGCCGTTGTACTTCTCGAAAGTTGGGACCTTGAACTTGTAAGGGATTTTAACCCCTGGAACCAAGCCCAAGTCAGTAATGTCGAACCCCAGAGAGTTCTGAGATTGAATAGCCCTGATCTGTTCAGCCATCTCTTCAAATTTTATGTTCATTTCAGCCCCTTGGCCCTCAGTTTCGTCTAGCAGAGTAAACTGTTCGTCTTGACCGTCCATCTGTACATTGTTCAGTCCATCATTGATAATGGTGACCCCTGGCTGTGCCACAGTAATCTCAACTTGACGGGCGCCCGCACCGTTACGATTACCTCCATCAGCAGTCTCGTTGTTCCTGGCTTGATTATTTTCAACCAACGCACGTAAACGTTCCTGATTCTGACCCATCCCTGCCATAAGGGTCATAAAATTGTCCATCTTCAATCTCAAGTCAGCTAAATCAGCCTGCATTTGATCCATGACTCTTTCTCTGTTGACTCTTGTGGGATATCTGTGTATGATCGGCTGTTCTCGAACCTTCCTGGGAGCTATAGTGCTTGAAAGGACATAAACGTTAGAAACTGAAGCACTACCTGCAAAACAAACAAACACGTTATATGCATGCAATGTAACTGCTCATGTTTCCAATTTTTAAGCATTTATATGCCCCAGTTCTGGTATTTGCTCCAGATAACCACTTTGAGTGTTAGTTTTCAATCTTTCCCTTTGAAGAATGTTCAGATCTTAGCAGTATCAGACAAACAAGCCTTGCATATTCAGAAATGGTAATTTGCATATTAACACTGTATATCATGGACAACCCACTGCCAGCCAAAAGTTAGAGCACAAACAAAAATTCCCCGAAGGGTTACAAGTCATTACATGAACAAAAGGCAAAAGATAAAGCAAGACTCCTACAACAAGCATGTAGGTAGTCTGAACAAAATAAAGAAAACTAAACTAAAGACCCAGGTTCTTCTGCAGCCACCTCTGCTCTGTTCTTCTTCACACCTGCTCTCAGCTTGAGCTCTTCAATCTCCTTCAGTGCCTCCTCCAAGGCTATCTGGCTTTGTACCAACTACTGAGTCTTTTCCCTTCGTATGTTGTGGACTTGTTCCACCTCTTCTTTATTGAAGGCCATTTGTACCTCGAAGAACTCTTCTTTTTCTTTATACGTCTTCTGCTCCTGTTCCCTTTGGCCTTGCAACCAAACAATGGACTGGCGAGCTTCTTTAAGAGTCTTCAGAGTCTTTTTGCGCTCCGCTTCTCTTTTTGCCTCCATCAGACCCAATATCTGAAAGTGAGCTTCCCTTCCAGCAAATTCTTTCTCTTTAGCTTCCAAGGAGGCTTTCATCTTCTGTAACTTTCCTTCTGCTTCATTTTTGGTCCGGTTGGCAAGATGGTATAAGTTGACCATTTCAGCATTCTCCACTCGGACTTCATGCAGGTGAGCTTCCAATTTCTTATACTCTTCAAGGGAGACAGTACTCTAATATGGCACTTCCCTTGGATATAATGGAGCTTCTAATGAGAACGGCATGAGAACTTCCTCTACACGTTTCTGCAACCATGTAGCAAAATGAGGATACGTCTTGGGATCTACTCTGCCAAAGTCTTTCTTACCTTTCCTCACTCTGTGAGCCCAAGCCTGAGATGCTTGTAGAACTAAATCCTTGTTTCCCTCCATAGGAAAATACAAAGACTCAGCAAATTCTTCCATATTTGGTGGATCTCTCAGAGGATAACCAAATTGCTTCCTGGCTAATGTTGGATGACAACTGATCACACCCTTCCTTCCTAGCAAAGGAAATCCAACAAATCTTCCACAACTGACCAACAATTCTTTTCCCAGCAGATCTCTGTCATATCCCTAAGCTATATCCTCAGAAGTTAGCCCCATCAGCCTTCTAGACCATCTCCACTCATCTCTCATCTCCTTGAAAGCACCTGATTTTGGCAATTTCCTAGCAAACCACTCAGCAAACAATGAAGCACAATAGCCCACTGGTCCACCTCTACCTTTCTCATTCCGGTAATGAACGTTGTAGTAGAAATCTCCCAACAGAGTTGGCACAGGATTGCCTTTAGCAAAGATAGAGATCACTTCCAAGCTCACAAACTCTTTTTCTCCCGGGAACAGGCTAGACCCATATACCATCAAAGCCAGCACAGCACCAAAATCCCCCCATTTACCCTCTTTGGCATATTCCTCAGCCTCTGGTATAAGCACATTCCAAGGGAGTCCTCTGCCTTCACTGTCCTTCAGAGCCTTCTTAACTTTAGCAACTGGTAAACGACAGACTTTGGCTATGTCTTCTTCCTTAAGAACCACCTCAGACCCATAGAAAGGAAAGGTATCTCTGACTGGAACGCCCAAAATGCTGGAAATCTCCTCCAAGGTTGGAGCCAAGATGTAATCTGGAAACACGAAACACCGCAGCAGGGGATCATAAAACTGAAGCAAGATGTGCAAGTTGTCCTTATGGTCTGCAGTAGGTTTGTCCATGTACTTCAATATCTGGCCATACCTCTTTCTGAAATTTCCCAAGACTTGGTCATTCATCAAACCTGCTAATTTCTGAACACTCATGACTTCAGGTTGAAGAAAAGTATAGTGAACATTATTTTTCCTTGTAATTCTTTGGACTTCTGCCATCTGGAGAGCTTAAGATTACCAGAACTGGGTGCTAACTGGGAATAATAACCTGAAAAATGGAAACATAAACAGTTAATGCAAGAATGATGCAATGCAAATGCAATGCAGGCATATGATCAATCTGGGACCATCTGGATACTGGACACTGAATAGAAGGACCCTCTGATCAACTGCAAACCAAGATCCTCTGAGCTACAACCCTCTGATAGAAATTCTTAGAACCATAAGACCAAGAAAACCAGAACCATAAGGACCAAATCTCAATAAGGACCATACTGATAATGAGGGTATGTAGAGGCCAAGGGTTCCTGCAAACCTGTAAACCCCTCCCAATCTCACTGGTATGCTCCGGGTCAGACATCACAGACTCTCAAAGCCGAATAGAAATAATACTTTCACCATTTTTGAGAAACGGCTCATGACCAGATCAGGGAATTGGTTTGGCATTATATACTACGCAGGGAGGCCTCAGCTGAGTCCGGGAAAACAAGGTCATCCTATGTAAGTCCTAGGTGGGCCCTCGGATGCGAATGGGTTTGCCACAAAATGTGGTCTGCCACTGTCATCACTAGAGAGGGATGTTTCCACAAGGTTCTCAATGATCGGTCCCCAGCTGCACATAACTGTTAGGGTTATGAAATGAAAGAGGAAGATTCCCAAATCAAGACATTTCCAAGACAGTCGCAAATCCGGGCGTGGAACTCACTACTACCCCCATGACAAGATCTCATGAGGCCAAAGTGGAACCACTCTAAGTCCTAAGGTGCACTCGAGCCGTGGTAATGAGCTCATCTCTCAGAAACAGTATCACCCAAACCCACCAAACAGAAGATCCAGTCCAGACAGTCCAGTAATAATATGATGCATGAAAATAAATACTGAAAACTGTAAATAAAGCTGTAAATAAACCGTAAATAAACAACAGTAAAAATACAACAAGCAACAACAATCAATCAAAACCCAAAGAAACAGAAACATGCAAGCGCTATGAGAGACTCAAAGGGGAACCATAGATACTCTGGTTAGGAGGTCCCCAGCGGAGTCGCCAGCTGTCGCTCCCCGGATTTCCATCCTGGTACAAACGCGAAAGTGGCGCGGAAAGAGGTAGAGTCGCCAGCCAGGCATTTTTATCCCGAAGGAATGAGAATGGTAATGCTGCACAAACCAGAAGAAAAGAAAAGGAAGGACACGGGTCCTGCGAACCAAAGAAACTGAATTCGGGAGTCGGTTACGACCTGGGAAGGTATTAGCACCCCAGATCGTCCGCCGTACCCGACGGGATCCACGCTTGCAAAGAAATCTGTTTCAAAGGGTGAAGGAATGAAGGCTGCTACAAAGAAAAGGAACTGAACTGGATAAAAGAAAAGAAAAGGGAACTGAAAAAGAAATGAAAAGGAAAAAATGTAGGGAAAATAAAAGATTGTGCTCGAACGGGCCCTACCCCATTGCCTACTTACCTCATCTGGACAATGAGGATCAGAGTCGTCGTAGTTCCCCTAACTAGGAGTAGAAAGGATTGCTTGTGAATTAAGGCTTGAACTGCCTATGTCAATTCTCAGGTGTTGCAGGCTCGGACGACGAGTGCGTAACTGTCTTGCAAAATGACAAGTAGGAGCAAGTTCGCGTACGGAGCGAAGGAGATGAGAAAAGAATTCCGGAAGGAAAGACGCTTATTGTTTGTTTGTGTTTTTTAGAAGCTTTTATGAGTGTGTCATAAGAAAGTGAACTCAAACTCTTTTCCATGGAATGTGCACTTTTCACTACATTCAAAGATGGAATAATAGAACAAACACACTCAAGTAAGGAGAAGATCCCCAAAACATGAGTCCAGAGATTAGGGCTTAAGCTCACTAACTCATTAACTTATTAAGTGTTTTGGTATTTACAATGAAGAAGTGTGTTTTATGATTTTCTTGGTGAAGATGATATCTTGATCAGACTTATGCATCACAAGACAGGCTTGTACTATCCCAAGATGGGAAGACTACAAGTGTCTCATGGGATTAGGCTATTGCTCAAGATTTCACTTCCATCTTTATTAAGTGTCTTCTTTAGGGTTTTTAGATGGGAAGAGAAGAGAACCAAAAGGATCACAAAGGTAAAAGTCTAATGGGGGACTAATGAATCCTAATTGTTGTCATGCAATGGTAATCCTAGGTTAGTGAGGTTTACTATCCTAAAGAAGAAAGAAAGAAGAAAAGAAGAAGAAGAAAGAAGAATAGAAGAGGGGGGAAGTAAGGCCTAAGCCCAACAATCACAAGGTTAGAAAAATAATAAGGAAAATAGAAGAGATGAGATTTGGAGATGTGAGAATCACATCCACACCTCTCACTTACCAAAGCCCCTGAAATGGTTAGTGACACAAGTATAAAGGCAATACAAAATGAACATAATGCCATACCAAAACCATACAACCAGAAGTGAAGTCATACACATAAATGTCAAATGCAAACTCAAGGCACAAGAATGAGAAAAAAAACACACAACTCAACATGAATCAACATGAATCACTTATGGCAAATCAAAGCAAACATGATAAGATGCAAAGCAAAATAACCAAAGCACAACCTCAAGGTACCAAACCAGAACCCTAAAATGCTAAAACAATGCCTTAGGAACACATGAGATGAAGAGAAGAGGTGCATATAGTCAAGTGTTTACATCATGAGAAGAAAGAAACAAAGGAAGTGAGGTGGATATACATAAAAGTGAATGAACTTCAAGAACAACCAAACACAAACTCCTCAAGGCACAAACCAAAACTCAAGATCAGAGAGGTATCCACATCCTAATAAGGCTCTAAACAAGTTGAAGAAGTTGGCACAAGTTCCCTTCTAAGCTAATGAGAGAACATATGACCCAAAAGGAGCAAAGGGGGACAAGTGAAGAACCAAAATTCAAATTAATTCAAGTATGCACCCAAAAATTCCACAAACTTGCACAGATGATCTTCAATCACACCATAACAACATGCCAAGAGGAAGGGATCAAATTCAGAAGCTAAACAAGTCAAATGAGAGATCAAACATGGATTAGGGTTAGATGGCTTCAATCACAAGTTAGAGATCAAAATCAATTAAAAAAATTCTAAAAATCAGAACAAAAATCACCAATAAACTTCACCTCATCATGAATCCAGAGCAAAAAGAATCACTTAAAAATTCCAAATAATGACCAAGATAGAAAATGGACAAGTCAGCATGGTTCAAAATGAAATAAAATGAATTAATTAAAAGGAACAATTAATTTCCATGTGACAATTAAAAATAAATGGAAAATAAAAATATCAAAAATTAGAGAAAACTCAAAGAAGCATTCATGAATTTTTTTTATAATTTTTGGAGACCTAAAACTATTTTAAAAAATTGAAAACAAAACTGTAAATAAAAATAAATAAAAATAAATGAAATGGCCAGGGGGTGCGTATAGAAAGGGATTCCAGTTCAAAATCAATGGGCCTCAAAGTCAGGGGGTGGGAATAGCAGGGAGAAGCCCACTCAGTCCAACGCAGTTCATAATAGTTATGATGGAAATTCATTTAATCAGGAAAATAAATGGACCACAGGATCAAGCCAACGCACAGGATCAGTCAACTCATTAAACCAAAGTATGCAAAATGATTGGTCACAGAGGGAGAACAAATTAACTATGGTGAGGTGCGAAATAAATGGATTAATTCAGAAGTTATAACATCACGTGAAAGGGAGGGGGGTCATTAATGTGCTGGCACATTACCAACCATCTAGATGAGCAATCCAAAGGCTCACGTTCATCTTCTTCATTAGAACTCAGGCAAGACAAATTCCACAATCCGGTGACCGGAGCCAGGGCTCCGGCACCGGAAAACTCAAACTAAGAACAAATTACAACATAAATGATTCAAAATCTCCAGATCAACTCAATCAAGCATGCTGAATCCAAATATACTCATGAAAATCACAATGAATCACAAACTAAGCTGGATCGAAGACAAACAAGTCTGACCATAAAACTTTGAATCCATATATCTTAACCAATAATGCATCAAAATCAAATTTAACAAGTGTAGAGTAATTAGCAAAGTTCACAGATCATAAAGCACACACTCAAAATCATTTCCAGATCCATGAATTCAGTAGGTTACCTGAACTTGCAGAGCATGAATTAGGTCAAGACAAGCCTCCAAACACTGCAGATCTTCCTCTTCTAACCTCTCCTTGCAAAATAAATGCAAGAGAGAGCTTGAATTGCTCTGGATCTTGAAGTTTGAGAGCAACTGCACTTGAATGGCACCCCTTGAAATCTCTAGCTTTAGCTTAAATCAATGGTGGATTAATGATCCTTATGCTTCAAGGATTCAGGATATGTAATTTGTTTGATGAATGAGTGAGAGACTGATGAGATTCGAAGAGAAATGCTTGAGGTGCAAAAACTATAGAGTGATGAAAATGTGATGAAAATGTGATGAATCTGAGCCAAAAGAAAACCCTAGCTGCTTATATATCATGCCAAATAATCACTGATGAAAAATGAAGAGGAATGCACGTGAGAGGAGAGTGTGAGGATGAAATTGCAAACTTGGTGTAACATGGTGGGAGAACTGACTTTTCTATAAATGTTGCGGATAGCAAGAGTCGCCACCGACTTTAATTTTATCCAAAAGGAAAGGACATAAAAGAACAGGAAAGACCTTAAAAAGATTTTGAGTTCGGGGGGTAGGTTATATAAAGGGAAGGTGTTAGCACCCTTTATATCCATGGTTATCCATGGGCTCTTAGTTACTTAGCTCACTTAAATGTTTTTGAAAAGTATAGTGTGTGATTAGAAATTTTCTAAGTATTTTGTAATGATCCTCGTATGGATGTATACAAAACCTTGTTTTGAAAATGTTTTGAAAATATTGTGAGGTGTGAAAAGTATTTTGAAATGTGAGCAAGTAACTAAGATGTACCTACCCTAAATTAAGTCTTTCATGTTTTCGTATGTTCTTTCAATGGTAAGACTATCCCTATTATTAAGGAATAGGTAGTCATTACCTTGGATGTATTAAGGGACAAACGTAGGGTCATCGTATGGTCAATGAAGGCAACTTAAGGGATGTCTTTAGCAATTCGTAGGGACTATCATCATTTATTCGAAGGGACAAGATCATTATTCCGTAGGCAACCTCGAAGGGACTTGATCTTTTAAATTTATAGGGACTTGATGATTTTATAAGTGAAGGGACTTTGCTTAAGACGCCCCTATATTCGAGGGACTTGGCCATTTTATTTTAAGGCAACCAAGAGGAATACCCTAGGAAGTGCAAGATGGCGATCAAAGATCGACTTACGTGTGTGAGTGTTTATTTTCAAATATTTATCTTTTAAAGTTAATTATCTAAATTAATTTTAATTACAAATAGTTTCCACACCCTATTTACTACCCACGCAGTTAATATGAAAAATAAATGGCAGAAATTAAAAGGCAGAAAATAAAATTCCTACACTATTACATGGCTTAGGGGCAGTTACATAATAATAATAATGGCGGAAAATAATAAAAATCAATTATTACAAAGGTGAAGCAGTTACATAATCAGGCAAACAGTGAATGAATAACATAAAAATGAGTGAATAAATTAGAAGAAAAAAGTTTGCAAACTAGGTTAAGAAAAAAATTAGGGTTAGGGTTTGAGAGAAAAATTTAAGGTTTAAAAAAAATTTAAGGTTTAGGAAAAATTTTAGGGTAAAAATTATGGCGAAATTTGGGTTTTAAGATAAAGATTAGGGCTAAATTTTTTGGGTTTGAAGTTTATGAAAAAAATTAAGACTTAGGTTTAAAATTAAGGTTTAGGGAAAAAATTAAGGTTTATGAAAAAAATTAAGGTTTATAATAAAAATATAAGTTTTAAAAATAAAATAAAAAATGGATTATGTTTTATCTTTTAGAAATTAGTTTAATAATAATAATAATAATAAGGAAATTCAAAGAAAATACATAATTTGATGAAAAAGGGAAAAATAAAGTTATAGATACCCAAAATATTGGGGGTTTGCCCTTTTTGCTTCATTGAGTTCTTTTCCACTGGGACACCCATGTTTATTCATCAAAATGCTCCAAACCTTAGTTCCTTGTCACTAGGTTGTGGGTCTGCATATGAATAAGTGTAAAAAATACCTATTATATAATAAAAATGAAAAAAACATGTTAGTAAAACAAAATGTCCCAAGGTTGAGTTTTACAAAAGAAAATATATAATCGGTTTTGGTCATGAAGCTTCGAATAATCAACCCATAAAGCTTCTACAACATGAGACAAACAACGTTAGATAAACAAAATTGATTAAAATATCAAGAATAAATGGAATTAAAAAAACTAAAGAAAGCTTCAAAATTTCAATTCAGTTCATGCATTTTTGTATGAACTTGATAATGATGATGATGAGGATAGCTTTTTTTCTCCCTTTTTTCCGGTCTCCTCCTCTTGGTCTCTCTACTAGTAAGTATATATAGGACTAATTTAGGGTTAATAATAATGGGCTTAATTATTTATTTTGAGACCCAATAAAATATTAATTTAAAACTAAATAAAGTTTAATAATTAAAATAGTTAAAATTAAAATAAAAACTAACAATTTTATTTATTTATTCTAGACCCAATAAAATGTTAATTTAAAACTAAATAAAGTTTAATAATTAAAATAGTTAAAATAAAAATAATAACTAATAATCCTATTTATTTATTCTAGACCCTATATAAAAATAAATAGACTCAAAAAATAAAAGTCGGGCGCCAAAGTGCTCGAAAAAATAAAATGAACACATCAAAATAATCAGCGCAAAATAAATGACTCGGAAAAATACAGCGTTTGGTCGGATTTTGAAATAAAAATTATGACCGTTTAAACTGCTCAGACTGATCAACATATGACCAAAAATAGTAGTAAAAATATTTTTAGCATGTCAAATTAAACCAAGTGAACCGCAAATTAATGTTACTGACATTTGCAAACTTAAACTTGACATTTTTTCGTTGACTAATTTTAGGCACAGTAAAAAAAATTTAATTTGACCAGTCTGTTTGTAAATTCCGAGAAATTATTCCGGCTAATATTAAAACGAAAAAAAAAGGTTATGCTATGAAGATGATGCAAATGAATGTGAAACAAAAAGTCGGTTAGAGTTAAAAATAGAGGGAAAATTTTGGGGTACAACACTTGGCAATATTGGTGTGAAGTGGTGATTTGCTCGTGCATCCTTCTCTTTCCTTGCACATGTTCAATCATAATCCAACCCTTGATTCAAAACTGAAATCATCTTGGCCCTTGGATGTGAGGGTCATGCATTTCTCATGATTATGCATTTTTGCTTCTTGTATGGTACACCACCTCTCATGCACGAATTTATTGATATCTTTGGAGCAAATCAACACTTAGGCAATGCTTTGCGACAATGTGATCATATTTGGTCCATAACAACACTTGAAAATAAGTTCCATGAGATTTTACATTTGTGGAAGGCTTGAATTTCATGCCATGCCCTAAAATTCATGAAATTTTCGAAGGGCCTATCTCTCAAACCATGAGGGCGATGAAAATGCTCTTGTACTTTTTAAAAATGGGAGACTTTAATCTTCAACTTTCATGTTTGATGGCAATCCATTTGAAGCTTTTTTCACCAAGTTATGCTCACTTGAAAATTAGGGCAAAATGTTACTAAAAATGGAAATTTCCATGACCAATCCCATGCAAAAAATGCAAAACCCCTCAAAACCTCTTGATTCTTGATTTTTTACTTTTCCAAACCTCTTATAAGATTATAAGAACATCCCTTGGCTTGAAAACTAGGGTTGGACCCTTTGAAATCTCACAGTTGACTTCTAGAATGCACAGTTGACCAATTTCTTCATTTACAAGCAACTGAAGAAATATCTGACTTCCACAAAGAATTTTCTCACCAAATTTCATCCCTAGGATCCTCTTAACATATGAGAGACTTTGCCCAAATGAAATGGCCAAAGTCACCAAGTTTTCATGCTTGAAACTCAAACCCTAATTTGGGATCATTGTGTAGGAGCTTTGCCCTAGCTTGAATTGCCTGGTGATCCCCCCACCTCCAGGGCTCTTGTGAATGATCTTAAGCTTGTGAATTCCATATAGAATCCTCATAGGACTTGAGAAAATCCATTGGGACTATTGTTATAGCTGGTAATGCTTCAAATCCCTCCACAGATGATCATATGCCTAATGATAGGTCATGAGAATGTTATGCCTCATCTTTCCATGCAAAGATGCCAAGAATATGATATGTTCATGATGAATATGATATGATATGATGCTTAACAAGAAGAGGGAAAATTTGGGGTGTTACACAAGTGCACAGTCTATCATGTAGTAATAAAAGATATTAATCCCACAGAGACTCGATAATCAACCTAGTGCAGTCGGGTGTTACTATATTTAGCTAAGGCGAGTGATGTTTTTTAGTTTTAAAGAGGTTAAAAATTTATTAAATTAAATTAATGATAAAATTATCGGTACTTAATTGATTCGGCTTCACAAATTCAATAGAGGGTCGGCTTGTTAAGGTTTATTAAGTTATCTCTATAAAGAAACTATCGGTTTAAAATTCGTTGACTCACACTCTCGTGGTCTTGCCTATTACTATACTCCAAGTTCAATTGAGCTCTCTCCCCGTGTCAATTCAAGTTAGATGTACTTTTTGGAAACCTAAAGGCTCTAATTGGTTTTAAAGTGCTTCTGTTGTGTTTAAAACTAATGCCCAATTTCAGCTATCTGATTAGAATCTCACACTCCCATGGTCTTAATCCTAATCTCTTATACTCTCCTACTCTCTTAACGGAAGTTAATTAAAACAAGAAAGCGAAACCAGATTATAACTTAGTTTATGGTTTTAGCCTAATTCTATCGAATTTGTTCCGGTTTACACAATTACATACTGATTAACAGTTTAGCCAGACATATTAAATAAAGGAAGGTAAAAAGGGAAATAATTCATAATAAAAATAAATATGGTAATAAATAAACGATTACGCATTAAAATTAGAAACCTGGTTGCAATGTTCTTGATCAACCAAACTTCGAAACTTGAAACGAAAACAATAATGTAGTGGCTGGAAATTATAAAAATGGTGATAGTTTCCTAATGATGGAAACTATCACTAAGGTTTGGTAAAGGAAAATAAAAACAAATAAATACTGAAAATAAATGGCGAACTTCGAACGAAAGAAAAAATGCAGAAATTGGACTGATCGAAGCTCTCTTGTGCCAATGATAGAGAGCTCTATTTATAGGAAGTGGCATAGGGTTTGTTGAGAAATTATAGGCTTGGACTTCAATTGGGCTTGAGACTGAGTTGCATGGACTGAGTTGATTAGGGTAGAGGAAACTTCTCTGGCTTGAACGAAAAAAATCTCATAACGGCTCTTTCATTTGACTTATGTTTCGTATGTTACGTATTTTAGGTTTTCTGGAATAAAGACTTGAGACGATCGTTTTGTATTTGAAACGAGCAACTTGGCTTTGAGTTAGGCAACTTGGATTTGAGTTGGGAAACTTGGATGTGAGACGGGCAACTTGGATGTGAGACGCCCAACTTGAATGTGAGACGCCCAACTTGAAGTTGAGATTGTCGTCTCACAGTTGAGCTATGCAGAAGTGCATTTTCTTGCTACTTTCCTTCAGTTTTCCATGTTTCTTGTCCAATAAGCTTCCTTTTGTACTTTTGCCTCCAAAAGTCCTGTTTGATCAAATATTTGCAAAACAAATACAATTTACGCGTAATATCATCCAAAACAGATAAATTAACATGTTAAACAATCGGAAATCGTATTAAATAATCGATATGAATTCGAGTTATCACTTAACTACTATCCTATTGGCATCATTTTTCTTGATGAATATATTTTTCTTCATATCCATTGCATAGTATTTAACAAACTTTCTCGCTAAATCTTTATTGTTAAACACCATGCCCAGTTGAAACTTAAATCCTTCACCACTTCTGTATGCTGGGAATTTCTCATTTTCTTCGTCATCCCCACTATCAAGAGGAGTATGTAGTTGATCAGAGTCATTATAACATTCTTTGTTATCAGATTTAAGTATATCTTTACTACCTTGTAAAATTATGGTCCAATCCATATTAATTGACTCAGTTTCATCCTCATTTGCAACATAGTCATCATCATCTTCACTTGATGAATCATTCTCACCTTCACTTACAACAAACTTATCATCACATTCACTTAATGAATCATTATTATGATCCACATTACCATCATCTTTGTCAGACTCCTTCTTTACCTCATCCTCATTGACATTTTCCTCCTTTACCTCAGCCTCATTGACAATTTCCTCCCTTACCTCATCCTCTTTGACCTTTTCCTTACCTATCTGAGCCCCATTGACATGTTTCTTTCCTATATAAGTATCATTGTTATCCTCCTCTATTATCTCAGCATCATCTATAACATCAGGAGTACAAATCGAGTGCTCTACATACACATCTACAACTTCATAATCTTTAACATCAACAATGAATTTTAGCACATCTTGATCAGAATTTAGGGTCTAAGGCCATGTGCAAAACTAAACTTGGGGTTTCAATACCATAAACACTTAATATTGGTATATCTCTCATTGTGAATCACCTTTTCCAACTGCATATAGGACACATAATCCATATCTCATTCCCAAATCATTTCAGATATTACCCCATTGACATACCACATAACAGGTTTGGATACTAACTCTCCTCTAAGATGAAATCATATCCTAACACCCTGAGACTGGCTTGTTCTGTAATAGAAACAAGGGCACAAAAATAAACAACAACATCTTTAGACCACATAAATAACAAACCCTAATTCAGAATAAACAACAATATTTGTAGGACCACATTCAGGATAAACAACATTAATTGGGACCACATTCAGAATAAAGAACAATATCTTGGGACCACATGTTTCAGAAACGTAAACATTTTGGGAAAAGCATAAACCATAAATTTTGTAAAGCAATAAAACTTACCTTATACAATACTTCATTCTTTCCTTGGATTGCGCCCTTGCTTGATCTTGATTTACCATGGTTAGTATGCGTTTGTGCGTTCACAAAAAAGTGAAGAAATTAGGGTTCATATGAAAGATCTTAGGGTTCGTATGGAAAGAGATTAGGGTTCATATGGAAAGAGATTAGGGAACATAATTTCATTGCCAAGTCATTAAATTGGGAAATTCAATAAATGACATGGCAAGTGTGGTGTAGTGCAAACTCACCCTTTGAAGCCTTACATAATTGTGTAACCTCGAAAAATATGATCCTCGCGAATGCGGTCACGGCTGGACTGACATGGGAGTGGCCACCTAATTTTGATTTATTCCCAAAGAGGGAAAGGGAAAATATAGATAAAACCCACGAAGAAAGGAAACATAAGGTCTTCGCAACCATTGTCTGGGTTCGGAAGTAGGTTATGCAAGGGGAAGGTATTAGCACCCCTTATATCCATCGTACTCGATGGGAACCATCTAAGTTGTTATGCGAGAAAAGATGTTTATGCCTAGTGAGTTTATTGCTAAATAAAAGGTTGATTGATCTTAGGGGCTCAGCAGGGATTAAGATTTGTGTGCCTACGTATTCCCTCGTGTAATGGGAAAGTCAGAGCTTCGTAGTTCAGATGACTACGAGTGGTTGTTGATTTTGTTACATTTCTTTCAAAAAAGGATTTAGGTGTCGAATTTCACTAAATACTATGGGTAGACTATTTCGCTCAACAATCCAAACATCTTGCGTCGAAATAATCAGAGTGAGTCACGAGATATCCATTATCCTCCTTCTACCGCTTAAGGCTCGTGGCGTACAATTATTCTAGTATTATTAAAGAGTTTTATTACCTAAGACCACTTGACATTGGATCAAAGGTTTGGATCTATAAGTGATGTCTTGGTCAAAGGGAAGGTCGGTTGCAAGGCACAAAGCGCTCGACAATGGTGAATGCAAATAGAGTCTAAGGGTTGATTGGTTACATGGGATCGAGTTCTAGTTCCTAAGAGAACGCCTAGCAAACGAAACCAAAAACTAAGGGAAGTGCAAGTGTGCGAGTGAAACCACTTGGCGTTGGACCAAGGGTTTGCGAAAGAAGCGAAAACGAGAACATAAACGACATACATCAAAATGGGGAGTGGGGTACATAATAAATACACGGGATTGCGATAAATAAAAGGGTTCATTGTGTGGGCCCAAGAGGAAGCGTGTGTGAAGTGTCCTAAACTAAGCGAGAGTCGGGATTAAATCGAAAGCGTCAAAATTTTCTCTTTAACTATCTTAGAATGCATTCAATGTTAGAATCATTCTATGAGAAGTTGAGCGTCACTTTATGCATTCATATGGTTTTCGAAAGTTAAATTGAATTTTAACTTCGAAATTGCAATGCAACAACTAAGTAAATAATCAGATAATTATTTAAATAGAAGAATGGCCTCGTCTTAATCACAATTTTATCGATTTGTCGAACATCATGATTTTTGACTTTCATCGACCATAAAGTAAAGAAAAACAATAAATAGAAAAGGTTGGTCTCATATTGATCTAAATAACGTCGATATGTTGAAATCGAATATCTAGATCGTTTATTATATCCTCGACCAAAATAAAGTAAATCGAGAAATAAATAAGAAAGAAATTAAAGGAATAGTCTCATATTAGTTTAGATCACGTCGATTTATTCGAAATCGAATATCATAAATTGTATAATATCATTGACCAAAATAAAGTGAAAATCGAGAAATAAGAAAGGAAAATAAAGGAAAGACCTCATATTAGTTTAGATAACATCGATTTTACGAAATCGAATATCAATAAACTTTTTGATATATCATCGGCCAAAAATAAAAGTAATCGGGACAATAAAGAAAATAAAGGAATAGTCAAAATTAACTAATTAAGTTTAAATAATAACATTTAATAATATTAATTAAAAATAATTAATTAATATTAAATATATTAATTTAAAGTCATTAATATATATATATATATATATATATATATATATATATAAATGAAAAGAAGTTAAATAATAAAACAAATAGAAAAATTAGATTAAAATAGACAATGGGCCAGGATTAAAATCAGTAAAAGGTGCAGTTAGTAAAAATAGAATTCAGGCCCAAACAAAAGAGCCCACGCAGGAGGGTTCACACCATAGAGATTCGGTCAAAATTGTTGACCAAAGAAGAGATTTGAACTGCCTGATCACGCCAAGAGTCAAAAGTAGACTCGAATCACTGATCATAGGAGAGGGTCCATGATAAGAAAGAAAGGTATGCAAGCACAGGATGAGGAACAACACACCAACCGGTGACAAATGTCACTGGTACTCCCAGCCAGCAAAAGACTCAGCCGCATGGCAAGAGGAAGTAATAAAAAGTGGAGACAACAATGACTCTTCACATTTTATCATACTAGAAACAGACCCGCGCACGGCTATTTGTAGTTAGGTTTAAAATGATAAAATAATAATAATAATAATAATAATATAGAAAAAATTTATGATATAATTTGTATAAGTTGAAATAAAAAATAAATGAAAGTTAGTATGTGAGATATAGTATTAGACATATTGATAGTTGAATTATATTTTAAACATATTTTAAACATTACAATGAAAAGATTGAAATACATAATAGTAAGATTTTTCATTTTTTATTTTTTAGAACAATATTTATGCATGTTATCTTGTTTGAATCTAATTGGTTCTGTTTCATGTCAGTTCATAAAACATTTTATATAACAACGAAAAAAAAAAGAATCTAATTGATTGTCTTCCGCGTCACATCATTGAAAACAATTATCAACTACTGCAATCACATTTTAAAGATGAAAAATTATTTAAATATTATATAAAAATAAATTGAAAAAATAAATAAATTTGATTTATTAAGTCTTACAATATTTTTAAATCTCTTATTTATTAAAAAAATTATTAAGTATTATTGTCCTCTCTATATATAGTTGTCGTTATTAAAGCCATCAAAAGGAATGAAGAAACACTTACAGAGTAAAAATTTGTGTGGTTGTTTGGATTAAAATGATTAAAAAAAAGTAATAAAAAATATTGAATAAATTCATGATATAATTTGTATAAGTTGAAATTAGGAAGGGATGAAAGTTAACAATTTATCTTATAATGATGTTTAGATTTTATATGAGTGATAGTTGTAGCAGCATACTTCAAGCTCTTTGTTTTGATGACGTCAACATTATCCAAGCTTATTCCAGATTGCAAAAAGTCGAGATGACAACAAACGATCAAGACCATGGCTATGCATCATCAATGGAATGTTTCCGATCGATTCAAGATTTTGTGCTACACTTTCAAGACTTGTCTTAAGGCTTAGGTATATCAATAATTACTTCTTAAATATGATATACAAGTGTTCAACATAATCTTCATAATTTTATTGCATGTGCATATTTTTTGAAAAAGAAATTGGAACTGGTTTAACACTTTTAACAGAAATATTTTTTTGAATTTTAACAGTGTTAACCGGTTAATCATATGGGTTAACCGGTTAACGGCAGCAATTTTTCAAATCTGTGGTAATGTTCATAGGCGTTAACCGATTAACCTATTTGGTTAACCGGTTAACACTGAAGAAATGTTGAAAAATTGTTTCCTTTCAAATTCAAATATTTTGTTAAAGTTATACCTCTTCATGATTTTCTTTCATAAGTTTTTATACCTTTTCAAAAGAAATTCTTTTCAAATTTTCATACCTTTTTGAATAGGTGTTTCAACTATTATAAATTCTAAAAATTTCAAATTCATAAACACCTCCTAGACAAATTCAAATATTTTCATACAATCAAATTCACTTTATTCAAATTATCTTCATCTTTCAAAAGTGTTCACAAGTTCATATATTTCATATTTTGTCTTGAACACTTGTGTTGAATATTTATAGTGAATTATTGATTATAGGAGAAAATCAATCTTTATTGATATCATTTCATTGTACTCTCACTCAAAACAATACTATAGAAAGTGTCTTTCTATTTTGTGACTTGTTTTCCAAGGATTGTTTGGACATAAGGGTAAGTGTGGCAAGAGGATTGTTCTTGCACACTTGTTTGTATAGTTTGCTAGAAAGTAGGCCTCACCATTGAAGGTGTGATAGGTTGTACTGTTCTAAAGAAAACTAGTGGAAATCTCTTTTGTGTTGAAAGGGGACTGGATGTACCTTCGGATTGTGAAGGGAACCAAGATAAACCTCTGTGTGTTCTTTACTTTTCTGCTTTACAATTTTCGTTCTCTAACCGTAAAAGCAAAATCCATCCATCCAAGAAAAAGAATCGAGAAAATTTTGATAACACCTAATTCACCCCCCCCCCCTCTTAGGCGCATTCTGATTCTACAATTGGTATTAGAGCCGGTTTAGGTAACATGTTCCTACAAGATCCTATGGCTTCCGCAAACTCGAATCCCGTTTTCAAAGATGGTGGAAGTAGCAACAAGCCTCCGCTCTTCTCCAGCGAATACTTCGATTTCTGGAAAATCAGAATGAGGGCACATCTTGAAGCCCAAGTGTAAACACCCCAAATTTGCCCTCACCCATTCACACCATGGCTTGTGATCTGAGCAATCCAAGAGCCATTTGAGCCACTCCAAAGGTCTTCAATCACTTCAAAATGGGTCCATGTATGTTCAAGCATCATATTGTATCCCTACAAAGTCAAGAAAGTCAAAGAATCACAAGAACTGAGATTGGCATGGAAGCAGAGTCAGGTTTAACTGCACAGATGACCTAGAATTAGGGTTTTGATTTCAGAGGCCATAACTCCAATTTTTTTGGTCATTCTTGTTTCTATTAGTCTTTATATGTTATAAGTATCATGCATATCAATTTTCATGAAGAAATTCCATGGGGAAGGCATCTGATCAAGGGTTGACTTCTTGAGCAAGTCAGTGTAAAATCAGGGCATCTGAGGCCCCCAATGACCCAACCAAAGGGTGTTCTTCATCATTTTGAATGTGTATGAACTTTATTTGATCATAGAAGATGTTTTAAGTTCACAAAATTGAAGAATTTTAAGCCATTTGCAAAGTTGCCTTTTTGGGAAAATGACTTGTAATGTAAACTTGCCATTTTGGGAAACTTTTTCAACCCTTTCTTTTTGATTCAAAAATGTTTCAAATGAGAAAACTTTGGTCATGAAAGTTGTATAATGGATCATTCCCTTTTCAAAAAGTACAAGAATTCATTCTAATTCATTTTGGATCAAAAGTTATGGCTTGTCAAAGTTGGGAAAAATCACATAATTTCAAGTTAGGTACCAAAGAGGCAAAGTTGCAAAATCCCTTGCCAAGGTAAAATGAGACCTCAAAGTGACTTCTAATCCTTGCACAAACATGAACTAATGTCTAAAGATCAGAATGCACCAAAGATTTGTCCAATTTCATGACTTGTGCATTAAGAAATTCCAAAGGGGCCAAAAGTTCACAAATTTGCAAAACACTACATAAACTTCACTCAACTTGTTGAATTGTCTAAAAACCAATTCCATGGACATCCTTAATCTCAGCTGAGCTAGGACAAGCCAATGAGCCAGCTACACCATTGCACATACCTCAAGTACAACACTTTTGACTTTTTGGCAAAAACACCCATACCAATCACAACAGTCCACCACCCACTCTCTGCCCAATCCAGACCTTACAAACACACTCCAAGGGTTCATTTTCATAACACAACTCATCCTGATCTCTCCCACAAGCCAACATTCTCAAAAACCTCCCCTTATGCATTTTGCTTCGAATCACACAACACAGCTTGCAAACATCAAAACAAACTTCACCAAATCACTCACCATGATCCTCTGATCATTTCCCACCCCTCACTTGCCCCTTAAACCACCACAATAAAAAATACGATTTCCACACTCCCTTGACCTGAGTGTAACACCCCAAATTTGCCCTCTCATTTTCATAGCATCTAGCATATCACTTTCATATTTCGCATTGCATCATTAGCATAGAAAAATGAAGCATGACACCATTTAGCATAGCATAGGCTGGCAGTGTTCTAATTCAAGTGTCGTAATTCGGTGATATTTCGATTCAGATGGAAGTTTGACCCAATCTTGGTCAAACTATTGAGGGATCGCTTCAACTGCAAATTATTTGTGCTAGTGGTTATTTCTCAGGCGTTGCATAAGTTGAGATATGTTGGGTGAAAGAGTTCTCTGGCTTATCAAGTGGTGATTCATATTGGGTTGTTTTAGTTGTGAGTGGTGCGATGATGTTTGTGTTTGGTTTATCGATAATTTGTGAAAAAAAATTGAGATCGACTTTGGGCTAAAATTAGGCTTCCTATCCATAATCCTTGATCCATCATCATATCCACATTTCTATTCCTCAACCATAATCCATTTTATTTTAAGCCTAACTGATCACACCCGATTTAGTCGATTATCCCTTTATTCAATCTTTATCCAATAACTCATATTACCTTTTAGAAATCCATTTCCAATTTTCTATTATTTAAATAGCCCATTTTATATTCTTTTTCCTATTTTTATTCATTTTCACACTTAATACTTTGTTCCTCTTGTTTTAATTCATTTATTTAAGCCCACCTTCAAAGAAACTCATTGCCATAACATTACAACAAAATAAAAAAAAGGCCACACATGCATTAGCCAACTCAAGCCTCCACTTACAACCAAATTTGAATTGAAAAAATTGAAGTGACGAGACAAGCCAATCTCAGCCGTATTCCAAAGCCAAGCCACATACATGCCTTTGTCACTACACACATCAAAGCGAAACGCACTCCGTCCACAAACAAAACGCAAGAAGAAAAATAACAAACTGAACAAAAGAGAATCCACAACAGAATTGAAAAGGGGGAAGAAGTAATAACAGATTTCTGTTAAAGAAAAATAATAACAATTTCATTTTATTTTTCACACACTAAGAAATATCACTCTTCTACATCATCAATAACAGAATAAAATTTTGTTCATCATACATCATCAAAAACAAGTTTAACCTCTCTCATAATAGATAACCGTGGCACTCATCTCAGAAAAAAAGATCTCACCAAAAAGAAAAAACTGAATTACTCCTTCATGACGCCGAAAGAAAAAAATCAGTAGCAAAAAATTCCTCATCACTTGTCTTCATCATCATAAACGATTCATCACCCAGCAATGGAGCCTTAAGCTTCATCATTCACAGATCACAGAAACGAGATTCATCTTCTCGATACATCACTAAAACCGGATTTCCAGAAGAACAAAAGAGCTCTCACCTCTCTCAATTCGCTTCACCTTCATCGTTTTTGCTTCAGTTCAGATCTCATCAACTTCCTCATAATAACTTTGAGAACCTCCTGCAATGGCATCAGCATCCTCTTCTTCGTCCTGTAGGATTCCACAATAGCAACCTCTCATCGGCTATTATGTATTAACGAAAAACGAATCTGAATTCAATGATACTCCTCTTCAAAGCCAAGTTGACGATTCTCCATTATCAATAGCCACACAGAATTTGCCGCTATTCATCATCCATCCGTACCAATTCAACAGAGAAAATGAAATCACTTCGCAGAAGGAGGAAGGAACGTTCAAAGACAAGGATAGATCGAATCTTACCGCGGTGTCATATCTTCGTTTAACAGGTACTTATCAGATTGATTATTTGTTGCGTTTTGATTTTGTTCATGACTCTGATGATGTCGATCCGGGGGTTTGATAGAGTTTTTTTGAGTTTGTTGTTTTGGATTCGTGGTGAGCGCAAAGATTAGGCTAAGGTTCATGTTGGGATTTTTGTATGTGGCGTTGTTTTTTTAAGAGAGTTGAATCGTGGCGGTGAGCGGAGAAGGTACAGAGTTTGTTATGTCGGAGAAGAAGATGAACAGGACGTTTTAGAGAGGGAGAGAGGGAAAGAATTATGGCGGTGGCTTAAGGTTGAAGGGTAGGAAGCGTTTGTGTTGGTGAGGTCGTGGTTGGATGATGGCCGGCGGAGAAGTCGCGAAGAGAAGAAGAAGGAGGTAGGCGGCGGGAGTCTTGGGTTAGAAAGAGGGGAAATGCGGTTGAGAGAGAGAGAGGAAGAGGGTATTGATGTGGCTGTGTGTTTATCTTCTTTGAATACTGTTAGTAGGTTTAATATATTGTTCAATTAGTATAATAATTGTGTAGAAAATAGAGAAAAAAGATTAATTAGGTTGATGATGGTTTAAGGAATAAGAGAAGTTTAAGGAATTGTTTTGTGTGTTCAGACCTGGGCCCATACTAGAATGATTTTCGCACCCCCTACCCTGCCTGGCCCATTCGAATTCACTTTCAGTCCATAATACATATACCTCCCTCCCATTTCTTTTAATTCTCTTTTCTTCACTTAATTTCTTTTTTTATTCAGTTTGTTTTTAATCCATTAAAAATAGAATAATTCTCCCAAAAATTCTCAAATAAATCATAGATGTTCCTTTGTGTTTCTAGTATTTTGTCACATTTTTATTTTATTTTTTTCATTGATTAGCGTGCCAGAATTAATTCACCAATGTGCTAGCTTCATTTGCTTCATTTCTTGACCAGTCTATTTTGTTTATTTTTTATAGACTTCAATATTTGGAGTTTTGATCCCATTCTTTTTGCATTGTGTTCCTAAGATCTTATAGTTTTCATGTGATTTTTCTCAGAATTTTTAGGAAATTATTTCTTGAGTTTTGGTCTGGTATCTTGTGATGTAAGTTTTCTGTCCTAGCTTGTGTTCTTGCCTCTATTTGACATAGTTCCTTTCTGAATTTTTGCAAATCCTTTTGGCAAGTTGATATAATGTGTTTCATGATCATTTGGTTTCAGTTGTAGAATTTTTAGATGGCTGGTTGATTATTTGTGGATTTTTGTTCTCACCTTGTCCCATTTTGCTTCTTTTGGTCCATTAGATCTCTTATAGGCTTAGAAGGGCACTTATGCCAACTTCTTCTTCTTGTTTGGGGTTCCTTTGGGGTATGGATACCTTCCTGGTCCTAGGATAGGTCTTGGTTCTTCTAAATTTTTGAGTTTGCTTCATATTCAAGTCATTTGTTTCTTTAAGTGTTTAAATTCCATCTTTTGGTTCCATTGCTTCTATTTTGACATTGTTTGGTATTGTGTGACTTCTCTCTTCATCTTGCTGGCCTCTTAGGACATTCTTTATATCATTTTGATTCTGGTTTTAAACTTTGTGTTTGCATTTTGTGTGTTTTGTATTACGTTTTGCATAAGTGCGCATTCGTTTCCGCATGTATTCATGTTGCCCCATTTTAAGTCATAAGTCTTTTATTTTCATTTCTTTTAGTTGAATTAGCATTAAGCATTTGTTTGCTTCATTTCACTTCTGATTGTTGGATGATGTTATGTTAATTTGTTCATTTTTGTTCACTTGTGCATGCTAACCTTGCAGGGGCTATGGTAAGTGTGAGATGTGGGAATTGAGTTCCACATCTCTAATTCTTATCTCTTCCTTTTATGTTTATGTGAGCTAACCCTCTTTTGTTGGGCCTAGGCCTTCCTCATCCCTTCTTCTATCTTCTTCTTCCTTCTTCATTAGGATAGAAACCTCACTAACCTTTAGGACATCCATGCATGTGAATACTTAGGATTATTTTAGTCCCCCTTTAGAATTTTTCCTTTGAGATCCTTTGGTGCTCTCTCTTCTCATCTTCAAACTTAATTCTAATTCATTTAATAAAGGTTGAGTACTTTCATGTGACATGAGACTTTGCTATGAGATGCTCACATGCGTTCCATTTCGGGGCGAGGTGTGAGTCATCACTCGTGGTGGATAGGTCTTAGCATGAGTACCTCACAAAGAAAAGCTAAAAAACACTTCTTAACCAAAAAAACCACAAAAACACTTAATAATGGCAATAGGCCAGTGTGCTTAAGCCTTCACTTATGGGACTAGCTTTGGGGATTTCCTCCATAGATAGGTGTGCCTCTTGCGCATTCCATTTCGGGATGATGTGAGATGTGCACATCCCATTGAGTAAGACTTAGGTACACTTGCCTATGCAAACTTCCACTCATAAAAGTTTCTAAAAAACACAAACAAACAATAAGCGTCTTTCCTTCGGGAATTCTTTTCTCACCTCATTCGCTCCGTACGCGAACTTGCTCCTACATGTCACTTTGCAAGACGGTAACGCACTCGTCGTCCGAGCCTGCAACACCTGAGCATTGACATAGGCAGTTCAAGCCTTAATTCACAAGCAATTTCCCTTTGCCACCCCTAGTTAGGGGAACTACGGCGTCTCTGATCCTCATTATCCTGATGAGGTACGTAGGCAGCGGGGTAGGGCCCGTTCGAGCACAATCTTTATTTTCCCTACATTTTTCTTTTCTTATTTTAGTTCTTTTCCAGTTTCAGTTTCTTTTCATTTCCATTTCTTTTGCTGCAGTTTTCATACCCTCACCCTTTGAAACAGTCTCTTGCAAGCGTGGATCCCGTCGGGTACGACGGACGGATTGGGGTGCTAATACCTTCTCAATTCGTAACCGACTCCCGAACTCAGATCTTTGGTTCGCAAGGTCTTGTCCTTTCCTTCTTCCTCAGGTTTGTGCAACATTACCTTTCCCATTCTTTCGGGATAAAAATGTCTGGCTGGCGACTCTACCTTTCCGCGCCACTTTCGCGTTTGTACTAGGATGAAAATCCCGGGAGCGACACTGAGCTTCTGCCAACTTTCTCTGGAGGCCATATAAACTCTAGCTAAGTGTCAAAAGCTTCAAAGGAGGATCATTGGAGCTTGTTTGAACCAAAGAAGCAGCCAGAAAGTCCCTGTTTCGAAAGCTCAAGCTCAGGTAGCTATGGCATTTATTTTTCCAGAACTTCCATTTTTAGTTTCTAAATGCTTCCTTATGCTTCACTGATTATCATGATGTGATTTGTTTTGAAAATGAGTGAAAAATGGCCATGTATGCTTGTTCTGAAACTTTGCCCGTGAAATGAGTTTTGGTTTGATTCTTATGATTCAGTGAAAATAAATGATTTTTGGGGTGGGGTTTAGGTTTAATGATGTTTAAGGATTGAATCTGGAGATTTTGGTGAAGTTTTGATGCGTAGGGAGTGAGATAGCATGAATGGTTGGCCGGAGAAGATGACCGGAACACTGTTCCGGTCATCTGAAAGTGTTTAGGGTTTCTGATTAGGGCTTAATCATAATTAAGCAAGTTTGAATTTGGGCCGTTCATTCGCGCGCGTAGTCAACTCCCGCCTCTGTGAGTTTGAATCCTGGCCTTCAGATCCTTTGACTTTCCCTTTTTCCATTAAAATTCATTTTAATTTTATTTGTTTCATATTTATTTTGCACGAATTTTTAAAAATAGCTAAAATCATTTAAAAATTATGAAAATTTTTGTCAAGGGTTTCATGAATTTTCAGAACACATAAATATTTTTATTTTATTTTTTGCACATAAAAAGTATTTTTATAATATTTAAATGTTTATTTTTAATTAATTAATGAGAATTAATTAATTAAAAATACATTTATGTATTTAAAAATCACCAAAAAATTCACATTGCATTTTAAAACATTTAGAAACATTGTCCAACTCTCAAACTAAATTTCTTTTTTGTTCTTGATCCCTTTTGATTCTTTTCATTGGAATTATTTTATTTTTAAGGCAATATTTTGTTTCAAACTTCAAAAATTCCTTTCTGCCTAACCATTGAGAGTTGGATGATGATTCTTTTTGCATTGTACTCTTCATAGCATGTAGTTTATAGGATAAATTTGATTTGAATTGATCTTGCATTTTCAATTTGTTTTGCATTTTCCTTAATGAGATACCTTAAAACCCTAGCAATCTTAGAAAATTCATAACTTTCATTAGGTTAAGAGTTGGATCCCATCCTTTGGGCAGTGAGTTTGTATAGGTTTAGGTTATCTTTGATTGAATTTTCAAACTTTTATCATGTCATTTGCTTCTGGTTTTGGATTTTTGTTTTGCATGATGCATGTAACCCTAATTTGTGCCTTCCTTTGCATCCATTTCTCATTTGCTTGCATCCATTTACTTGCCATGACATTTTGTGCATTCATTTGATTCATGATACATCTTAGGACATATTAGAATCATGTTTGATCATTGCATCTTTCATTTTCCATGTTACATGTTCACTTCATTTCATAAACATTCATGAATCTTTATGGTTCAAAGCATGCCTCATTTGCATCCATACCCTTGTATGATCATTCTCATGTCTTGCCTTGTGTTTGCATCATCTCTCAGCATCATTGACTTCATGTTCTTGCTCCTGGTTTTGGTTTGCATCATGACATTGCATCTCATTTTCATTGCATTTCATTTCTTTTGCTAACTTTTCAGGTGGTAAGTTGTTTGAGAAGTGAATTTGCCTTCACTTCTCACAATCTCTTTTCATCTCCTTCATATCTTCTTTGCTGCATTTTGTATGTGTATTAGAGTGGGCTTGCTCATTCATGTTCATCCCTTACTTTCATTCTTCAAGCAACTTGTCTTCTTAAGTGAAGCAAGTTGTTTTGCTTCTCTTTGCTCCTTTCATCTGCTTCCTGGTGGTTTCTCTGAAGATCTTCTTGCAAACCTCATTAACCCTAGGAACAACCAAGCATGATAACAATTAGGGTTTGTTTAGTCCCCCATTTAGTTTTTTACCTTTGTGTCATCTTTGAGTCTTCTCTTCTCACCTCATAATCAGGGACTAAACCCTAAAGGCTTTAAGGTTTTGTGATTAAGTTTATGCCTGCATCCTTCTATTAGGATGGAGTGTATAACTTTAATCCTAAGTGTTAAACCCTTAATGTGTTTAAATCCTTTAATCAATCCATCTAATAAATCACTAAGACATTTAGCTTGTAACTTGGGCCTTGCATTAGGGTTCTATTTCTTCCTTAATTGGTTAAGAAGGACTAACCCTAATGTTAATGGACAAGTCCTCCTCAAGTTGTCTTACAAACCATAAAAATCACTTCTTCATCTTATCATTAACTAAAATCCACTTAATAAAGGTTTGTTTTGTCATGAGGTTAATCCCTAATCATGGATTAAGTTGAGGAGTCTTTCTCAGCTTAGATATTCTCATCTATTATCCTTCTATTAGGATGGTGTAATGAGTCCATGAAATCCTTGATTATGGCTTAAACTCATTACTTAACACTAAACAAAAACAAAAAAAACATCTAAATAATCACAAGTAGGTTAATGATCTTAATCCTACATCATGGTGATTAAGTGTGAGATGCTGACTTCACACTTAAGGTATTCTCATTACCCCTAATCAGAGGGAGGATGTGATGAGTTTACTAACCCATTGGTTTAGGCTTAAGCTCATTAACTTATGACAAACCTCAAAAAGCAATAAAAGACTGAAAATACAAAAACAAACAATAATTGTCTCCTCCAGGATTCTTTTCTCATCTCATTCACTCACAAACGAGAACTCGCTTCTTCCGTCTAATGCAAGACAGTTTGCACCTGAGCCAGACAGGTCATACACTTGAGCATAGGCAAGCAAGCAATTCATAAGTCAATTTACCTTTCAGTCTCTTTGGGTCGAACTACGGTGTTCTGACTTCCTCATTGCACGAGAGGATACGTAGGCATAACTTAACAGTTATCGAACAAAAGTCTCTGTATATTCCCCCTCTTTCCAACATCATTCTTTTAGCCTCATGATCTTGAGCATTTCACTTTTGTTCTTACACTGACACTTCTCTTGTACACTTCACATTTCTTTTACACTGACACTTGCATTCTTTTCCAGCTTTGATACACAAATTGCACTGACACTACCCCTTTAAAACACAAATCTTTTAAGCATGGATCCCTTCGAGTACGGCAGACAATCTGGGTGCTAATACCTTCCCAGGTTGTAACCAACCCCCTTTCTCAGATTCTCTGGTTCACAACCGTCTTATCCATATCTTTCTAGGTCTATACAGCATTACCTTTCCTCCGGGATAAAAATGCCTAGCTGGCGACTCTTGTCTTTCTGAGTTCACCCCTGTGTGTTCTCTCTCCTTTCGCCGACCGTTCGCGTCTGTACCCCTTCTGACCAGGTGTCATTCAGGTGGGAGCGACAGCTTGGCGACTCTGCTGGAGACCCTAATACAGCAACCAGGGCTTCTGGTTCTTTTTGTGGGTTCCTCCTAGCGCTTGTTTGATTTGTGTTTACTGGGGTGTTAAGTGTTATTTATGTATTTGCTTCATTTACTACTTTATGTACAGTTATTTCATTGTTTTCTTTACGGCTTTATATATATCATATTGTCATATTGTCATCTGGATGGATCTGGTTTTTTGTTTTGGTGGGTGGGGTTCTACTAAGAGTTTAAGGTCCTATACCTGGGACCTGAGTGACACCTAGGCTAGAGTGGTTCATGTTCTTTCCCATTCCATTTCGGTCTGGTGCGGGAATATGAAACACGGTTCAGATGTGGGTTTCTTCTTGAGAACTCTGTGCTACAGATTTCCTGTAGTGCTAGGGCTATCTGGGAAGCCTGCTAAGTCTGGATGACCTTTGTTATGACCTTCAGAAACTGAGGTGAATTAGAGGAGGATCTTTTATGGTTATTGTAAACACTGTACCTCCGGGTTAGAAGTGTTTACACTTCTCATAACTGATCCAAGTCTAAGGATCCTTGTTTTAGAACACTACCTGTGAGGTGGTTGGGCTGTTTACAGGTTTGCAGGTACCCTTGGCCACATCATACCCTGATATTTGTTTTGTCTAAGAATGCTCCACTTTGGACAGTTCTTGTGATTTAACCCTGGACATGTGACTCTTTATTTGAGTCCCCCACCTTGGTTACTGGATTTCTGAACCTCCATTTGGACTTCTTGAACATACATGGACTTATACCAAGGCAGTTAATCAGATCCAGCTTGATCACAAACCCTTGCATATCATTTGCATACTCATCATTGCATCATTTAACATTTGTTTATTTGTTTTTCAGGGTATCCATATTGCATCTGGCTTGGTTTTGACCCCTTCATCTGCAGAGACCTCTGTTTCATTAGCTATCTACTTCAGCTACTTTCATCACCATCCTCAACCTATCAGTGGCTCATCACCAGTATCAGTCTTCATCATCAGCATTTGTTTCAGCTCTTCATCAGCAGTCATGGCACCCAAGAAGAGCAACATTTCATACCATTTCTTTGAGCCTGTGCTGACTGGCATCAGGCAGGTCCAGGAACTTATCACTGCAGACCACATCCCATTATTTAGAGAGCATTATGGAGGCATCCTAGACATGGTTATGGACCTGGACCCTTCTCAGAGGAGTTTGATCCACACTTGCCTACAGTTTTATGACCCTCCTTTGAGATGCTTCACTTTCCAGAACTTTTAGCTAGGACCTCTGCTGGAGGAGTTCTCATCATTGATTGGAGTACCTGTCAGGGGTGATATCCCCTTCAACCCAGAGATGACTTCTCCCAGCAATGGAGAAGTGGCAAAGGCTCTATACCTAGAGCCTATATTGGTTGAGCAGAACATGACAACAAAGGCTGGGATCCCTGGTTTGCACCTGGACTTTCTGACTTCTCAGGCCATCCTGAAGGCCTCTTTGGGAGAATGGAGGGCAGTTTGTGCATTGTTAGCCCTCAGTATATATGGGGTTATACTATTTGCAGATGAGCCCAAGTTTATCAGCAAGAATGCCATTCATCTTTTCCTTCTGAGGAACCCAGTGCCCACATTGCTGGGAGATTTCTATTATTCTGTTCACCAAAGAAATGAGAAGCAAAGAGGGAAATTGGTGAGATGCTGTGCTCCCCTATTTCATACCTGGCTTCTTAAACACTTACCCAAGACTGATGCCTTCCTGGATCCTCACCAACAGAAGAACTGGGCTAAAAGACTTATTGCTTTGACTTCAGATGACATCAGGTGGTGCACCCAGAGCACCAAAGGCAGGGATATAATAACTAGCTGTGGGCAGTACCCCAATGTACCTCTAGTAGGAGTGAAGGGTTGCATCAACTACAATCCTTTGCTGTTTAAGAGACAATTGGGCTATGCTTTGGTTCACCCTCCTAGAGTGCAGGACCTGGCTGAAACCCTGTATTGTGAGATAAAACCTAATCTAGCTGTTGTCAGACAAGCGTCCTGGGCTTGGGACAACATCCAGACCAAAGGGATGGCCATTCTTGGGAGATGCAATAATGTGGCTTCAGCTCAGTGTTATGAATGGTCTCATGCTAGAGCTCAGATTTCTGGGATGCCTTTCACCATTGAGGATGCACCTGGACCATCCACAGTACCACCTCCAGCCACTGTCAGCCTGGAAGAATTTTAGAAGCTGAAGGAAAGGAATGAGAATCTGTCTCAAGCTCTGAAGAAGACCCTCTGGGAGAGGAGTGATGGTCATCTAGACATTGAGAGTTTGGAAAAGCTTAAAGTGGAGCATCTGGCCAAGATTGAGAAAGCAGAGGACTACATCAAGAAATCAAGAGCTGGAGAGCAAATCTTGAAGAATGCCTGTAAAGAGGCCCAGTTTCAGAAAGCTAGGACCGATCTCTATCTACAAGAAAGTCAAACTAGGTGGGTCAGGATCACTGAAGCTCGTACTCAAGAAGATAAGAGAACTCAAGCCAGGATTGAGCAGTTGGAGGCCAATGAAAAGAAACAACAAGAAGCTCTGTTGGCAGCCCGGAAGGAGATTTCAGAGTTGAAGCTTAGGGCTGGTGTGAAGAGGTCAAAGGACCAAGATAGGCACAAAAAGCTGACCACTGCTATTGCCACCAGAAACCTTCTTATCAGAAACATTACAGAGCATCCGGCTGGTCCTGTAACTGAAGCACTTTTGAAGGAGGTTAAGGAGGATGAGTTTGGATTAGATGTTTGATTTCCTTGCTTGTTGTTATTTCCATTTCATGTACTTTTCTTTTTATGTTGTATTTTGACCCCCCAGGGGCATGTGTTGTAAAAAAACAAACTATGTATGATCCACCATTTGTAATATATTTGTCAGTTTGTTTCATTGAGTTTCTCTTCTCAAGCAACATCAAAGCATCTTCCTCAGGGTCTGGAAAGGTCAAAACCAAGAGCCAAGCCGGATACCTTGGAAAATAAATAAGCATACTGCATTGCATACTAACTTTTGTTTTATTTTGTAGGTTTTTTGTCTTGTTTGTTACTAACTCTGTTGTGATTCAGGAATTATTGCTTGCCGTCGGGTGTTCCCTCTCAACCGTCCGCACCGGTATCCTACTCGCAACAATCTTCCTGGTATCCAAATGGATCAAGTACAACAAGATCTGACAGAGGTCATGACTCAGATGGCTAATGAAAGGCTGGAGATGAGAAACCAAATGACCCAATTCATGGAAGTAATGAATGGCTTGGCCCAAAGTCAAGAAAGGTTGAGGGCATTGGTGGAAAGACAAACCCCGGAAGAACCCCATCTGGGAACTGGAGGAACAAGTAACAATGAAAGGGGTCAGCCTCATGTTAACCCACCAGTATATGGGCCTCATCTACATCCGGAAGTCAACATCCCGGGTAATGTGCAAGGAAATACTACTGCAGGCAGGATCTTGCAAGAAGATCCTCAAGAGGAACAGTTTACTGTAATGGGAGCTGGGGATGAAGTCTATGATAGGAGATTTGATGAAATTGCTGAGAAGTTGAGATCTCTGGAGTCTCAAAATTCCCTGGGTTTTGATGTCATGGATATGGGGTTAGTGGACGGGGTAAGGATTCCCCACAAGTTTAAACCCCCGTGCTTCGAGAAATACAATGGCACTTCCTGTCCACGAACTCACTTACAGTCCTTTATGGGGAGACTTAAGGCATACACCATGGATGAAAAACTGTGGATGTTTTACTTTGAAGACAGTTTGACTGGGGCTTCAAGGGAGTGGTATTCACACTTGACCAGAGCTACTATCAGATGCTGGAAGGACCTAGCTGAAGCCTTCATCAGGCAGTACCAATACAATCTGGACATGGCTCCTAACAGGACCCTTTTGATGGGAATGTCTCAGTCCTCCAGAGAAAGCTTCAGGGAATATGCCCAGAGGTGGAGACAGCTTGCTGCTGCTGTCCAGCCACCCATGTCGGAAAGAGAAATGGCCGACATATTTATGAATACCCTGCAAGGAACATATATTGATAGGCTAGCTGCCTTTTCTTCCACTAGCTTCGCAGACGTAGTTATAGCTGGAGAAAGAATTGAAAGCTTGTTGAAAATGGGTAAGATTTCTGATAATGGTGCAAGTTCGTCCAGTAACCCCAGGAAGCCTTTTGTGGGACCTAGAAGAACCGGTGAGACAAATGTCATTCATGTCAACAGGGGAATACCTCAGTATGTTCACAGATCAGTAGCAGCTGTCACTATTCCAGCTCCGATTCCTCAGCAACCAGCATATCAACAACAACAACCACCACATTACCAACAGCAAGTTCAGTATCCGCCACAGAGAACATACAACAACAATAACAGCAATCAACAACAAAGACCTTTTCAGCAAAGACCATCACAGGCAAATAGGGTGATTGACCCTATCCCTATGCCTTATGCTGCCTTATTGCCACAACTCCTGAAACTCAACTTTGTTGAATTAAGGACATTGACACCGCCAGATCCCTCCAATCTCCCAAGAAATTACGATATCAACGCCAGATGTGCTTTCCATTCCAATGCACCTGGCCACAATACTGAGAAATGCAGGGCTTTGCAAATGAAAGTCCAAGACCTGGTGGATTCTAAAGCCCTCAACTTTGCACCCCCTCCAAGTGTCACCAAGAATCCCATGCCCAATCATGGAGGGCCAAGAATTAATGCCATTGAAGAAGACAAGCCATCTTTCTTAATCACCAGTGTTGGACAGATTTAGACACCTCTGGTCGAAATTAAAACTCAGCTTCTAGAGTGCCAGATGTTCCCCGGGTGTGAGCTCGGTTGTGGGTATTGCAACATTTCGGTCAACGGGTGTGATAATTTGAGAAGCGGCATAGATGGTCTTATCAAAAGTGGTATACTTCAGATCTCAACAACGGTACCTGCAAGTCCAGCAATTCCTTTGACAACAATTCCTGATTCTTCTACAACTGCAACAACGATCATTCCAACCAATTCATCAATATCATCAACAATGGCTTCATCTATCACCTCAACAAATCAAATGTCAACAACCATTTCTTCTACAACATCAACATCCCTTTACTCAGCAGAATCTTCTACAACGCCAACATAAATTAATGAAGATGTCTCAGCTGTCACCATCTACTATGATCCATCATATGTTCCTCCAGAAAACAACTTTCAACAACAAACAGTGGCACCTCCTTCCAGATTACCGGTCACCATTTACTACGATCCGCACACCATTTCAGTACCTTCCTCTGCAGCAGTCAGTCCAGTTACTATCACGGTACCTGGACCCGTTCCATACGAAAGCAGTAATGCTATACCCTGGCATTATGGCTCTGACCTCTACTGCAACAGGGAGAAAATCACTTTGGATTCTTCAACCTCTTCTCCACAGATTGATAATGTTGGGGGAGGCGGAGGCTTCACCAGAAGCGGACGCCTTTTTGCCTCACAATTGCAAAGACCTAATGCCGAAGCAGAAGCTGCTGCCAAAGCAAAGGGAAAGAGTGTGATATCTGAAGAACCAATTATCAAGGAAACTCATAAGACATCTTTTGAACAAGATGTAGACGAGTTTATGAGGATTATAAAGAGAAGTGATTACAAAGTGGTGGATCAGCTTCACCAAACTCCCTCAAAAATCTCCATATTATCCCTGTTGATGTGTTCCGAAGCTCACAGGAATGCATTATTGAAAGTCTTGCACGCAACATACGTGCCAGAGGAGATCACTATTAATCAGCTAGAAACCGTGGTGGCGAATGTCAATACCAGTCATGGACTGGGTTTTACCAATGCTGACTTAACAACTGAGGGACGTAACCACAACAAGGCTTTACACATCACTCTAGAATGCAAGGGTGCTGTTCTATCCCATGTACTGGTGGACACTGGGTCTTCACTCAATGTTTTGCCAAAGAAAGCCTTAGTGAAGCTGGAGTATGATGGCTTGGCACTGCGTCCAAGTAATTTGGTGGTGAGAGCGTTTGATGGCTCTAAAAGATTAGTGCTAGGGGAGATTGATCTGCCTGTGATGATTGGCCCGCAGACTTTTAAAATTACCTTCTATGTGATGGACATTCAGCCGGCCTACAGCTGTTTGTTGGGTAGACCTTGGATCCATGCCGCTGGCGCTGTTACGTCTACCCTTCACCAGAAGCTGAAATTCGAGTGGGAAGGCCAGATCATCACCATCTGTGGTGAAGAAGACATCTTTGTTAGCCATCTGGCTACGTACAAGTACATTGAGATGGATGGAGAAATCCATGAAACCATGAGCCAGGGGTTTGAGGCCCTAAACATTAATGAAGCATCTGCTGTACTGGGAACCTCCATGACATCTTATCAGCAAGCCAGGAAGGTTGTTGAAGAGGGTACTGCCCAAGGCTGGGGCAAGCTGTTGCCTGTGGAAAAGAAGGAGGACAGATTTGGGTTGGGTTACAAACCAACTCAACAAGATCAATCGGAGGCTGCTAAGAAGCCCAACTTTGTCAGCGGGGGAATGCTCACCCCGGATGCTGTGAACAATGTGGAAGACGAGGAGGAAAGCGACCGCCACCTGGAGAGCTGGATACGTCCAAGGATCCCGGGGAGCCAAGTCCTTAACTGGTCTTCCCAGGAAATTATAAGGGTTACTCCTGCAGAGTAATTATTATTTCCTATATTTTTAAGCATGCATCAAGTCTTGCATCTTGCCCAAGATGACAAGACTCATTTTGTAATCGGGCCATCTTGTAATTTTGTGCAAACAGATCAATCAATGAATATCGGACATCTTTTGCAAATGAGTCTTTTCCTTTTCCGCTCACTGTTTTCCATTCTTCTTTTTGTACAAAAATAAAATGGCAATGTTTTCCAAAATGATAACTTCATTTCACTTTTTCTAAACAAGATTAAAATTGATCACTAAAATGAACCAATCTAAACCCTTGCAGAAAGTGCCCTCCAGATTTCACCGACAACAACACTGCTATGACTTCGTATGACTTTGACAATCCAATCAATCAAGCTGATGAAGGGGTTGAAGAAGATTATGAGTTTCCTGAAGAGCTAGCCAGGTTGTTAAGGCAAGAGGAGAAGGTTATCACTCCTCATCAGGAGGAGGTCGAAACGATTAATCTTGGTACGGAAGAAGACGTGAAAGAGGTTAAGATCGGGGCCTGCCTACAAGATTCGGTAAAAGAGCAACTGATTGATATGCTTCGGGAGTTAGTGGATGTCTTTGCTTGGTCTTATCAGGATATGCCAGGGTTGGACACCGATATTGTCATGCACAAGCTGCCTTTAAAAGAAGATTGCCCACCGGTAAAACAGAAGTTGCGCCGTACTCGCCCAGATATGGCAATGAAGATTAAAGAAGAGGTGCAAAAGCAGTGGGACGCCGGTTTCCTTGCTGTGACTAGCTACCCGCCGTGGGTTGCCAACATTGTGCCCGTGCCTAAGAAAGATGGCAAGGTGAGAATGTGTGTAGACTACCGGGATCTGAATAGAGCCAGCCCGAAAGATGATTTCCCTTTACCTCACATTGATGTGTTGGTTGATAACACGGCTCAGTTCTCGGTGTTCTCCTTCATGGACGGATTTTCAGGATATAATCAGATCAAAATGTCACCTGAAGACATGGAGAAGACAACTTTCATCACACCCTGGGGCACGTTCTGTTATAAGGTGATGCCATTCGGACTGAAGAATGTTGGTGCAACTTATCAACGGGCTATGGTAACATTATTCCACGACATGATCCATAAAGAAATTGAATGTTATGTGGATGACATGATTGCCAAGTCCCTCACGGAAGAAGACCACCTGGTAAACCTGTTAAAGCTATTCAAGCGTCTGAGGAGGTACCAATTGAAGTTAAACCCCAACAAGTGCACATTCGGGGTGCGATCCGGTAAGCTGCTGGGATTTATTGTGAGTGAGAAAGGGATTGAAGTTGACCCTGATAAAGTTAAAGCCATTCAAGAAATGCCTGCACCGAAGACTGAGAAGGAAGTTCGGGGGTTTCTAGGTAGATTGAACTACATTTCACGGTTCATATCTCACCTTACAGCAACCTGCGAACCTTTATTCAAGCTGTTAAGAAAAGAACAAACGATCAGGTGGAATGAAGACTGCCAAAGGGCTTTTGACAAGATCAAGGAATACTTACAAGAGCCTCCAATCCTTATGCCTCCAGTTGAAGGAAGACCTCTGATAATGTACTTGACAGTATTAGAAGAGTCGATGGGGTGTGTGCTGGGCCAGCATGACGAGTCTGGTCGAAAAGAGTATGCAATATACTACCTAAGCAAAAAGTTTACCGACTGTGAACAACGTTATTCACTGCTCGAGAAAACGCTGTGCTTTAGCGTGGGCTGCTCGCCGACTAAGGCAGTATATGTTGACCCACACTACTTTGTTGATTTCAAAGATGGACCCAGTCAAGTACATTTTTGAGAAGCCATCACTCACCGGACGGGTTGCCAGATGGCAAATGATCCTCACAGAATATGACATCCAGTACACATCTCAGAAAACCATCAAGGGCAGTGTACTGTCTGACTATCTTGCTGAGCAACCTATTGATGATTACCAACCTATGAGATTTGACTTCCCTGATGAAGACATCATGTTCATAAAAGCAAAAGACCACGAAGAGCCTGTTCACACTGAAGGGCCTGACCCGGAAGAAGAATGGACTATGATGTTTTATGGGGCTGTTAACATGAATGGTCGTGGTGTTGGTGCAGTACTCATTACACCTAAGGGGGTTCACATGCCTTTCTCGGCAAAGCTCACCTTCAACTGCACTAACAACGAAGCTGAATACGAAGCTTGTATTATGGGTCTTGAGGAAGCCATTGACCTCAGGATCAAGACTTTGACTGTATTCAGAGATTCAGCTTTGGTAATTAATCAAACCAACGGCAAATGGTACACCCACCAGGATCATCTGATACCTTACCGGGATTATACAAGGAGGTTATTGACTTTCTTCACAACGGTAAAGCTTGAGTATATCCCTCGAGATGAAAATCAATTTGCAGATGCTCTGGCTACCATTTCATCCATGATCAAAGTTCAAGCTGCCAACTTTGTGCCTCGGATTTCAGTATCCAGACTTGACAGACCAACATACGTGTTCTCAGCAGACATTGTTAAAGATGATAAGCCTTGGTTCCATGACATTAAATGCTTCTTGGAGGATCAAACATACCCACCTGGGGCATCTTCCAATGATAAGAAGACTTTAAGAAGGCTTGCTGGTAGTTTCTTTCTGAATACTGACGGTTCCCTGTACAAGAGAAACTTTGATATGGTACTTCTCAGGTGCGTTGATAGAACAGAAGCAGACTTGTTGATGCACGAGGTGCACGAAGGATCCTTTGGTACCCATGCTGGAGGGCATGCAATGGCTAAAAAGTTGCTGAGATCGGGCTATTATTGGATCACAATGGATGCAGACTGTTGTGCTTATGCCAGGAGATGCCATAAATGCCAGATTTACGCGGATAAAGTACATGTACCTCCAAATCCTCTGAATGTGATGTCTTCACCCTGGCCCTTTGCCATGTGGGGCATTGATATGATTGGCAAGATCGAACCAACTGCTTCAAATGGCCACCGATTCATCCTGGTAGCCATTGACTATTTTACCAAGTGGGTCGAAGCAGCTTCCTACGCAAATGTTACAAGGCAAGTGGTAGCCCGATTTCTGAAGAGAGACATCATCTGTCGGTATGGAGTTCCCGAGCGAATCATTACTGACAATGGTTCCAACTTAAACAACAAAATGATGGCAGAACTATGCCGGGACTTCAAGATCCAACACCACAATTCTTCTCCTTACAGGCCAAAGATGAATGGCGCTGTTGAGGCAGCTAATAAGAATATCAAGAAAATTGTGCAGAAGATGGTAGTCACTTATAAAGACTGGTATGAGATGCTACCATTTGCCTTGCATGGGTACCGTACGTCGATCAGAACATCCACTGGGGCAACACCGTATCAGCTTGTGTATGGTATGGAGGCAGTCCTACCTGTTGAAGTTGAATTACCATCCCTGCGGGTACTGATGGATGTTAAGCTGAATGAGGCATAATGGGTCCGATCCCGATACGAACAACTGAATCTGATTGAAGAGAAGAGATTGGCTGCGATTTGTCATGGGCAGCTGTATCAGAAAAGGATGAAGAAAGCCTTCGATCAGAAATTCAGGCTCCGAGAGTACCAAGTAGGAGATCTTGTGTTGAAAAGACTCCTCCCTCCTCATACAGACCACAGGGGCAAGTGGACTCCGAACTATGAAGGGCCATTCGTAGTAAAGAAAGTTTTCTCCGGTGGAGCATTGATGCTCAGCACTATGGATGGTGAAGACTTCCCGTCCCCTGTGAATTCAGATGCAGTTAAAAAATACTTCGCATAAAATGACCCGCTGGACATAAAAACAGAATGTAAGTCCAGGCAAAAATAGGGCATCCCGGCGAGTCAAAAACAGAATAAAAGACTCGGGCAAAAATAAGGGAAATAAATAAAAAAATGTACACCCGCTGAGTTGAAAAGCCGCATTGGACAACTCAGGAAAAAATGGGTATCCCGATGGACTGAAAACCCGAAAGGGCGATCCATGCAAAATAAGGGAATAAGCGAACAACTGTATTCCGAATTCGTCGGTATCACTTACAACATGGTAGGCTCTGAAAGGTTCAAGCCTCTTTCAGAATCAGCCTTCTTTAGAAAGCAAAACGAGAAGAACGTCAAATGTCATACGAGTCATAGCAAAGGGAATCTCCTTGAAGCGTCATCAACATTGCCAACCTCTTTTGTTTCTCAATTTGTAACAATCTCTTCATTTTAGGGGATTTGTTTCTTTGATTGTATCTTGCCAATTCAGGGCACACGAATTAATAAAATCAGATTTTCAATCATGTTTCGTCTCGTACATTTTATTTTCATTTGCAAAAATGCCTGATGTCTTTAGGATACTGATCGCATAAATACAGATGTTTCTCTTCCAAAAAATACGTGCTTGCAGGAAATATACTTACTCCCGGGAGTGTCTGAACTCTCAGGATGGAATCCGGTAAGGGATACCTCGGGATTACTTGTGCGTTTCTCTGTCTTTTCAGGATCGCAGGTATTCAAAGCACAACATAGGGCATGAAAGCTTCACCCCAGCAAGCTGGCAAATCATTATCTGCTCAGTCTATCTCACAATTAGCACCGGAGGTGTTTTTCTCCCCGGCTGAGTTGCCATTTGTTATTCCTCCTCAGCCAAGTACAAAAGCCAGGGAACCATCTCCCCACGGAGTTTCAGCCTCTAGAGCAATACCTGAAGATCTCACAACAGAGTAACAAAAAGCTTCTACAAACCCCAGCTGGGTCCTTCATTACCAAGAAAGATCTATCAGTGATCTATTTCCCCAAGCAGAGTCATGTGCTAGATCTACCAATGATCTTATCCCCAGCTGGGATGTCCACTACAAACAGATCAGCCAGAGATCTTCGCAGCAAAGGGACCCAAATCCCGGATCGTTCTTTGCATAATCATAGCATTCGCATCATATTCTCCCCGCAGAGCGTAGCATTCCGTCTAATACGGAGCATTACGGCAAAAATCAAACATATTGCATAATCATAAGCCATGTTCTGAATCAAACACTTGTAAATACTGACAATCCATCAACGATGTACAGAAAACTCCCCAAGTTCCCCGGCAGAAAGCCAAGGCACTTTCCTTAAAGATACATACACCTTTTGACACCCGTCCGTGTCATATCCCCAGTAGAAAGCCAAAGCGTCCCCTTTGCACTCACAGATACACACATATACAATTTCCTGACACCCGTCCGTGTCACCTTCCCAGCATAGTCACCTAAACACTTTGCAAATCATATAAATTTATACATATACATACACTTTTTCAGACACCCGTCCGTGTCGTGCTCTCCACAGCAAGATAGACACTCGTTCATGTCTTACCCATACTCACTTACTCATACTTTTTACACATACAGATACTCGTCCGTATCTTGTATACGTCATTTATCTTTCCTAGATCCAACACTCGTCCGTGTTCTTTGTTAACCAGTTGATACTCGTCCGTATCATCATCTCTGAACATATGTCAGTGTTTGTTTCTACCTGATACCCGTCCATATCATAGTCTTAAGAATGCTCGTACGCATCTTTAATATATACGTCGTGTCAAACACTTATGTCTTCTTGAATTAAGACACTCGTCTGTGTCTATTATTCCCCAGAAGAGTCCCCTCAGATTCAATACTCGTCCGTGTTCTTTGTTAACCAGTTGATACCCGTCCGTATCGTCATCTCTGAACATGTGTCATGCGTTTGTTTCTACCGATACTCTTCCGTATCATAGTCTTAAGGATGCTCGTCCGCATCTTTAATCTATACACAGTGCCAAACACTTATACTTTTCATTTCTTGGATGTAAACACTTGTCCGTGTTTACTATTCCCCAGCGAAGTCCCCAGCAAAACTTCTTTTCTATCCAGCATTCGTCCTATGGCACGATATTTTCGGCAGTCGTACCCTGCCATGTGATCGTCCTTCACCTTTTTGATGATCGTCCTTCATCATTCCCAGTGGAGTCTCTATTCATTAGAACCCCTTCCTATCCGACATTCGTCCTATGTCGTGATACTTTCCGCAGCTGTCCCCTGCTGGGTGATCGTCCTTCACCTCCTGATGATCGTCCTTCATCATTTTATCTAATGGCCGTCCCCATCGTTGGTCTTGTTATCTGACATTCGTCCTATGTCATGATAAACCGTGAGAGCAGCCGTACCCTGCTAGGTGATCGTCCTTCACCTCTTGATGATCGTCCTTCATCATGCTTATCCGATGGCCGTCCCCATCGTCGACCTTGTTACCCGACATTCGTCCTATGTCGTGGTACTTTCGGCAGCCGTACCCTGCCAGGTGATCGTCCTTCACCTTTGATGACCGTACCTCATCATTTTTTTTACCTATAATCCCCAGAGAGTCTTATAGCTTTACCTGATGGTCGTCCCCATCACAATCTCTTATATCCCCAGCTTGTCGGCCGTCCCCATCATAGCTTTATTTCCCGCATCTTCCCCAGCAGTCGTCCTCTGCCCGACGGTCGTCCTCCGTCGCCCGCACTTTATAATCATACTTTATTTTCTTTTACAATCTATATCCCTTTTCTTCTTCATTCTGTGAGTGCAAATTTTGGACTGTCTTTTGGTATTCAACCACAAGTTATCTTGTTCGCCTGTTAAGCCGTTGCTTACATCCTACACAGCTAACTCATGTTTGAATAGGGGCAGCTGTAAACACCCCAAATTTGCCCTCACCCATTCACACCATGGCTTGTGATATTTTCATATGCATAAGTTCAATCATAGCATCTCATACCACATTTTTTATTCACTGCATTGTTTCTAAGTCATCTGCATCTATGGTTTGTGATCTGAGCAATCCAAGAGCCACTTGAGCCACTCCAAAGTTCTTCAATCACTTCAAAAGGGGTCCATGTATGTTCAAGCATCATATTGTATCCCTACAAAGTCAAGAAAGTCAAATAATCACAAGAACTGAGATTGGCATGGAAGCAGAGTCAGGTTTAACTGCACAGATGACCTAGAATTAGGGTTTTGGTTTCAGAGGCCATAACTCCAATTTTTTTGGTCATTCTTGTTTCTATTGGTCTCTATATGTTATAAGGATCATGCATATCAATTTTCATGAAGAAATTCCATGGGGAAGGCATCTGATCAAGGGTTGACTTCTTGAGCAAGTCAGTGTAAAATCAGGGCATCTGAGGCCCCCAATGACCCAACCAAAGGGTGTTCTTCATCATTTTGAATGTGTATGAACTTTATTTGATCATAGAAGATGTTGGAAGTTCACAAAATTGAAGAATTTCAAGCCATTTGCAAAGTTGCCTTTTTGGGAAAATGACTTGTAATGTAAACTTGCCATTTTGGGAAACTTTTTCAACCCTTTCTTTTTGATTCAAAAATGTTTCAAATGAGAAAACTTTGGTCATGAAAGTTGTAGAATGGATCATTCCCTTTTCAAAAAGTACAAGAACTCATTCTAATTCATTTTGGATCAAAAGTTATGGCTTGTCAAAGTTGGGAAAAATCACATAATTTCAAGTTAGGTACCAAAGAGGAAAAGTTGCAAAATCCCTTGCCAAGGTAAAATGAGACCTCAAAGTGACTTCTAATCCTTGCACAAACATGAACCAATGTCTAAAGATCAGAATGCACCAAAGATTTGTCCAATTTCATGACTTGTGCATTAAGAAATTCCAAAGGGGCCAAAAGTTCACAAATTTGCAAAACACTACATAAACTTCACTCAACTTGCTGAATTGTCTAAAAACCAATTCCATGGACATCCTTAATCTCAGCTGAGCTAGGACAAGCCAATGAGCCAGCTACACCATTGCCCATACCTCAAGTACAACACTTTTGACTTTTTGGCAAAAACACCCATACCAATCACAACAGTCCACCACCCACTCTCTGCCCAATCCAGACCTTACAAACACACTCCAAGGGTTCATTTTCATAACACAACTCATCCTGATCTCTCCCACAAGCCAGCATTCTCAAAAACCTCCCCTTATGCATTTTGCTTCGAATCACACAACACAGCTTGCAAACATCAAAACAAATTTCACCAAATCACTCACCATGATCCTCTGATCATTTCCCACCCCTCACTTGCCCCTGAAACCACCACAATCAAAAATACGATTTCCACACTCCCTTGACCTGAGCTTCTTCCAACTTTCTCTGGAGGCCATATAAACTCTAGCTAAGTGTCAAAAGCTTCAAAGGAGGATCATTGGAGCTTGTTTGAACCAAAGAAGCAGCCAGAAAGTCCCTGTTTCGAAAGCTCAAGCTCAGGTAGCTATGGCATTTATTTTTCCAGAACTTCCATTTTTAGTTTCTAAATGCTTCCTTATGCTTCAATGATTATCATGATGTGATTTGTTTTGAAAATGAGTGAAAAATGGCCATGTATGCTTGTTCTGAAACTTTGCCCGTTAAATGAGTTTTGGTTTGATTCTTATGATTCAGTGAAAATAAATGATTTTTGGGGTGGGGTTTAGGTTTAATGATGTTTAAGGATTGAATCTGGAGATTTTGGTGAAGTTTTGATGCGTAGGGAGTGAGATAGCATGAATGGTTGGCCGGAGAAGATGACCGGAACACTGTTCCGGTCATCTGAAAGTGTTTAGGGTTTCTGATTAGGGCTTAATCATAATTAAGCAAGTTTGAATTTGGGCCGTTCATTCGCACGCGTAGTCAAATCCCGCCTCTGTGAGTTTGAATCCTGGCCTTCAGATCCTTTGACTTTCCCTTTTTCCATTAAAATTCATTTTAATTTTATTTGTTTCATATTTATTTTGCACGATTTTTTAAAAATAGCTAAAATCATTTAAAAATTATGAAAATTTTTGTCAAGGGTTTCATGAATTTTCAGAACACAAAAATATTTTTATTTTATTTTTTGCACATAAAAAGTATTTTTATAATATTTAAATGTTTATTTTTAATTAATTAATGAGAATTAATTAATTAAAAATACATTTAGGTATTTAAAAATCACCAAAAAATTCACATTGCATTTTAAAACATTTAGAAACATTGTCCAACTCTCAAACTAAATTTATTTTTTGTTCTTGATGCCTTTTGATTCTTTTCATTGGAATTAATTTATTTTTAAGGCAATATTTTGTTTCAAACTTCAAAAATTCCTTTCTGCCTAACCATTGAGTGTTGGATGATGATTCTTTTTGCATTGTACTCTTCATAGCATGTAGTTTATAGGATAAATTTGATTTGAATTAATCTTGCATTTTCAATTTGTTTTGCATTTTCCTTAATGAGATACCTTAAAACCCTAGCAATCTTAGAAAATTCATAACTTTCATTAGGTTAAGAGTTGGATCCCCTCCTTTGGGCAGTGAGTTTGTATAGGTTTAGGTTATCTTTGATTGCATTTTCAAATTTTTATCATGTCATTTGCTTCTGGTTTTGGATTTTTGTTTTGCATGATGCATGTAACCCTAATTTGTGCCTTCCTTTGCATCCATTTCTCATTTGCTTGCATCCATTGACTTGCCATGACATTTTGTGCATTCATTTGATTCATGATACATCTTAGGACATATTAGAATCATGTTTGATCATTGCATCTTTCATTTGCCATGTTACATGTTCACTTCATTTCATAAACATTCATGAATCTTTATGGTTTAAAGCATGCCTCATTTGCATCCATACCCTTGTATGATCATTCTCATGTCTTGCCTTGTGTTTGCATCATCTCTTAGCATCATTGACTTCATGTTCTTGCTCCTGGTTTTGGTTTTCATCATGACATTGCATCTCATTTGCATTGCATTTCATTTCTTTTGCTAACTTTTCAGGTGGTAAGTTGTTTGAGAAGTGAATTTGCCTTCACTTCTCACAATCTCTTTTCATCTCCTTCATATATTTTTTGCTGTATTTTGTATGTGTATTAGATTGGGCTTGCTCATTCATCTTCATCCCTTACTTTCTTTCTTCAAGCAACTTGACTTCTTAAGTGAAGCAAGTTGTTTTGCTTCTCTTTGCTCCTTTCATCTGCTTCCTGGTGGTTTCTCTGAAGATCTTCTTGCAAACCTCATTAACCCTAGGAACAACCAAGAATGATAACAATTAGGGTTTGTTTAGTCCCCCATTTAGTTTTTTACCTTTGTGTCATCTTTGAGTCTTCTCTTCTCACCTCATAATCAGGGACTAAACCCTAAAGGCTTTAAGGCTTTGTGATTAAGTTTATGCCTGCATCCTTCTATTAGGATGGAGTGTATAACTTTAATCCTAAGTGTTAAACCCTTAATGTGTTTAAATCCTTTAATCAATCCATCTAATAAATCACTAAGACATTAAGCTTGTAACTTGGGCCTTGCATTAGGGTTCTATTTCTTCCTTAATTGGTTAAGAAGGACTAACCCTAGTGTTAATGGACAATTCCTCCTCAAGTTGTCTTACAAACCATAAAAATCACTTCTTCATCTTATCATTAACTAAAATCCACTTAATAAAGGTTTGTTTTGTCATGAGGTTAATCCCTAATCATGGATTAAGTTGAGGAGTCTTTCTCAGCTTAGATATTCTCATCTATTATCCTTCTATTAGGATGGTGTAATGAGTCCATTAAATCCTTGATTATGGCTTAAACTCATTACTTAACACTAAACAAAAACATCTAAATAATCACAAGTAGGTTAATGATCTTAATCCTACATCATGGTGATTAAGTGTGAGATGTTGACTTCACACTTAAGGTATTCTTATTACCCCTAATCAGAGGGAGGATGTGATGAGTTTACTAACCCATTGGTTTAGGCTTAAGCTCATTAACTTATGACAAACCTCAAAAAGCAATAAAAGACTGAAAATACAAAAACAAACAATAATCGTCTCCTCCGGGATTCTTTTCTCATCTCATTCACTCACAAACGAGAACTCGCTTCTTCCGTCTAATGCAAGACAGTTTGCACCTGAGCCAGACAGGTCATACACTTGAGCATAGGCAAGCAAGCAGTTCATAAGTCAATTTACCTTTCAGTCTCTTTGGGTCGAACTACGGTGTTCTGACTTCCTCATTGCACGAGAGGATACGTAGGCATAACTTAACAGTTATCGAACAAAAGTCTCTGTATATTCCCCCTCTTTCCAGCATCATTCTTTTAGCCTCATGATCTTGAGCATTTCACTTTTGTTCTTACACTGACACTTCTCTTGTACACTTCACATTTCTTTTACACTGACACTTGCATTCTTTTCCAGCTTTGATACACAAATTGCACTGACACTACCCCTTTAAAACACAAATCTTTTAAGCGTGGATCCCGTCGAGTACGGCGGACAATCTGGGTGCTAATACCTTCCCAGGTTGTAACCAACCCCCTTTCTCAGATTCTCTGGTTCGCAACCGTCTTATCCATATCTTTCTAGGTCTATGCAGCATTACCTTTCCTCCGGGATAAAAATGCCTAGCTGGCGACTCTTGTCTTTCTGAGTTCACCCCTGTGTGTTCTCTCTCCTTTCGCCGACCGTTCGCGTCTGTACCCCTTCTGACCAGGTGTCATTCAGGTGGGAGCGACACCAAGGAGAAGGCATATGGGAAGCAATCGAAGAAGGTCCGCATAATCCTGTCAATGTAATCAACGGTGTTGGAACGGCGAAGTTGAAGAATATGTATGATGAAGATGATAAAAGAAAGATCCTAAATGAGAAGAAAGCAATCAACATACTTCAAAGTGCTCTTAGTATGTACGAATTTTTTCGTGTATTACAATACAAATCGACGAAGGAGATTTGGGATACTTTGGTAGAAACACATGAAGGAACAACAGAAGTTAAAAGATCAAGGCTTAACACGTTTAGTCAAGAATACGAAATGTTCCGCATGCAGCCCGGAGAATCTATTGTGGCTTTACAAAAAAGATTTGTTCATCTAACCAACCATTTGATTGCACTCGGAAAGACCTTCACCAACGACGATCTCAACTTGAAAGTTCTAAGGTCTTTGACAAGGGAATGGCAACCGAAGGTGACCGCAATTTCGGAGAAGAAGAGTCTCTCAACAATGACATTCGCATCTCTATTCGGCAAACTTCAAGAGCACGAATTGGAACTTGGAAGGCTCGAGAAGCATGAAAGTCAAGAGAAAAAGTCCAAAGGAATTGCTTTAAAATTGACACGAAGGATGACAAAGATGACGAGATCTCCGAAGATGAGAACTTCATGCTTCTTGTTAAGAAGCTTGGTAAGTTTTTTAACAAAAATAATAATTCTTCTTTTCCTAAAAAGAATAAATATTTTAGGAAGAAGGATGCATCCACATCGAATCAAGAAGTTACATGCTATGAATGTGGAAAGCAAGGTTACATAAAACCGGATTGTCCAAGACTTGCAAAGAAAGGAGGATTCAAAGGCAAGAAGGACTTCAAGAATAAAAAGGCTTATGTCGCGTGGGATGACAATGAAGTTAGTTCCTCATCGGAATCGGAAAGCGACGAATGTGAAAATATGGCGTTAATGGCGTCACATCACTCCGATGAAGAAAATGACGAGGTTAGTAGTAACTTTTCCATTTATGAAAATGATGCACAAGAAGTCATAGATGAACTTCTAAAGGAATGTAAGACTTTGTACAAAAATATTTCATCCCAAAAGAAGAAAATATTATCTTTAGAAGAACAAAATGCATCTTTTGAAAAATACATTGAAAATGAAAAACAAAAGATAATGGATGAAAAACAAAGCCTTACATGTAAGAATTGTGAGTCATTGTCCTTTCAAATTGTTCAACTCAAAAGAGTTTTAGAAAGATATGAAAAAGGTCAAATTGGCTTGGAGGAAATTCTTAGGCACCAAAGATATCCAAATGATAAAAGTGGCCTAGGATATTCTAAGTTTTCCAAACCAAGCACAAGTGAAACCGTTTTCGTAAAAGCTAGTGAACAAATTGTTAAGGAAAAGACTAACAATGCTAAAACTATGCATCAAAGTCATAAAAAGAAAAGGATTATTAAGAAACAAAAATATGTTCCTAGATTTAAAAGTCAATTTCAACCTATTTGCTTTTATTGTGGAATCAAAGGCCATACACCTAATGCTTGCTATGTGCGCAACATTGGTGTTGCTAAAGGGCATTATGTGTGGGTTGAAAAGGGTACTAACTATCAAGGACCCAAAGAAATTTGGGTACCTAACAAAACTTGACTTTGTTTTGTAGGTATGCTTGAAAACAACTTCTACGCAATGGTATCTCGATAGCGGTTGTTCAAAGCATATGATGGGCGACATCAACAAATTTTCAAGTCTAAAACTTAAGGCCAAAGGATACGTTAGTTACGGTGATGATAACAAAGGAAGAATTCTTGGAGTTGGAACCATTGGTGCATCTCCTCATACAATCATCGAAGACGTCCTTTATGTGGAAGGCCTTAAACACAACCTTCTTAGCATAAGTCAATTGTGTGACAAAGGGTTCTGAATCAACTTCACAAAGGAGGAATGTTTGATAGAACACGAAGTCACTCATGAACTCTTGCTAAAAGGTAAACGATTTAATAACATTTTTATGATTTCTTTTGATGACTCTCTCTTGAAGGTGAAGTGCTTAATGGCAAACAACAACGATGCATGGCTTTGGCATAAGAGGATTTCTCACATTCACATGGAGCACTTGAATAAATTATTAAAGCATGATCTAGTTGTTGGTCTTCCAAAGATGAAGTTTATCAAGGATAAGCTTTGTGACACATGTCAAAAGGGGAAGCAAACCAAAACATCCTTCAAGACCAAGAAAGTGATATCTACTACAAGACCACTCCAATTGTTACATATGGATCTTTTCGGTCCATCAAGAACAAAAAGCTTCGGAGGTAACGTTTTTGCACTAGTTATATTTGATGATTTCTCTAGATATACTTGGACTTTGTTTTTAGTGCAGAAAAGTGATGCTTTTAAAGCATTCAAGAAGTATGCCAAGCAAATTCAAAATGAGAAGTCACTCTCAATTGTTTCCATAAGAAGCGACCATGGTGGCGAGTTTCAAAATTCATCATTTGAAGATTTTTGTGAAGAGCATGGAATCTCTCACAACTTTTCCGCACCTAGGACTCCTCAACAAAACGGTGTTGTAGAAAGGAAGAATAGGGAACTAGTGGAACTTGCAAGGACAATGCTTAGCGACTCGAATCTTCCTAAATATTTTTGGGCAGATGCGGTTAGCACGACTTGTTTTGTAAGTAACCGCGTCAATATTCGACCTATTCTCAAGAAGACCCCTTATGAGTTGTTCAAGGGAAGGAAACCCAACATATCTTTCTTCCACATATTCGGATGCAAATGTTTCGTTCTCAACAACGGTAAGGACAACCTTTGTAAGTTTGATGAGAAATCCGATGAAGGTATTTTTCTTGGATATTCTCTATCAAGTAAAGCTTTTAGAATTTTCAATAAACGTACTCTTACCATTGAAGAATCCATACATGTTTCGTTTGATGAGACTAACCCCTCGAAAGAGGATAATATTATTGTGGATGATGATGATGATGTAGTAGATCTTTCACAACAACAAAGGGAGATATCAAAAGAACAAGCAATATCACAAGAAGAGAAGTCACCAACCATTGAAGAACATCAAGATCTTCCAAAAGAACGGAGAACTCATAGAGATCACCCGATAGATAAAGTGATTGGTGATATTAGCCAAGGCGTTGCAACTCAACCAATTCGAAAGGAACCAAGTTTGGACTCTTGTACCAAGACCGGACAACAAACATATCATAGGCACAAGATGGGTGTAAGAACAAACTTGACAAGAATGGAATCATAGTTCGTAACAAAGCAAGATTGGTCGCACAAGGCTACAACCAAGAAGAAGGAATCGACTTTGATGAAACATTCGCTCCGGTAGCAAGGTTATAAGCAATTAGATTATTACTTTCTTACGCTTGTTCTATGAATTTTCAGTTGTACCAGATGGATGTCAAAAGCGCTTTCCTAAACAGTTACATCAATGAAGAAGTCTACGTCAAACAACCTCCCGGTTTTGAAGACTTCAAGAACCCGTCTCATGTCTACAAGTTGAAGAAGGCTCTTTATGGCTTAAAGCAAGCACCAAGGGCTTGGTATGATCGCCTTAGCAATTTCCTATGTGAGAAAGGTTTTACTAAAGGAAAGGTTGAAAAGACTTTGTTCATCAAGAATCTCAAGGGCAACACCTTACTTGTTCAAGTCTATGTCGACGATATCATCTTCGGTTCAACAAACAAAGATCTTTGCGAAGAATTCTCTCTTATGATGCAAGGAGAATTCGAGATGTCCATGATGGGAAAAATGAACTACTTCCTTGGATTACAAATCAAGCAAACAAAGGATGGCATCTTCATCAACCAATCCAAGTATTGCAAGGAGTTATTGAAAAGATTTGATATGGACAATTGCAAAGAGATGTCTACTCCAATGGGATCCGGAACGTATGTTGATCAAGATCTTTCCGGCACTTCAATAGATATTACAAAGTATCGAGGATGTAAGACCGATAGAAAGAGTACAAGTGGTACTTGTCACATTCTCGGGAATGCACTAGTGTCGTGGGCATGCAAGAAGCAAGCATGCGTTGCACTTAGTATGGCCGAAGCGGAGTACATTGCAGCAGGAAGTTGTTATGCTCAAATCTTGTGGCTTAAGCAACAACTTCTCGATTTCGGTATAGATCTCGATTGTATCCCTCTCCGGTGTGACAACACAAGTGCCATCAATATCACGAAGAACCCGGTCATGCATTCAAGAACAAAGCACATTGATATCCGGCACCACTTCCTTTGAGATCATGTTCTAAATGGAGATGTTGATGTTACATTCGTGGATACACACAATCAACTCGCCGACATATTCACAAAACCGTTGGCTAAAGAACAATTTTACAAGATTCGACGAGAACTTGGTATTCTCAATGAAGGTGACATCTAACCTTTACTTTAAAATTGCTTATTGTATGTTTTTATTGCTTTTTATGTATGTTTGTTCACTTTTTAGTCATAAAAGGCTAGCACTCCCATTTCGCTGTTTTTTCGTTTTTCTCACCTTCGTATACCCGAAAATAATCGGTTTCAAAAAAATTTTGATCAAAAGTTGCGTTTTGATGAGTGCTAACACTTTATGAAATTTTTTTTGTGAAAAAATGATTATTTTTAGGCTAAAACATGCTGCTGGATTTTTCAAAAAATTCAAATTTTTTAACCGTTAACCGGTTAACCTATTACGTTAACCGGTTAACACATCCAAAACTTGGATTTCCAGCGCAGGTTTCAGCTTCAGTCTGTTTGAATTATTTTTGTTTTATTTGTTTTACTATGTTTTATTATATTATTCTAGTACACATATTGCATGTTTGGTTCATTCTCTTTCACATGTTTTAAACTTTTAAACTCTTTGACTACCAAAAACACTATTTATCATCCTCTTCCAACTTCCAACCTTCAACAAACCCTCATTAAAACCCACTATCTCTACATCTTTATAACACTCTTCAAACTACATTAAACTCACCAAATATTATCTCCTCCATAAACCCTAACTCCATCATTGTTCATGGCACCCCAAAGGAAAGGAAAGGAACCGGCTTCTGTGTCAGAAGAAGCTCCAGCTGTATAAACAATGGAGTCTACCAAGAAGAGGAGGCTGGATTTCAAAGTCAGAGTCAGACCACTGCTTAAGGGTAAATATGTTCTTCTGAAATCCTTCAAACCTCCAACCTTTAAATTTCCTACATTGCTAGAATTTCAAGGGATGCTTGATTTTGTTGCTGAAAACGGGAGAATTTACCCGGATTTGGTCCAATCCTTTATGCATAACTTTTCTCTCAACATGGATAGGCATGGTAACCATAAGTTGCATACTCTTGTTCGGAATTGTGAAATTAAGGAAGATTTAGGTGCTTTGGCTGCATCCTTGAACATCCCATTTTCCGGTGTGTTTCTCCGCAAAGGTTTGAATCACATTGATGACATTTGGTCCGGCTACAACAAAATGGAGTATTATTACTCAATCTGCCATTTTCCAAAGGATGTTGTGACATCGGGACAGCGCACTTCAAGAACTCTATGTTATGCGAAGAATTTTACCGTTGATGATCGGTTGTTACACTATATCATTTGCTATGTGCTGCTGCCCAAGGATTCAAACCACTCTCAAATCAACGACTTGGAGATGCAAGTGCTATTTGCTATCAAGAAAAGGGTAAAGATTAATTGGATGCTTACTATGATGTATCACTTGAAGCAACAACTCTCTTTGAATACAAGACTTCCTTATGCTAGGCTCATTTCTCGGATCATTGAGCAAACCGACTTGGTTATTGGTAGGGAACCTTTTATCGCCATGAAGGCTACGGCAAATGAAATCAATAAGATTACTATTATGAAGAATACCGGAATTGTGTTACGCAATGATGGTTCTTATGAATATGTCGATGGTTCTTCCGCTCCATCCTTTCCTATTCCCGAAGGTGGCATAACCAATGACTTCCTTTACACCACCATCATGACACACCACCGAGAAGCTCAACAAAACCACCGTGAAACCCAACGCACTCTCAAAAGTCTTCGGAAATTGATTATCGGTTCTCACAACCAACCCGAAGAGGAAGATGAAAGTGAAGCCGGTAGTGAAGATGGTGAAGATGGTGAAGATGAAAGGGATGATATGTCGGAAGAGGAATGAACATGCATGTATAGTTGTTTTTATTGTTTTAGTTTTTAAAAATTCTGTTATAAGTCCTACGTTTGTTAGGCAATTTTGATTTCGTTTCGGTTATGTTTTCGTACTCTTATCCGTTTCAATCCAATTATGTTTTTTGCTATGTGTATGTGTTCATATATGCTTTCATACTAAGTTGCATCATGCTGAATTTTATGCTGTATTTTTCATATCTATGCTTGATCCTATCTTCATTTTTGCTAATGACAAAGGGGGAGAAGAGCTTTGGTTTCTAATATCTCTCTGTGCAGAATTTTGCCTCTGTTTTAGATAGGGGGAGCTGCTGAACATAGGGGGAGAAGCAAGACTAGAACATGATTGATCGATCAAAGCTTGTACGCAAATTCGCTCGGTTTTCATCATCAAAAAGGGGGAGAATGTAGAAGCATACTTCAAGCTCTTTGTTTTGATGACGTCAACATTATCCAAGCTCATTCCAGATTGCAAAAAGTCGAGATGACAACAAACGATCAAGACCATGGCTATGCATCATCAATGGAATGTTTCCGATCGATTCAAGATTTTGTGCTACACATTCAAGACTTGTCTCAAGGCTTAGGTATATCAATAATTACTTCTTAAATATGATATACAAGTGTTCAACATAATCTTCATAATTTTATTGCATGTGCATATTTTTTGAAAAAGAAATTGGAATTGGTTTAACACTTTTAACAGAAATATTTTTTTGAATTTTAACAGTGTTAACCGGTTAACCATATGGGTGTAAACACCCCAAATTTGCCCTCACCCATTTCACCATGGCTTGTGATATTTTCATATGCATAAGTTCAATCATAGCATCTCATATTGCATTTTTGATTCACTGCATTGCTTCTAAGTCATCTGCATCTAGGGTTTGGTGATCTGAGCCATCCCTGAGCCATTTGAACCACTTCAAAGATCTTCAATCACTTCAAAGGGGTCCATGTGTGTTGAAACATCATATTATATCCTCTCAAAGTCAAGAAAGTAAAAGAATCACAAGAACTGAGAAAGGCATGGAAGTAGAGCCAGGTTTAACTGCACAGATGACCTAGAATTAGGGTTTTAGTTTCAGAGGCCATAACTCCAAAGTTTTTGGTCATTCTTGTTTCTGTTGGTCTCCATATGGTATAAGGATCATGCATATCAATTTTCATGAAGAAATTCCATGGGGAAGGCATCTAATCAAGAGTTGACTTCTTGGGCAAGTCAGTGCAAAATCAGGGCATCTGAGGCCCCCAATGACCTAACCAAAGGGTGTTCTTCATCATTTTGAATGTGTATGATCTTTATTTGATCATAGAAGGTGTTAGAAGTTCACAAAATTGGAAAATTTCAAGTCATTTGCAAAGTTGCCTTTTTGGGAAAGTGACTTGTAATGAAAACTTGCCATTTTGGGAAAGTTTTTCAACCCTTTCTTTTTGATTCAAAAATGCTTCAAATGAGAAAACTTTGGTCACGAAAGTTGTAGAATGGATCATTCCCTTTTCAAAAAGTACAAGAACTCATTCTAATTCATTTTGGATCAAAAGTTATGGCTTGTCAAAGTTGGACAAAATCACATAATTTCAAGTTTTGTACCAAAGAGGCAAAGTTGCAAAACCTCTTGCCAAGGCAAAATATGACTTCAATGTGACTTCTAACCTTTGCACAAACATGAACCATGACCTAAAAGTCAGAATGCACCAAAGAATTGTCCAATTTCATGACTTGTGCATTAAGAAACTTCAAAAGGGCCAAGACTTTGTGAAATTGCAAAAACTCTCACAAACCCTAATCCACTTGCTGCATTGCCTCTAATCCATTTCCATGGTTCTCCCTGATTCAAGCTGCAGCCAAGCCATGCCTTGTACCTTGACTGCCATAGCCCATACCTCTCTTACACAAAAAGTTGACTTTATGCATTTTGCTCCATACCAATCACACTGCTCCACAACAACTCTCTGACCTATCAAGGATTGATATGTGTACCAAAAGCAACCCAACACATAACACAACATAGCCTGAAACATCTCACAAGCCATAGTTCCAAAAAACTCACCTCTTATGCATTTTGTTTCGAAACTCATCCCACGAGCCACAAACATTAAAACAAACTTCATAGAATCACTCAACATGTTCTTCTGATCATTTCCCAATCCTCATTTGTCCCTGAAACCACCCCAAGCAGAAACACGATTTCTCACCCCTCCTAAACAGAACTCTATCAATCTCTCAAATCAGCCAAAAGAAACTCCAACCAAGCATTGCAAGCTTCTCAGGAGGTTCATTAGAGGCGTTTTGGATCAAAGAGGCAGCCAGAAAGTTCCAAAGGTCAAAGCTCCAGTTCAGGTGAGCTCAAGAACATTTTTTCCAGAAACATGTTTTTAAGTTCCTAAATGATTCTCCATGCTTCACTGATCATGTTGATATGTTTTGTTTCGAAAATGGTGGAGAAATGAGTATGTATTCGTGTTCTGAAACTTTTTGACCTAAAACTGTTTTGATTCGATTCTCCTTGTTGATGTGTTTTAAATGTTGTTTGTTTGTTGATTCTTGATGTATGTGGTATGGGGATCATTTCTGGGCAGAGAGATTGGATTTTAGTGGCCTAGGGAAGAAGATAGCAATTTTCAGGGAGGTTTGTGGCCGGAGAAGATGACCGGAGGTCATTTCCGGCCACCTGAGAGTCATTAGTGTATTAATCACGTTTAGGGTTCAGTTTGAATTTGGATCGTGGATTGGTTTGACTGGCATTGACTCCCGCGCGTTTGAAGGGCCCAGATCATTCATTAAAACCCTAATCCTAATTAATTAGATTAATTAATTAAGTTTAAATAAATCCAGACAGTTTGAATGTCAGCCATTGGATATGGCGCGGGTCAATTCCCTCCAATTTTGTTTGAACCTCAGCCTCTGGATCTGCATACTTCTCATTAATTCATTTTTATTTTCATTTTATTTGATTTATCTTTTACGAATTATTTAAAATAGCAAAAAGCATTTAAAAATTCTGAAAATTTTTGTCAAGCATTTCATTAATTTTTAGAACCCAAAAATATTTTTATTTTTTATTTTTTGCATTAAAAATTATTTTTAAATCATTTAAATGTTTATTTTTAATTAGTTAATGAAAATTAATTAATTAAAAATGCATTTAGGTATTTAAAAATCATCAAAAAATTCACATTGCATTTAAAAACATTTAGAAACATTATCCAACTCTCAAAACAAATTTCTTTTTGTTTCTTGATGCATTTTGATCATTTTCTTTGGAATTAAATTCATTTTAAGGCAATATTTTTGTGCAAACTTTGAAAAATCCATTCTGCCTAACCTTTGAGAGTTTGATGCTGGTTCTTCTTGCATTGCATCTTTCATGGCATGTAGTTTCTAGGTTTAATTTGGTTTGAATTTATTCTTCATTTTCAATTTGTTTTGCATTTTTCATTGTGAGGATACCTTAAAACCCTAATTGACTTAAGAAAATCATAACTTTCACTAGGTTAAGAATTGGGTCCCCTCCTTTGGGAAGTGAACTTGTATAGGTTTAGGGTATCTTTGATTGCATTTTCAATTTTTTTATCATGTCATTTGCTTATGATTTTGAATTTTGCATTGTATGTTTGTATGTAAACCCTAATTTGTGTCTTCCTTTGCATCCATCCCTCATTTGCTTGCATCCAATGACTTGCCATGACATTTTGTGCATCCACATGATTCATAATACATCTTAGGACATATTAGAATCATGTTTGATCATTGCATCTTTCATTTGCCATGTTATATGTTCATTCCATTTCATAAACTTTCATGAATCTTTATGGTTCAAAGCATGCTTCATTTGCATCCTCACCCTTGTATGATCATCCATAACTCTTTACATATGTTTGCATCATCTCTTAGCATCATTAACATCATGTTTATGCTTCTGACTTTGGTTTGCATCATGACATTTCATCTCATTCTCATTGCATTTTACTTACTTTGCTAACTTTTCAGGTGGTAAGTTATTTTGAGAAGTGAATTTGCCTTCACTTCTCACAATCTCTTTTCATCTCTCTTATGCATCATTGTTGCATTTTATCTTTGTATTTGGGTGAGCTTGCTCATTCATGTTCTTTCCTACCTTCTTTCTTCAAGCAACTTGTCTTCTTAAGTGAAGCAAGTTGTTTTACTTCTCCTTGATTCTTTCTCCATTCATCTGTTTCTTTCCTGGTGGCTTCTCTGAAAGTCTCTTGTAAGCTTCATAAACCCTAGGAACAACCAAGCATGATCACAATTAAGGTTTTATTAGTCCCCCATTTAGTTTTTCCTTTGTGTCATCTTTGAGTCTTCTCCTCTCATCTCATAATCAAGGACTAAACCTTAAAGGTTTTAAGGCTTTGTGATTAAGCTTATGCCTGCATCCTTCTATTAGGATGGAGTGCATAACTTTAATCCTAAGTGTTAAACCCTTAATGTGTTTAAATCCTTTAATCAATCCACCTAATAATCACTAAGACATCAAGCTTGTAACTTGGGCCTTGCATTAGGGTTCTAATTCTTCCTTAACTGGTTAAGAAGGACTAACCCTAGTGTTAATGGACAAGTCCCCCTCCAGTTGTCTTACAAACCATAAAAATCACTTCTTTATCTTATCATTAATTAAAATCCATCTAATAAAGGCTTTGTTTTGTCATGAGGTTAATCCCTAACCATGGATTAAGTTGAGGTATCTGTTGGTGTAAGCCCTAGAGGCCAATACTTTTTGGTACTTGTATCGGATTATTCGTTTAATAATAAAAGGCATTTCTTTATTATGTTTGTCTTTCAGAATAATAAAGTCCCTAGAATAGTTAGTCTGTTTAATGAAATGTTAAGTGTGACTTAATCATGAGATCCCATTAAACATAAAGACATTATTCTTAAAATATTCGTAGTCAAGCTTTATTGCAAAGTGGGATAACTTTAAAGCATTGAGACTATTATGAAGATAGACTGATGATCACATCTCATGGATCATGGATAAAGAGTTATCAAGTCTTGACATAGGTATAAATATTAGGAGTAATATTTATACCGGATTGACCCGCAATGAGAATACTACATAGTATGTTATGCAAAGTGTCATAAGTTATTCTCATGGTGATAATGGTGTATTACCACCCTTCGACCTGAAACCACTATGGACCCTAGATGTAGAGTCGAGTGCTTTATTGCTGATCAAACATTATCCGTAACTGGATGATCATAAAGACAGTTGATGGGCACTCCACGAAGCATGCTGAGGGACATGAGTGTCCTAGATGGAATTTGCCAATCCTGCATAACAGGAGAAATGTCTAAGGGCCCAATATTGAACTGGACAAGGATGACACAGTGTATGCCTTGTGTTCAATATAGACATAGGGGCAAAAGGGTAATTGTATAAACATATATTATCACGAAAAAGGTTTTGTCAGATCACATGACATTTTCGTGACTTGGGTAGCAGTGATGTGTTGCTAGATACCGCTCACTGTTTATTATGTTAAATATATAATTTAATATAATTACCAACGTTACGAAATCCTACAGGGTCACACACATAAGGACAGTTTGATGAGAGATAGAGAAATCAAAGGAACACCGTAAGGTACGGTGCACTTAAGTGAAAATAGAAATTCGGATAATATAATAATAATTATTGTTATTTTATAATGGTTATAAAATAATAATAAAATAAATATATTTATTATAATAATAGTTATTATAATAATATATAATATTATTATGGATCATGTGAATTGGGCTTTTAGCCCGCAGCCCACAAGAGAGTCTATAAAAGGAACCCTTGTGATGAAGCTTTCACTTGATGCAATTTCGTTTTTGATTCTCTTTTCTCACTCAAATAATTCCGTTCGTAAGCAGCTAGCACTGTGACCGGAAGCTGTTCGTGTGGACTGAGTAGAGGCGTTGCACTTCATCAACGCTTGTGATCGCTGCATCAAAGATCTGAATCGCCACAAAGAGGTAACGATTCTATCACTGACCATGCTCATTCGTAAGGATCACTAAAGGAAATTTTTTGTTTTCCGCTGCGTTTAGATCGCAATATTTCCTTCAGTGGTATCAGAGCCACTTACAAAACCATGGATCTGATAGCTGTTAAATTTCCGTCCTTTCTGTATTTGATTCGATTAAAACACATAATGAATTTAACAATAAACGATTAATTAAATTTGGCATCTGTTGTGTACGATTTGGATGATTGATGTTGATTATGCTTCAGAAACCGACATTAGTATGGTGAAGTTGTGCGATACATTGATCATCCATATGTTACACAATTAGATCGATCACTTTTATATAAGATATAAGAAATTCTGATGCAAAGATGGTATATGGGATATACTGTTTTGATTTCATCCATTCAATCACATAAGGATTGTAATTCTTTTGAAAGATCATCATTTTCATTCGCTTCGGAATCCGACGTTAGTATGGTGAAGCAATGACATATTGATCTATCATATTGAGTTATCAATCGAGTTGTGTTTGACGGCATGAAATTGTTGCATTAGGATTAATGGCAGTACAAGTGTTGTATTGCCGCAGACTTTTCCGGTTGGGGTTGTAAATGCACAAAAGTTGTGCAGGAAACGACGTGAAATACAATGAAGTGTTCATAAAATTTTTCGTCGGGGCGCTGCCCCTAACAACCCCGCAAGGAGGCGCTGCCCCCTTGACCCCCGTCCGCTGAACGGTCAGCGGAACCACTGTCCGCTGACCGGGCAGCGGAACCCCCGGCTAAGTCTGCAAAGTGTGATCAATCAGCCGAAATTTAATTTAGTTTATTTAATTATCAGAATTTTAAACTAATAATAAAAGTGTGTTTATTATTATTTATTTGTGGTGATCAGTTATGGCCTTAGTTTATCCTTTATTATTGTTTTGGGATTTTTAAATACGGCCTGCGTGTCGTACCTCTCTCTCAATCTCTTTATGTAACTTCTTTTCTCATCTCACTCCCTCGTATGTAAAACGAGTTTTCTTATATGTAATGTAATATTATGTTATGAAGAAAAAGGAAGTATTCAATATTAAAGGAGGATAACCTTGGAGATCATGCTTGGAGAAGCTTAGATCGTTATTAGGTTAGCTTAGGTTCTCTCATTGGCTTGAGAGAACAATTGCGTTAGGGGCCATAATTGTATCTTTTTATATGTATGTTGATGCATGTAATTGTATGTTGATGCATGTGAGAGACGTTTTGCATGTTAAGCCGGTGAGATCAAACTAATAACAAATTCCCTCAAAATTAAATATTAAGTTTATGCTTTCCAATTTTTAGCACTCATCAAGACTAGTATCGAGCATTGTAGGTTTCGCCTACGCGAGGTGCATGTTCTATATTAGTAAGGTGTGATGGGATAATTGTAATATCCAATTGCTAAAACAATGGGTCAAACTTAACTAAACAAATTATAATAAGATTATACATGTTTAGAAGCAAGAATTGGGAATGATTCATGTGATGGATCAGAATAAGGAGTTATTCACCCAATTGAAAATATTCGAGAGTTGTATGAGATACAATTGGAAGGAGTTCCTACCTAAATAACTTAGTTTTGTGTAATCAGCCTAACGCTGACTTAAAACAAAGTGAAACATGGATCTCGACCCACTAGAAAGTCTTCCAACGGGATTTTCCGAATCAAATGATGAGGGTCATTTGTTTTGAATAAAATAGTGGGAGCATATTTGATTAAAGGCCTAATTAAATATGTTGTTTTTAATGATACTTATATTTTCATATTTCTCTTGTAGATTACCATGACAACAAACACATCGAACAATATTTTGCGATCCATCCTAGATAAGGAAAAATTGTCTGGGACAAATTTCCTGGATTAAAACCGTAATCTGAGGATTGTCCTCAAGCACGATAAGAAGCTGTATGTCTTGGAGACACCAGTTCCTGAGGAGGAACCTCCTAGTTCTGCACCAAAGGCAGAAAGAGATGCTTATAAGAAGCATTTCGATGATGCCAATGAAACCGCTTGCCTCATGCTTGCTACCATGAACTCTGAGTTGCAAAAGCAACACGAGAACATGTCTGCGTTCGATATGATCGGACATCTGAAAATGCTTTATCAAGAGCAAGCAAGAAATGAGAGGTTTCAGGTTTCAAAGTCCCTTTTTAACAGCAAGTTAGCTGAGGGAGCCCCTGTAAGTCCCCATGTACTCAAGATGATTGGGTATGTGGAGAACCTTGACAGATTAGGGTTTCCCCTTGGAAAAGAACTTGCGATTGATCTGATCTTGCAATCGTTGCCAGAGAGCTTCAGTAAGTTTGTCCTGAATTTCAATATGAATGACTTGGACAAAAGTCTTCCAGAACTGCTAGGCATGTTGAGAACTGCTGAGCAGAATATGAAGACAAAAGGGAAATCCATTCTGATGGTCAGTAATGGAAAGAAACAGAACAAGAGGCCCATCAAACAGGGTGGTAGAGGGAAAGGCAAGGAAGTTGCCAAACCCAAACCCACTCCTCCTGTTTTGAAGCTTAGTGGAGGAATAGCAAAGGAGGGCACTTGCTTCCATTGCGGTAAGACCGGACATTGGAAGAGAAATTGCCCAAAGTACCTGGAAGATAAGAATAATGGAGTAGAGACTTCAAATTCAGGTATTTTTGTTATTGAAATTAATTTATCTACTTCTGCATCATGGGTATTAGATACTGGATGCGGTTCTCACATTTGTACTAATGTGCAGGGGCTTAAAAGGAGTAGAGATTTGGCAAAAGGTGAAGTTGACCTACGAGTTGGCAATGGAGCAAAGGTTGCTGCTTTAGCTGTAGGAACTTATGTTTTAACTTTACCTAGTGGTTTAATAATTCAGTTAGAGAACTGTTATTATGTACCTGCAATTAGCAGGAATATTATTTCCGTTTCTTGTTTGGACAAGTTTGGTTTTTCATTCATAATAAAGAACAATTGTTGCTCCATTTATTTGAATGATATATTCTATGCTACTGCAAAAATGAATAATGGACTATATGTCCTTGATCTTGAAATGCCAATTTATAACATTAATACTAAAAGGTTGAAACCTAATGAGTTGAGGTGCTTACTTAATCCTACATCATGGTGATTAAGTGTGAGGTGCTTACTTCATACTTAAGGTACTCTCATTACCACTAATCAGAGGGAAGATGTGATGAGTTTACTAGCCATTGGTTTAGGCTTAAGCTCATTTTCTTATGACAAACACAAAAAATCAATAAAAGATTGAAAACCCAAAAAAACAAGCAATAATCGTCTCCTCCGGGATTCTTTTCTCATCTCATTCTCTCACAAACGAGAACTTGCTTCTTCCGTCTAATGCAAGACAGTTTGCACCTGAGCCAGACAGGTCATACACTTGAGCATAGACAAGTAAGCAGTTCACAAGTCAATTCATCTTTCAGTCTCTTTGAGTCGAACTACGGTGTTCTGACTTCCTCATTGCACGAGAGGATACGTAGGCATAACTTAACAGTTATCGAACAAAAGTCTATGTATATTCCCCCCTCTTCCAACATTATTCTTTAAAGCCTCATAGTCTTGAGCTTTACACTCCTGTTCTTACACTGACACTTCTCTTATCCACTTCACATTTCCTTTTGCACTGACACTTGCATTCTTTCCAGCTTTGATACACAGATTGCACTGACACTACCCCTTTAAAACACAAATCTTTTAAGCGTGGATCCCGTCGAGTACGACGGACAATCTGGGTGCTAATACCTTCCCAGGTTGTAACCAACCCCCTTTCTCAGTCTCTCTGGTTCGCAACTGTCTTATCCACACCTTTCTAGGTCTATGCAGCATTACCTTTCCTCCGGGATAAAAATGCCTAGCTGGCGACTCTTGTCTTCTGAGTTCACCCTTGTGTGTTCTTTCTCCTTTCGCCGACCGTTCGCGTCTGTACCCCTTCTGACCGTGTGTCATTTGGTGGGAGCGACAATGGGTTAACCGGTTAACGGCAGCAATTTTTCAAATCTGTGGTAACGTTCATAGGCGTTAACCGATTAACCTATTTGGTTAACCGGTTAACACTGAAGAAATGTTGAAAAATTGTTTCCTTTCAAATTCAAATATTTTGTTAAAGTTATACCTCTTCATGATTTTCTTTCATAAGTTTTTATACCTTTTCAAAATAAATTCTTTTCAAATTTTCATACCTTTTTGAATAGGTGTTTCAACTATTATAAATTCTAAAAATTTCAAATTCATAAACACCTCCTAGACAAATTCAAATATTTTCATACAATCAAATTCACTTTATTCAAATTATCTTCATCTTTCAAAAGTGTTCATAAGTTCATATATTTCATATTTTATCTTGAACACTTGTGTTGAATATTTATAGTGAATTCTTGATTATAGGAGAAGATCAATCTTTATTGATATCATTTCATTGTACTCTCACTCAAAAAAAATACTATAGAAAGTTTCTTTCTATTTTGTGACTTGTGTTCCAAGGATTGTTTGGACATAAGGGTAAGTGTGGCAAGAGGATTGTTCTTGCACACTTGTTTGTATAGTTTGCTAGAAAGTAGGCCTCACCATTGAAGGTGTGATAGGTTGTACTGTTCTAAAGAAAACTAGTGGAAATCTCTTTCATGTTGAAAGGGGACTGGATGTACCTTCGGATTGTGAAGGGAACCAGGATAAACCTCCGTGTGTTCTTTACTTTTCTGCTTTACAATTTTCGTTCTTTAACCGTAAAAGCAAAATCCATCCATCTAAGAAAAAGAATCGAGAAAATTTTGATAACACCTAATTCACCCCCCCCCCCCCCCTCTTAGGCACATTCTGATTCTACAATAGTGTTCTGTGTTATAATTGCATTCTATGAGTAATAATTCAAATGTGTAATGAGAGAAAAATTTGTGTTGTTTTCGCCTAAATCTAACTGATAGTGTCCCGTGTTATAAATTCATTTCTTGAGCAACAATTCAAATGCACATTGAGAGCAATATTTATGCATGTTTTTTTTCCCGTATTATAATTTAATTTCATGACCAATTAAAATATGTCTAATAACTACAAATATTTACAAACATCAATAATAACCATTAATATTTACAAATATTTTGTTGATTAAAAAAAAAAGGTATTTGGGTGATACCGATCCGTAAAAATAGTGAGGTTCAGTAATAAAATTCACAATAGTTGATAAAATTTACAAATAATACTCTCATTATTTCCTTAGTCAGCATTACAAAATTTCATTTATATCTTTAAATGATTTGATAAAGGTTGGTTGTTGTTGATATATAATTTTTATTATAAAATCATTAATAATTTCAAATATTTAAAAAGAAATATGTAGCAAATCACCAACACAATAAATTTAATATGCTTAATAATTATTTGAAATATACTATAGACTGTATTTAATACCTTTTACTTATTTCTTTACTATTTATTTTATTTATTTAATTATAGTTTCTTTTTCAATTATTAGTTTTTCTTAAAACTATCTTTTTCCTATTCTTAAAACTATCTTTTTTCTATTGACTTCTTATTTAATTAAAAAAAATGATTTTCAAACCCTAAATAATATTTGATAATAATAATTGTTAAACCATAAAATCTAGGCATAAACCCACTTTCCTAATGAAAAATAACTTTCCAACTTAAAACCACGTTCTTGATTTTGAGATTTTTAATCAAATCTCAAAATAACCTTAAAAACATTAATTATTATTAATTATTAAATAACCCAAAAAAATAACAATTATTAATAAAATTTTAAAATAATTAGTTCCATTAATTTATAATAAAATAATAATTAAATAAATTCAAAAAACTAATATTTAAAAAAATAAAAAATCACTAACCCACTAAACCACTAACAAATACTAAGTAACTCATGCAATACAATACTTTAAAAATTTATTCTTCTGATGCATATTTTGCTACACCACCCAAACTTTAATTTGTTCTCTCAGCTAAGTGTTTAAGAACTTCTACTTCCCTTCCCATCTATAATATAGGAATTCCAGTTGTTCTGAAAAATACCAGAATGCCTTTCTGTTGCACACTTCCAAATCATTGTTAGTTATGGCTGGCCAGGTTGGTTGATCCTCCATGTAGCAGTGACTGTCCTTCTTGAACCGAAAATGTAAATGCCTGTTACATGGCAACTGAAAATTCCTTTGGTTGTACATTAAAGCAACTACCATATTGTAAAGCCTGCGCAGTACTGTACCTGATCCAGAAAGTTTTCAGCTTCCAATGCCTTTTGAAACTGTTCATGCACATCAACATTTATTGCTTCAGCCATGCTTTCTAAACATCACCACATATCTTCTTTGCTGCAATTGTAAACAATACCCTCTTGTCTCTCCTACTCTCATATTTTTCTTTGCAAACTAAACACAGCTTACATCCTTCGCACACTTCAACTACAACAATGGCCAGACCGTTTGCAATGATCAAGGACATCAATGACAGGAAGGAGACATGGAAGATTGATGTACGGATCCAGCACAAATGGATTGTGGTTTCCAGGTCCAAAGAACATTTTGAAATGGTAGTAATCGATATCGAGGTTAGTCATTTGGTTACGTTCCTGCTTCAAAATTCTTACTCATGTCGCTTTCATGGTATTGTAGACCGATGGTTTTATGCTATGGAATATGAATATGTATACAACACTGTACGAAACTCTTTTCAGACAACCCTGGTTTCATATGTTCTTTTTCAAGAACACTACCTATCACCATCTATGTTTCTTTTTGTTCTTCATCCTCATATGCCTATTATGTTTTATATTCTGAAATCGTAACCGACATTGCAAACAAATAAATTTGACGCAGCCCATGAATATACATGACCATGTCCAACGACATATTTCTCTTTCCATTTTTGTCGTCCCTAACTGCATCACTGCCACTACATGCTTTCTGGATTTAACATTTTCTCATTATTGTTTCTCTTACTTTTCTATTTGCATTGTTGTGTATTCAGGGAAATGATGTCCATGTGCGAGTCCCCTCCGTCTTTAAACAAGCCTTTGACAAAGTATTAACCGTCGATAATACTTATACCATTGCGAACTTCCAGGTCATTCTTAATGATCTGGTATTCAAACACTCTGAACACAGATATCTTTTGGTCTTCACGGGTGGTACATCCGTAGCCGACACCAACAAGCACATCATTCCTGCTAAGGTTATTCACTTTACACCGTTTGCTGATATCATCTGCGGAAAGTGGAAACGGTATGTCTTAATAGGTTTGTTTGGTTTAATTCTTTCAATGTGGTCTTCTTTATTTCTTCATTGCAATCCTGTACTCCTGTTTGTTCTGTGTAAATTTACATGTGTTGGCAGATATCATTGGGATGGTGACGGATATCGGTTACACACAGCTACATGGAGGCAGCAGAAAACAACAGATCAATCTGGTCCTGAAGGATTTAGGGTATATTTTTACATTGCACATCTATATCATCGCACATTTATCGTTCTCGAATATGACATCTCTATTGCGATTGTAACTAAAGTTTTTTTTACAGCAACAACATTGTCCATTGTACGCTGTGGGGGGGTTATGCTTTGGAGTTTAATGACTTCCTTCAAAAAAGAAAAGACCCGTCTTTACCTACTGTTGTCATTCTGCAATATGCAAAGGTTAAGGAGGAAGGTATACATACTATTTTACTGACTTTGAATAACCTGCTTTTTGTTTTATAACATTTAAATAACACCATTGTTTCTGTTTTCTTTTGTTTTGTCGTAGGTAAATACCCATTGTGTGTTTCGAACACTTTCAACGTCACCAAGTTACGTATCAATGATGATTCTTCAGAGATTATGACATTTATTAATAGGTCCTCATTCAAACTTTACTTTATGTTTGATATTTATGTTTCCTTTAATCTTTACGTATACTGAGCCTTATAAGTATGTTTATTGTATAACACAGCATTAAAGACATTCTTGGCTTCCAAGACTCTTCATCAAATTTAAAGGCCCTGTCAACCAACTGGTCCCAAACTTCTGGTTCTTCCCAACTCACTCCGTATGGTAAATTTATGTTTAAGGTTGTCGTGCTCCCACTTTCAAAGATTGTCCAACTTAAAGACGTGAGTCCATTATTTTACTTTTAGCATTGAAGTCCTTTAAACGTCTGTCAATTGAATATGATCATGCTTCTCACCGTTTGCCGATACCAAATCACCCAATGTGTTACAGTTGCGACTACTGACAAGCTAAAAACCTCCCAGGGAGGTTGGTATTACCAAGCATGTCATGAATGCCCCAGAGTCGCAAAGGGTCTCACTACTCCTTACATTTGTAGTGCTGGACATACCACCGAAACAGAAATATTCAGGTATAAAATTCTGCATGATGTCGTTCATCATTTATGTCGTGCCACATTTGTATTGTGGGACCGTGAGTGTTCTGAATTGTTGGACGTATCTGCTGATCTTTTGCGAGCCACCATGCTTAAGGTAACATGTTTATCAATGTCACAACTTTCGAGTTTCTGATTTGTCTTAATCCACACTGACTATATTTTCAAACTTACAATTTTAGGCCGGTGTCACCGACCCTCTTGAATATCCTTTAGCGCTTGACGCTTTGGTGGGTATTAAACTGGCTTTCAAAGTGAAGTGGCAACCTTCATGGACAAATACATCCGTTGTTTCCATATCTAGAGATGAAAATGCCGTGAAACAGATGGAATCATCCTTTACACCAGTTCCGGTAACAATTTCACATTATCGTTTCCAACATATTTATGAATAACATTACGCATATCTTCCCTTGCCAAGCAGTCTGTTTCGTCTACTCCAATGGTTTCATCGCACGATCAACAGGTGCAAACATCAGCTCCTGTGCACAATTATAAACCTGTGATGCAATGAAATGACATGATAATGCATATGCAATGTTTTCAAGGACCGCAGGATTTAAATTTGCTTAGACAAACACGAAAGTAAACTTTTATTAGTAATAACTTTGTTTTGCCTTTTAGGCTTACAAAAAAATGAAATGAAATAGGTATAAAAGATGGGGTTTTAAGTCTCCCATGGACGTTTCCTCTTTGTATTGAGGTATGAGTTGAGATTCCGTTCCTCATGAAGTTGCTTTGTTAGTTCCAGGACTCTTTCTTGGCTTGCTTTGTAATGAGCCTCGAAAGTATCCCTTTGCTCCTTCAGTTGGATCCATGATCTCTGCAAGTCTTCCATATCAGTAGGCATGTCTGGGTGAAGGATGGTATAAGCTGTGTCTCCTTCAGCAACAGGTTCCATGGTAACTGGTAGGACGGCAGGATATGGCATCATGAGTGTCTGAGCACGAGATCGTACCCATCTGAGATAAGCTTCCATAGGGATAGTGTACTTAGGCTCCAGTGTCTTGCTGTCAACCCTGTTTACTTTTCCCCATGCTCGTATGAATCTCTGACGGTAACCCTGAAGATCGTTGTCGTAATCAAACACAATGCCTTGAATCAACATATCATGTGGACCATTGCTCCGAGCGTAACCAAACTGTCGTAAAGCTAGGGAGGGGTTGTAGGTGATGCCTCCTCTTATGCCTAGCAGTGGCACATTAGGAAACTCCCCACAACGGTCAATGATGGTGACATTCTCCATAGATCTGGAGCACCAATGGATATCTGAGTGAGAAAGTGACATGATCCTCTTGGACCATCTGAACCCTTGCTCATTCTTCATTACTGAGCGAGGAAGGTGAGAAATAAACCACCTGGATAGTAAAGGTATGCAGCACATCAAAGTTCCTCTTGCCCTTGTAGTACGGGTATGAAGAGAATGTAGGATGTCTCCAAGCAATGTAGGCACTGGATTGTGACTCAAAAATATGTTGATGGCGTGAACGTCTATGAACTGATCTGGATTGGGGAACAACACTAAGCCATAGATCAACAAGGCTAAGATCTCCTCAAAAGCATCATAGCTCATAGCTTTCAAGAACACTTGAGCCTTCTCTATCAATACCTTAGCAAGAATACCCTTAACTCCGCTTCTCGTTTCGAGAACAATGTCAGACTTCTTCAGATGTAGAGCTGCAGCAATAACCTCAGGTTTAGGCTCCTTCTCTAAGCCTGTGAAGGGTCTTTGATCAAGAACAGGTATACCCAGAAGTTTAGAGAACTCTTCCATTGTAGGAACCAGCTGATAGTCAGGGAATGTGAAGCAATGGTGCTTAGGGTCAAAGAACTGGAACAGGACACTCATCATGTCTTCATTGAACCCTGAAGTGACTAGATCCAATAGGTGACCATGTCTCTTGATGAACCGGGAGTGATCAGACACCTGAGAAACCAACTCTTTAAGCTTGGGAGGTATCCCCACAAAGTTGATCCTGATGGTGTTTCTACGAACTGAAGCCATGACCTGCAACAAAGAACAAAGATAAATCCTTTGGTCCTTGAAATGGTTAGGGAAAATGCTATGCTTATGATGCATGATGATGTCATGATGTTATGTTCAATCACAAACATGTGGCACACACAAACAAGTCACACCATAGCCCTAGGTTTAAAGGCTTGCATGAGGTTCAAAGGTAAGTACCCTCCCCTGAAGTTAGATGGTTCATCCTGTCCTACAAAAGTAACCAGGTTCTAAGGGATCTCAATATCATTGATCCTTCACAAGGGTGGTTGATCAGAAGGCAACTTACTTGCCAACCAAAACCCTCCAAGTTTAAGATCTCAATGAGCGTAGTATCGAGTGTCAACCAACTTCAGTCTGCACCAAAGCCGGTTACCTCACTACTTTCTAAAGGCCAAGATGAGTTAACTAGGGTTCTAAAAGTTAGTTAGTGCATTGACAACATATGGCAGCCTCATATTATCCTCAACTTGACTTGAGGAACATAAGCACCAACCAAGAAGTCGCACTAACTATGGCCACCAGATCAACCGTATCGATATACGTCGTACAGTTTCCTTGGTCTATTGCCATTTACCTAAGGTACACTAGATCCGGGTTAGGACCTTTCACACATAAGAGCACCCCAACAAGATAATAATAAAGCAAACAAGGCAAACAATTTAAAGTGATCTAATTCCTAAGGGTACCCCTCTTAAATTTAAATCCCCAGCAGAGTCGCCAGTTCTGTAACACGGTGGGAGAACTGACTTTTAGTTATGTTGCGGATAGCAAGAGTCGCCACCGACTTTTATTTTATCCAAAAGGAAAGGGTATAAAAGAACAGGAAAGACCTTAAGAGATATTTTTGGGTCCGGGGGGTAGGTTATGTAAAGGGAAGGTGTTAGCACCCTTTACATCCATGGTTATCCATGGGCTCTTAGTTACTTAGCTCACTTTTGAATTGTTTTTGAAAGTGTAGTGTGTGAATAGAAAAATTTTCATAATAGTTGATAATGATCCATGTACGGATGCGTAAAAACTTGTTTTTGAAAATTTGTTTGAAATTTGTTAAGTGTTTGAAAAATGGAGTGAGCAAGCAACTAGGAGGTACCTACCCTAAAGTTTTAAGTCTTTCTTGTTCTTTATCCTTTAATTGGTAAGACTATCCCTACTATTAAGGAGTAAGTAGTCATTACCTTGGATGTAAGGGACACATGAGGGACATTTGTTTTTATGAAGGCAACTGTGGGGTGTATTAAGCATATAGGAGGGACTATCATCATTATTCGAAGGGACTTGATCTTTAAAGGCAACCATTAGGGACTTGATGATTTTTTCTTTTAAGGGACTTGCTTTATACACCCCACTTGACCTTATGATTTAGGCAACTTGAGGGATAACCTTAGAAATGTGAGATGGCGATTAAAAATCGACTTACGTGTGTGAGTGTTTAATTTAAATTTATCTTATAATTAAAATGATCTAAATTTATTTTTAAATAAAATACATGTTTTGCACTCCCTAAATTACTAACCATAGCAAGCAAATTAAATAATTAAATATTTACAAAATTACACCAAGAAGCAATTACATAATTAAAATAAATAATAAGCAAAAGATAAATAAATAAGCAAAAATAATAAATAAACAATAAATAAATAAATAGGGGTTAGTAATAATAATAATTAAAAAAATAAGGTTAGTAAAAATATTAAGGATAAATAAAGTTAGTGAAATAATAATAATAATAAAATATATAAGATTAGTGAAGCAAAAATAAATAATAATATAATTAGTAACAATAATTAAATAGAATTAAATAAAAATATTGTAACGACATAATTAGAATAATAAACACAAAATATATAAACATTTATTTAGAAACATGAATAAGTAAATAATTACTATAATATAAAAATTTTTAAACATAATATAATTATAAATTTTAATCATTACAAAGTTAATTATTTCTAAATATATATCAACAATTATTTAAAAAATATTTACACGTTATATGAAGAAAATAAATTTTAAATATCATGTTCACAAAAAATAATCATGTTTGCAAAGTTTACAAGAATCATATTAAATAAATAAATAAATATACATAATGATTATATTAAGAATTAGAAAATAAAATTATTTAGAAAAATAGAATTAGGTTTTACAAAATTAGGGTTTATTTTAGAAAATATTTTTAGGGTTTGTTTAGAAAAATAATCTTAGGGTTTAATTTATAATACAAAATTATTTAAATAAACATACATATATTTATAATTTTATTTACAAGATAAAAAAAACATAATTTAAGAAAATTTATATATTTTAGAATTTGGAAAAAATTTAAACATGCTTTATTGTTTTCAATTATTAAAAAAATATATACATAAGACTCTATTTAATTAAATTAATAGAATAATCAAAATAAAAAAGAAAAATGTGAAAACTTACCTGACTGGGATTTGAACCCAGGTCAGTCTGTTTGCCAGCAAGAAGAACCACCACCAGGCCACTATGCACGCAGGCAACAAGAGTGAGTGTGAAATTTGTTTTGTGCTTTGTTTTGAAAAACCCAGAAAAATAAGGAAAGCAAAAAGGCCTGGGGTGGTGTTGAACCCGGGACCTTATGAATACTCAAACACGCACATGACCGCCTGGCTGGAAGAGCCCATCTGCTAGCATGTTGGCTATAATTGATAATATATTAAACCTGAAAAGCAAACAAAATAAAAGAACAAAATGTCACAAAAGGGGAATTGAACCCCAGACCAAGCTATTGTGTGCGCACGCTTCCAGCCACTGGGACAACTCAGTTGTTGTGATAACAAATTAACAAAACAACATAAAAATATTTTAACATAATTTGAATTTGTCCTGAGCGCGCCATCAGCTTCATCTTCTTCCTCATGTCCTACAAATTTTCCTGCGGATCTAGCTACAAGATTTCCTGCGGAAAAACAAAGCCCAGCAAAACCTACGAAACACAAACATGGATAAAACAGCAAGGTTTCATGAAATTGATTATGTCATTAAGTTCCTAACAGAATTTCCAATCATTCCACGTTCTTAGAATCCATTTATATGGGCTGTATTACGAAACCCTAATTGAAGCCATAAACCCTAAAAATGGTGAATCATGCTTCAGGCTATGGAACTTCACCAAACTATCCAGATTCCATCTATGATCATCAACAAACAAGATTATGTAAGCAAAAGTCATTGAAAAACAACACATTAATGGAATCGGAAAAAAAATTCTCAAGCATAAAGTGAATTCGGGTAGGGCATTATGGTGTGTATGGGATGCATATGAGTGATGTTTTAGCTTCAACAATGTCCTGAGAACATCTCTATGTTCTTACTTTACCTTCAAATGCCCTGGATTGAAGAATCCGAATATGAGTTTTGGATGAATTTTTGAGGTTTGAAACTTACACTTTGAGGCTGCCAAATTCGTGGCTGGGCAATGGCAATGAGTTTAGTATATATAGGTGAATGAATCTAGGTCAAAATATTGATCGGTTATGTGAAAGAATTGATTTAAAAAGATTGAGATTGATCATGCTTTGAAAGTTCAATATTCTTGCATCAATGCTTTCTATTTCAAGCCATTCCATATAATTCTTGTATCAACTTGTTCCATGCTGATTTTATGACCTTCTAGAATCAATAAATAAATTAAATCTCCATATTTAATATTTTATTTAAATTTAAAATGATTTTAAGTATAGAAAATCATAATAAATTAATTAAATAAAATAAAAAATATGAAAATAACATGGAAATTTCGTGCATGATGTTATTGTATGGGTTGGGTCATAATTTGGCCAGCCCATTTGGAAAGAATTGCTTTTAGACCTCCATTTTCACCATAAACCATCACAAAATTTCTCAACTTTGCAAGGGCACATCTCCCTCAATTTTAAAGGTATGAGGGTGTTCTTGGACATTTTGGAAAGCTTGAAGAGTCCTCTAAACAACCCCATTGGTTTCAGGTCCATATCATTTACCAATCTCAAGTTATGCCCTTTTGAAGTTGTTGACTTTTTGTTGACTTTCAAAATGACCTATAATGTCTTAGCTCATATCTTCCAAATGAAGCATTTTTGGGCTTAACTTGCAAGATCAAAGTTGTAGAGAATTCAATTTCCTTCAAAATGAGCTTTGAGTGGAGACTTGGTGATGAAGTATGTGAAATTTATGGCTGGTCAAAGTTCAGTTGACTTTTACTGAGGAAACCCTAATTTAGAAACTCCTGATTATTGATGATCTGGAATCTCCTTGATGAATCATGATCAACCCTTGATCAAATGATGAATTTTACTTCATATACTTGAGGTTGGCAAAAAATCATGAAGTTTGACTTTGGTTTGACCACAGTTGACCTCAGTTTGACTTTTTAACTGCATTGACTGGTTTTGACTTATCTGATCATCTGACTGAGCAAACTTTTGAGAAAAGTCTTGAAACTTGTCATGGGGGTTCTTATATACATATAAGATGTTATGAAGCTCACTTGAGGTATTGGAAGTCCATTTAGCCTGATTAAAGTCAAAACCCTAGTTTTGGATGCACTGCTTAGGAGGTGCATTGTATGAGGGAATTGTCAACTCTTCTGACCAATTGTGAACTTTGTGAACCTTGTGAATCATCATAAAATGTCTTGTAAACCTCATGGGAGGTATTGTGAAGCTTGTGAACCTTGTGAACCTCATAAAGTGACTTTGTAGACCTTATGAACCTCAGGAGAGCTTTGTAATCATTGTGAATCTTGTGAACCTTGTGAACCTTCAAGAAGTGACTTGTAGACTTCATGAACCTCAAGAAAGGTATTGAAAGCATTGTGGAACTTGTGAACCTTGTGAACCTTCATGAAGTGACTTGTAGACTTCATGAACCTCATGAAAGGTCTTGTAAGTGTTGGGAAACTTGTGAACCTTGTGAACCTTCATAGAACACAAAGTCTTGTATTGTGAGGGCAAATTTTGGGGTGCAACAGCTGCCCCTGTTCAATTTTCTGAAACCTGAGGGGTTAGATTGGTATGTTTGCCAGTCGTGACCTGGAAGGTTGAAGGGGATTGAACACAAAAACCCAAAAATTTGCACTCACCAGTGTATAGAATGATATTGATGTTTGGTTGTATTTGCTTGAGTGGGCTTAAAGATGCCACTTGGAAGAACTGGAGATGGGCTTAGAGATGCCATCTAAAGAACTGGATGTGATGATAACTTTGTGCTGATACTGGATTTCAGTACTAGGTCTTTGTATAAGCCGTCTCTGAATCATTTATGTAACATGATTTGAATTGTTGGATGGATCAGTAGAAATAAATCTTGTGATAATTATCTCTTCTGGAAATATTTTGGATTAGGGAATAGATCTTTGTACAGACCGTTTGCCTATTCTCCAAGGGCCAAAAGAACGTCAGGATTTGTTCTTAAGGATCAAAAGAACGTCAGGATTTGTCCTTCTGAGTAAAATGTCTTGAACAAGGAGTCAAAAGAGCGTCAGGATTTGCTCTTAAAGGTCAAAAGAACGTCAGGATTTGTTCTTCTGAGAGATGTCTTGAACAAGGGGCCAAAAGAGCGTCAGGATTTGCTCTTAAGGGTCAAAAGAACGTCAGGATTTGTTCTTCTAAGTAAGATGTCTTGAACAATGGGTTAAAAGAGCGTCAGGATTTGCTCTTAAGGATCAAAAGAACGTCAGGATTAGTTCTTCCGAAAGATGTCTTGGAGGATGAAGCAGTCCAGAAGTAATGATGATAGCTGTCAAGAGGATGGAGCAATTTTGAGGTAATGATATGATTTCAGGAGGGTGAAGCAATCCTGATGTAATAAAAGCTGTCAGGAGACTGGAATAATCCTGAGGTAATAATATGATATGCTTTCAGGAGACTGGAGTAATCCTGATGTAACAGCATGCTTTCAGGAGGATTGAGCAGTCCTGATGAGATTATAAGCTTTCAGGAGGATAGAGCAATCCTGATGATCATAAGTTTGTTTGTTGGATAATCAACCTGAAAATAAGGTAGCATTTGTATAATAATATTAGTTTATGCATTATGTATGCATGTATGATATGATGCACTTAAGTGATGTATTATGTATCTATGGATATATATGATATGGTATGATGTAAATGATGTATGTATGATATAACACTGCCGGAAGCGTCTGGATATCTTCGTATAACAACTGCTGGCCAGGGAAAATAAATCCCGATTCATTGTTGAAGAATATGAGGAACTCATCCCTGTCTTGTTTGATAATATATTATACATAACCTTCCGTCTGCTGGGGATAGCAAAGTATATATAACCTCCCGTCTGCTGGGGATAGCAAAGTATATATAACCTCCCGTCTTCGTTTGATGGTAGGGTAGATATAACATCCCGTCTTCGTTCGTCGTACCCTTATGGGAAAGTAATTTCCCGAATATCCGTATGAGGATAAAAGAGATGGATATAAATTCCAGGGGAGATGAGACTTTATGAAGATGAACTTGCCCTACTGAGGGTTTTGTGATTGTCTTGTAAAGATGAACCGGCGAAGCTTCGTTGAAATCCTTCCCTCGTTCGTCCTTAGTAAATACTATTACTGCATTTTCATGCATTTCTGGTAAACATTAATCATATTAAGCATACATGCATTTCTGGTAAACATTAATCATATTCAAAAGCATACATACATTCAAACACAACCAATGGACGTTTCGCTTATGTAAATAGGGTAAAAGTAAATCTGGATTCAAAAGATGGAATTTATTTATATCAAAAGTGACCCATACATGGGTAAGTTTGTACAAGGAGACATAAACCCTAGTAAGAGGATTTTGTCATAAAGTTTTACAAAAGAAAATCAGCTATGTGGGAAACAATCCTATTGAGTTTCAATTCTACTATTGCCATTATCTTCAAGTATCTCATCTTCTGCTGTTGAGACGGAAACGATTGGATTGAGCTTTATCTGTTTGAGCTTGAGTAAGTAGTACAACTGGTTGCAGTTTCACGGGTGATCCAAACGAGACATAGTCATACGCTTTAATCCCTAACTTTTGCCTGGATTGCCCTTTCAGGTTTTCAATCCACCGGGATACCCTTTTTTGCCCAAGTCGCCTTTTCAGGTTTTCGACTTGCCGGGTGTACATCTTTTTATATATATCCCTAATTTTTGCCCAAACCCTTTTGGTTTTCCGGGATGCCCTTATTTTTGCCTAAGCCTGTCAACCTAGCGGGTCTCTTTTTATGCGTAGTATTTTTTAACTATGTCTGCGTTTACGGGCTGTGGGAAGTCCTCACCATCCATTGTAGTCAGTATCATGGCACCTCCTGAGAATACAGTCTTGACTACAAATGGACCTTCATATGTTGGAGTCCACTTGCCCCTAGGATCACCCTGTGGTAATATAATACGCTTGATTACCAAGTCACCAGCCTGATATACCTTTGGCTTAACCTTCTTATTAAAAGCTTTGATCATTCGCTTCTGGTACATCTGGCCATGACAAACTGCTGCTAACCTTTTCTCATCAATCAAATTTATCTGGTCGAGTCTGAATCCATTCATCTTCATCCAAGCCTGCATCCTTCATAATTCTCAAGGAGGGAATCTGAACTTCAATGGGCAGAACTGCTTCCATACCATAGACTAAGGAGAATGGGGTTGCCCCTGTTGAAGTACGTATTGTAGTACGATAACCATGAAGAGCAAATGGTAACATCTCATGCCAATCCTTGTAAGTAACAGTCATCTTCTGTACAATCTTCTTAATGTTCTTATTAGCAGCTTCAACTGCCCCATTCATCTTTGGACGATACGGAGAAGAGTTGTGATGCTTAATCTTGAATTGCGTGCAGAGATCAGTAATCATAGTGTTGTTCAAATTAGAGCCATTGTCAGTGATAATCCTTTCGGGGATGCCATACCTACATATGAGATTATTCTTAATGAATCGAGCCACCACATTCTTAGTAACAGATGCAAATGAAGCTGCCTCTACCCACTTCGTAAAGTAATCAATAGCAACCAGGATGAAACGATGCCCATTAGAAGCAGTAGGCTTGATCTCACCAATCATATCAATGCCCCACATGGCAAAGGGCCAAGGAGCAGTCAACACAATAAAGGGTGATGGAGGTACATGTACTTTATCAGCATAAATTTGACACTTGTGACACGTTCTGGAGTGTTGATAGCAATCAGCTTCCATGGTAGACCAATAGTAACCTGCTCTCAAAATCTTCTTTGCCATGGTATGACCACTAGAATGAGTACCAAAGGTCCCATCATGCATCTCTTCCATAATTTCAGTTGCTTCCTTCTTATCCACACAACGAAGCATAGTTGAATCATGATTGCGCTTATATAGAATGCCATTACTCAGAAAGAACTTAGCAGAGAACCTCCTCAGAAACTTCCTATCTTTGACAGATGCCCCTTCAGGGAACTCCTGAGTTTCAAGATATCTTTTCACTTCGTAGAACCAAGGCTTCTCCTCTGCCCCTTCTGTGTCAATCTCATTGCAGTATGCAGGCTTTTCAAATCTATCAATAGTAATCTTGGGAGCTTCATCATCCCAGCTGATCTCAAACATAGATGCCATGGTGGCCAATGCATCTGCCAATTGATTCTCTCTTCGTGGAATATGTCCAAAGGTAATCTCTTTGAAATGTGGGATTAAAGACAACACATGCTCTCTGTAAGGAATGAGATTATCATGCTTGGTATCCCAATCTCCTTTAATCTGACTAACTACCAGGGCTGAATCTCCATACACATCAAGGAACTGAATCTTCATATCAATAGCAACTTTAATACCCAGGATACATGCCTCATACTCAGCCATGTTATTGGTACAATAGAAACAAAGTCTGGCAGTAATCGGGGTATGACAACCTTCAGGGGAACTAATCACAACACCAACACCATTACCAAGTGCATTGGAAGCACCATCAAAAACCATAGTCCATCGGGATCCTTGTTCAGGTCCGTCATATTGTCCAGGTTCTTTGGTAATAATCATAATGTCTTCATCAGGGAACTCAAAACTCATTGACTGGTAATCATCTACTGCTTGATGAGCCAAATGATCAGCAACAACACTTCCCTTGATGGCTTTCTGAGTAGTATACTGTATGTCATATTCTGTTAAGATCATTTGCCATCTTGCAATTCTTCCGGAGAGAGCAGGCTTCTCAAATATGTACTTGATTGGATCCATCTTCGAAATCAACAAGGTAGTATGGGTCAACATATACTGTCTTAGTCGGCGAGCAGCCCATGCCAAAGCGCAGCAAGTTTTCTCGAGTAGTGAGTATCTTGTTTCACAGTCGGTAAACTTTTTGCTAAGGTAGTATATTGCCTGCTCTTTTCGACCAGACTCGTCATGTTGCCCCAATACACACCCCATTGAGTTGTCTAACACTGTTAAGTACATAATCAAGGGTCTTCCATCAACTGGTGGCATCAAAATGGGTGGTTCCAGCAGATATCTCTTGATTTCATCAAAGGCAGTCTGGCACTCATCATTCCATTCCATCACCTGATCTTTCTTCAACAACTTGAAGATTGGCTCACAGATGGTAGTTAACTGGGAAATAAACCTTGCAATGTAATTCAATCGTCCCAAGAAACCTCTAACCTCCTTCTCAGTACGGGGAGCTGGCATCTCTCGTATAGCTTTCACTTTTGCAGGATCCACTTCAATACCTTTTCCACTGACAATGAAACCCAGGAGCTTTCCAGATCTAACTCCAAAAGTACACTTGTTTGGATTCAATCTCAACTTGTATTTCTTCAACCTCTCAAACAACTTGTGCAGATGGTTAAGATGTTGCTCTTCATTCTGAGACCTGGCTATCATATCATCCACATATACCTCTATCTCATGATGAATCATATCATGAAACAAAGCCACCATAGCACGCTGATATGTTGCCCCTGCATTCTTCAAACCAAATGGCATCACCTTATAGCAAAAAGTGCCCCACTGTGTCACAAATGTTGTCTTCTCCATATCTTCAGGTGCCATCTTGATCTGGTTGTAACCAGAGAAACCATCCATAAAAGAGAATACCTTATGCTGAGCAGTGTTGTCTACCAGAATATCAATATGAGGAAGTGGAAAATCATCTTTGGGGCTAGCCTTGTTCAAATCTCTGTAGTCCACACACATACGCACCTTACCATCTTTCTTAGGAACTGGTACCACATTTGCAACCCACTGAGGATAAGAAGTCACTGCCAAGAACCCTGCATTGAACTGTTTCATTACCTCTGCCTTGATCTTTTCTGACATCTCAGGACGCATACGACGAACTTTCTGCTTCTTTGGACGACAATCTTCTTTCACTGGCAAACGGTGAACCACAATGTCTGTATCCAACCCTGGCATATCTTCGTAAGACCAAGAAAAGATCTCTACATAGTCACGTAACATCTGTATCAACCTGCTCTTGACACTGTCCTCTAAATCAGCCCCTATCTTGACCTCTTTTCTGTTTTCTTCAGTTCCCAAATTCACAACTTCGACTGGCTCTTCATGTGGCTGTATAGCTTTCTCTTCTTGTTGTAACAACCTAGCAAGCTCTACAGGTATTTCACAATCGTCCTCATTTCCGTCTTCAGTTTGATAGATCGGATTCTCGAAATTATAATTGGCAATAGTAGAACTGTTATCAACAGGATCCAGAGTGGATGAGGATCTGCATTTTAGTGATGTGGGTGTGTGTAAGAACACATAACTGATAAAACAAAAATAAAAGAAAAAGAAAGACAAGGAACACAATATTTACGAAAGCAAAACGTCCACTGATTTTATTGAATGAAGTATGCAAATGAAATGACAACCCGTAACAAGCACACCATTGTGCCCCGGGTAAGGCACATGGCTTGAAAGTTTTATTGTTCAAGAAATTTCAAACTTAAAAGCAACAACACAGTAATAGTATTTACTCCTGACTAAAGGAGATAGGGATAACATCTTCAGCTTTCCAATTATTGAGTCCAGCACCCACAGTAGGAAAAATCCATGCATCCAAGTTGTAGTCTTCATCTTGATCTCCCACAGCATTGATCTGGTCCTTCACAACCCCTTGATTAGTGATACGAGCAGCACGAGCACGACGAACAGCCTTCTGGGACTCTGCAGTGAAACCCAAACCAAACTTGTCAGACTTGTATGGGATATCAGGAAGCTGACCCCAAATAGTACAACCACCTTCATCCACCACAGCTCTTGCATCATTGAGGGAAGCCATTGCCATTGTTGGAGGTTTTCTGGTGACCACAGGAACATTCTTCACAACCGGAGGAGCTACATAATCGTTAACAACCCAAGGAACCACTTCAAACGTCTGACATGGAGTTTCAATGTATTCACCTTCCATTTCCAGATACTTGAAAGTGTTTACATGGCTGACAAAGTATTCTTCTTCTCCATAGACAGTAACAACCTTTCCATTCACCGGATATCTCAACTTTTGGTGCAATGTAGAGGTCACAGCACCTGCCCCATGGATCCAGGGACGACCAAGCAGACAAGAGTATGAAGGACGAATATCCATCACATAAAATGTAGCAGTAAACACCTGAGAGCCAACTTTGATTGGAAGATCAATTTCCCCATGTACTACTCTTCTAGAACCATCAAAAGCCTTCACCACAATATTACTGGGCTTCAGCACAGCATCTTCAGGACTCAGCTTATTCAGGACTTCCTTGGGCAACACATTCAGAGAGGAACCATTGTCTATCAGCACATGTGACAGGGTAGTGCCCCTGCATTCGATTGAAATATGCAAGGCCCTGTTATGATCCCTCTTGGCAGGGGTTAAATCAGCATCAGAAAACCCTAACCCATTATCATAGGTAAGGTGGGCAACACAGTTCTCAAATTGGTCAACAAAAATGGCATTGGGAACATGTGCAGTCTTCAGAAACTTGATCAAGGACTTGGCATGAGCCTCAGAACACAGCAACAAGGACAGCATAGAAATCTTTGAGGGAGTATGCCCCAATTGATCAACAATGTCATAATCACTCTTGCGAATGATTTTCAATACTTCTTCCATCTGCTTAGAGAGATCATCAGCAGCTGGCACATCAGTAGATATATGCTCAATAACAGGACCTTTGCCCCGAGCATCAGTGGTGGAAGTAGCAGCAGGAGTAACTGCATTCTTAGAAGCAACTGGAGGAGAGAAAACTCTTCCACTACGAGTGATCTTGCTAGATCCAGCAATATTATCAATGTCAGCAGGCACATCAGGTAAAGGCTCCTGCTTAACACCATGGATGTAAACATCAGACCCATAATGCCAAGGCACAGCTTTATCAGATGTATAAGGAATAGGACCAGGAGTAGTAATGATCAGAGGAGCCACTCTGGCTTCAGCAACAACTTTCACAGGACCTTCAGCAGTAATCTTGATTGGGCCCTGATGAGTGATTTTAACAGGTCTCTTTGAAGTGATTCTTACCGGTACTTTGTCAACCATATCAACCTCTTCAATCTTCCTACCTTGAGTCAGATGATCCACCATACTTTCTACAGACGATGGAGTCCTCTCAAACATTATAGTATACTTATCCATGAGACGTTGAATTCCATCTCTCAATATGAAGCAACTATCCAGCTTATAGGTACAATACAAACAATCTTCACGACAACCTGGAAAGATCCCAGCTTGTACTAACCTCTTTTTGATAACAGACAATGGTGTGTTCAACTCCATTACTGAATAGACATGTAGGTCTTCATCAATGGCATTGACAGTCTTCTCGTGATTTGGCATTGGAGTTGTAATCACATTTGGAGTACTCGGAGGATCAAACTCAATTTCTCCAGCATCAATCATATCTTGAATTTTGTTCTTCAAGATCCAGCAGTTATTAGTATCATGTCCTGGACAGTTTGAATGATATGCACATCGTGCATTGGGATTGTATCTGGGAGAGGTAACATTGGGATTCTGAGGAGCCTCTTTCAAAGTAATAAGTTCAGCCTTCAACAAATGTTGCAATGCCTGAGCCATTGACATGTTGATCTTCGTGAACTGTCTTCTAGCCCTCTGTTGGTTGCCCTGAGGCTGCTCTGTTGTTGCAGGAGTTGGATTTGAAATATGAACTGCACTAATAGACTGATGCCTTCTGTTACGATCAGGTTGACCATAAACAACATTGGATTCTTTCTTCCCAGTGGGAGGCTTCTTTGCAGCACCTGATGAGGAAGTACCCACTTGGATCTTGCCATTCTTTATACCATTCTCTACTCGCTCTCCTGTCATGATCAACTCAGTGAAGCCTGATGATGAGCTTCCAATGAGATGACTGTAAAACGGACCATTCAGTGTGCACATGAACATATCAACCAATTCCCTATCAGTCAAAGGGGGTTGAACTCTTCCAGCTAAATCTCTCCACTTCTGAGCATACTCTTTGAAACTTTCTTTGGCACCCATGGACATGCTCTGAAGCTGCATGCGAGTGGGGGCTAAGTCAGCATTGTATTGATACTGCTTATAGAAAGCTTCAGCAAGATCATTCCAGTCTCTGATATTGACACTCTCCAACTGATAGTACCACTCCAGCTGAGCTCCAGATAAGCTCTCTTGAAAGAAATGGATCCACAACTTCTTATCAGCAGTGTGGGGTTGAATTCTTCTGACATAAGACCTCAGATGCAGCTTGGGACAGGAGACCCCATCATAAACAACAAAGGTAGGAACCTTGAAACCCACAGGTATGACCACCCCAGATATCAAGCTCAAATCCTCAAAATCCAGCCCAGATGATTTCTGCAACTCCATAGCATCCATTCTATCCACCAGCATCTTGAATTTGTCTTCATTAGGCTCATGGTAGTAATTAGCCTCAGAATCAGAGTCCCCCATTGTATGGTGGAGACTGCCTACCTCTTGCTTAGATTCTTCAGATTCATAGTCTTCAGCTGGTTCTTTGGTCTTGGCAAGGCCTTTGAACCTTCTTCCTATGTTGATCAAACCAGCAGACCTTCTAGTCTTCTTAGTCTTCTTGGCCAGCAGTGCCTTCAATTCATCTTACCCCTTGGATAGGTTCAAGATCAGCTCTTGGAACTGTGCATTTTGTGTCTGAAGATCCTTAACTGATTGTTCAAGAGCCATTGCTGAAATAAACAGCGAGAAGATGAGAAACCTGTGCACAATTATAAACCTGTGATGCAATGAAATGACATGATAATGCATATGCAATGTTTTCAAGGACCGCAGGATTTAAATTTGCTTAGACAAACACGAAAGTAAACTTTTATTAGTAATAACTTTGTTTTGCCTTTTAGGCTTACAAAAAAATGAAATGAAATAGGTACAAAAGATGGGGTTTTAAGTTTCCCATGGACGTTTCCTCTTTGTATTGAGGTATGAGTTGAGATTCCGTTCCTCATGAAGTTGCTTTGTTAGTTCCAGGACTCTTTCTTGGCTTGCTTTGTAATGAGCCTCGAAAGTATCCCTTTGCTCCTTCAGTTGGATCCATGATCTCTGCAAGTCTTCCATATCAGTAGGCATGTCTGGGTGAAGGATGGTATAAGCTGTGTCTCCTTCAGCAACAGGTTCCATGGTAACTGGTAGGACGGCAGGATATGGCATCATGAGTGTCTGAGCACGAGATCGTACCCATCTGAGATAAGCTTCCATAGGGATAGTGTACTTAGGCTCCAGTGTCTTGCTGTCAACCCTGTTTACTTTTCCCCATGCTCGTATGAATCTCTGACGGTAACCCTGAAGATCGTTGTCGTAATCAAACACAATGCCTTGAATCAACATATCATGTGGACCATTGCTCCGAGCGTAACCAAACTGTCGTAAAGCTAGGGAGGGGTTGTAGGTGATGCCTCCTCTTATGCCTAGCAGTGGCACATTAGGAAACTCCCCACAACGGTCAATGATGGTGACATTCTCCATAGATCTGGAGCACCAATGGATATCTGAGTGAGAAAGTGACATGATCCTCTTGGACCATCTGAACCCTTGCTCATTCTTCATTACTGAGCGAGGAAGGTGAGAAATAAACCACCTGGATAGTAAAGGTATGCAGCACATCAAAGTTCCTCTTGCCCTTGTAGTACGGGTATGAAGAGAATGTAGGATGTCTCCAAGCAATGTAGGCACTGGATTGTGACTCAAAAATATGTTGATGGCGTGAACGTCTATGAACTGATCTGGATTGGGGAACAACACTAAGCCATAGATCAACAAGGCTAAGATCTCCTCAAAAGCATCATAGCTCATAGCTTTCAAGAACACTTGAGCCTTCTCTATCAATACCTTAGCAAGAATACCCTTAACTCCGCTTCTCGTTTCGAGAACAATGTCAGACTTCTTCAGATGTAGAGCTGCAGCAATAACCTCAGGTTTAGGCTCCTTCTCTAAGCCTGTGAAGGGTCTTTGATCAAGAACAGGTATACCCAGAAGTTTAGAGAACTCTTCCATTGTAGGAACCAGCTGATAGTCAGGGAATGTGAAGCAATGGTGCTTAGGGTCAAAGAACTGGAACAGGACACTCATCATGTCTTCATTGAACCCTGAAGTGACTAGATCCAATAGGTGACCATGTCTCTTGATGAACCGGGAGTGATCAGACACCTGAGAAACCAACTCTTTAAGCTTGGGAGGTATCCCCACAAAGTTGATCCTGATGGTGTTTCTACGAACTGAAGCCATGACCTGCAACAAAGAACAAAGATAAATCCTTTGGTCCTTGAAATGGTTAGGGAAAATGCTATGCTTATGATGCATGATGATGTCATGATGTTATGTTCAATCACAAACATGTGGCACACACAAACAAGTCACACCATAGCCCTAGGTTTAAAGGCTTGCATGAGGTTCAAAGGTAAGTACCCTCCCCTGAAGTTAGATGGTTCATCCTGTCCTACAAAAGTAACCAGGTTCTAAGGGATCTCAATATCATTGATCCTTCACAAGGGTGGTTGATCAGAAGGCAACTTACTTGCCAACCAAAACCCTCCAAGTTTAAGATCTCAATGAGCGTAGTATCGAGTGTCAACCAACTTCAGTCTGCACCAAAGCCGGTTACCTCACTACTTTCTAAAGGCCAAGATGAGTTAACTAGGGTTCTAAAAGTTAGTTAGTGCATTGACAACATATGGCAGCCTCATATTATCCTCAACTTGACTTGAGGAACATAAGCACCAACCAAGAAGTCGCACTAACTATGGCCACCAGATCAACCGTATCGATATACGTCGTACAGTTTCCTTGGTCTATTGCCATTTACCTAAGGTACACTAGATCCGGGTTAGGACCTTTCACACATAAGAGCACCCCAACAAGATAATAATAAAGCAAACAAGGCAAACAATTTAAAGTGATATAATTCCTAAGGGTACCCCTCTTAAATTTAAATCCCCAGCAGAGTCGCCAGTTCTGTAACACGGTGGGAGAACTGACTTTTAGTTATGTTGCGGATAGCAAGAGTCGCCACCGACTTTTATTTTATCCAAAAGGAAAGGGTATAAAAGAACAGGAAAGACCTTAAGAGATATTTTTGGGTCCGGGGGGTAGGTTATGTAAAGGGAAGGTGTTAGCACCCTTTACATCCATGGTTATCCATGGGCTCTTAGTTACTTAGCTCACTTTTGAATTGTTTTTGAAAGTGTAGTGTGTGAATAGAAAAATTTTCATAATAGTTGATAATGATCCATGTACGGATGCGTAAAAACTTGTTTTTGAAAATTTGTTTGAAATTTGTTAAGTGTTTGAAAAATGGAGTGAGCAAGCAACTAGGAGGTACCTACCCTAAAGTTTTAAGTCTTTCTTGTTCTTTATCCTTTAATTGGTAAGACTATCCCTACTATTAAGGAGTAAGTAGTCATTACCTTGGATGTAAGGGACACATGAGGGACATTTGTTTTTATGAAGGCAACTGTGGGGTGTATTAAGCATATAGGAGGGACTATCATCATTATTCGAAGGGACTTGATCTTTAAAGGCAACCATTAGGGACTTGATGATTTTTTCTTTTAAGGGACTTGCTTTATACACCCCACTTGACCTTATGATTTAGGCAACTTGAGGGATAACCTTAGAAATGTGAGATGGCGATTAAAAATCGACTTACGTGTGTGAGTGTTTAATTTAAATTTATCTTATAATTAAAATGATCTAAATTTATTTTTAAATAAAATACATGTTTTGCACTCCCTAAATTACTAACCATAGCAAGCAAATTAAATAATTAAATATTTACAAAATTACACCAAGAAGCAATTACATAATTAAAATAAATAATAAGCAAAAGATAAATAAATAAGCAAAAATAATAAATAAACAATAAATAAATAAATAGGGGTTAGTAATAATAATAATTAAAAAAATAAGGTTAGTAAAAATATTAAGGATAAATAAAGTTAGTGAAATAATAATAATAATAAAATATATAAGATTAGTGAAGCAAAAATAAATAATAATATAATTAGTAACAATAATTAAATAGAATTAAATAAAAATATTGTAACGACATAATTAGAATAATAAACACAAAATATATAAACATTTATTTAGAAACATGAATAAGTAAATAATTACTATAATATAAAAATTTTTAAACATAATATAATTATAAATTTTAATCATTACAAAGTTAATTATTTCTAAATATATATCAACAATTATTTAAAAAATATTTACACGTTATATGAAGAAAATAAATTTTAAATATCATGTTCACAAAAAATAATCATGTTTGCAAAGTTTACAAGAATCATATTAAATAAATAAATAAATATACATAATGATTATATTAAGAATTAGAAAATAAAATTATTTAGAAAAATAGAATTAGGTTTTACAAAATTAGGGTTTATTTTAGAAAATATTTTTAGGGTTTGTTTAGAAAAATAATCTTAGGGTTTAATTTATAATACAAAATTATTTAAATAAACATACATATATTTATAATTTTATTTACAAGATAAAAAAAACATAATTTAAGAAAATTTATATATTTTAGAATTTGGAAAAAAATTTAAACATGCTTTATTGTTTTCAATTATTAAAAAAATATATACATAAGACTCTATTTAATTAAATTAATAGAATAATCAAAATAAAAAAGAAAAATGTGAAAACTTACCTGACTGGGATTTGAACCCAGGTCAGTCTGTTTGCCAGCAAGAAGAACCACCACCAGGCCACTATGCACGCAGGCAACAAGAGTGAGTGTGAAATTTGTTTTGTGCTTTGTTTTGAAAAACCCAGAAAAATAAGGAAAGCAAAAAGGCCTGGGGTGGTGTTGAACCCAGGACCTTATGAATACTCAAACACGCACATGACCGCCTGACTGGAAGAGCCCATCTGCTAGCATGTTGGCTATAATTGATAATATATTAAACCTGAAAAGCAAACAAAATAAAAGAACAAAATGTCACAAAAGGGGAATCGAACCCCAGACCAAGCTATTGTGTGCGCACGCTTCCAGCCACTGGGACAACTCAGTTGTTGTGATAACAAATTAACAAAACAACATAAAAATATTTTAACATAATTTGAATTTGTCCTGAGCGCGCCATCAGCTTCATCTTCTTCCTCATGTCCTACAAATTTTCCTGCGGATCTAGCTACAAGATTTCCTGCGAAAAACAAAGCCCAGCAAAACCTACGAAACACAAACATGGATAAAACAGCAAGGTTTCATGAAATTGATTATGTCATTAAGTTCCTAACAGAATTTCCAATCATTCCACGTTCTTAGAATCCATTTATATGGGCTGTATTACGAAACCCTAATTGAAGCCATAAACCCTAAAAATGGTGAATCATGCTTCAGGCTATGGAACTTCACCAAACTATCCAGATTCCATCTATGATCATCAACAAACAAGATTATGTAAGCAAAAGTCATTGAAAAACAACACATTAATGGAATCGAAAAAAAAATTCTCAAGCATAAAGTGAATTCGGGTAGGGCATTATGGTGTGTATGGGATGCATATGAGTGATGTTTTAGCTTTAACAATGTCCTGAGAACATCTCTATGTTCTTACTTTACCTTCAAATGCCCTGGATTGAAGAATCCGAATATGAGTTTTGGATGAATTTTTGAGGTTTGAAACTTACACTTTGAGGCTGCCAAATTCGTGGCTGGGCAATGGCAATGAGTTTAGTATATATAGGTGAATGAATCTAGGTCAAAATATTGATTGGTTATGTGAAAGAATTGATTTAAAAAGATTGAGATTGATCATGCTTTGAAAGTTCAATATTCTTGCATCAATGCTTTCTATTTCAAGCCATTCCATATAATTCTTGTATCAACTTGTTCCATGCTGATTTTATGACCTTCTAGAATCAATAAATAAATTAAATCTCCATATTTAATATTTTATTTAAATTTAAAATGATTTTAAGTATAGAAAATCATAATAAATTAATTAAATAAAATAAAAAATATGAAAATAACATGGAAATTTCGTGCATGATGTTATTGTATGGGTTGGGTCATAATTTGGCCAGCCCATTTGGAAAGAATTGCTTTTAGACCTCCATTTTCACCATAAACCATCACAAAATTTCCCAACTTTGCAAGGGCACATCTCCCTCAATTTTAAAGGTATGAGGGTGTTCTTGGACATTTTGGAAAGCTTGAAGAGTCCTCTAAACAAAACCATTGGTTTCAGGTCCATATCATTTACCAATCTCAAGTTATGCCCTTTTGAAGTTGTTGACTTTTTGTTGACTTTCAAAATGACCTATAATGTCTTAGCTCATATCTTCCAAATGAAGCATTTTTGGGCTTAACTTGCAAGATCAAAGTTGTAGAGAATTCAATTTCCTTCAAAATGAGCTTTGAGTGGAGACTTGGTGATGAAGTATGTGAAAGTTATGGCTGGTCAAAGTTCAGTTGACTTTTACTAAGGAAACCCTAATTTAGAAACTCCTGATTATTGATGATCTGGAATCTCCTTGATGAATCATGATCAACCCTTGATCAAATGATGAATTTTACTTCATATACTTGAGGTTGGCAAAAAATCATGAAGTTTGACTTTGGTTTGACCACAGTTGACCTCAGTTTGACTTTTTAACTGCATTGACTGGTTTTGACTTATCTGATCATCTGACTGAGCAAACTTTTGAGAAAAGTCTTGAAACTTGTCATGGGGGTTCTTATATACATATAAGATGTTATGAAGCTCACTTGAGGTATTGGAAGTCCATTTAGCCTGATTAAAGTCAAAACCCTAGTTTTGGATGCACTGCTTAGGAGGTGCATTGTATGAGGGAATTGTCAACTCTTCTGACCAATTGTGAACTTTGTGAACCTTGTGAATCATCATAAAATGTCTTGTAAACCTCATGGGAGGTATTGTGAAGCTTGTGAACCTTGTGAACCTCATAAAGTGACTTTGTAGACCTTATGAACCTCAGGAGAGCTTTGTAATCATTGTGAATCTTGTGAACCTTGTGAACCTTCAAGAAGTGACTTGTAGACTTCATGAACCTCAAGAAAGGTATTGAAAGCATTGTGGAACTTGTGAACCTTGTGAACCTTCATGAAGTGACTTGTAGACTTCATGAACCTCATGAAAGGTCTTGTAAGTGTTGGGAAACTTGTGAACCTTGTGAACCTTCATAGAACACAAAGTCTTGTATTGTGAGGGCAAATTTTGGGGTGCAACAGCTGCCCCTGTTCAATTTTCTGAAACCTGAGGGGTTAGATTGGTATGTTTGCCAGTCGTGACCTGGAAGGTTGAAGGGGATTGAACACAAAAACCCAAAAATTTGCACTCACCAGTGTATAGAATGATATTGATGTTTGGTTGTATTTGCTTGAGTGGGCTTAAAGATGCCACTTGGAAGAACTGGAGATGGGCTTAGAGATGCCATCTAAAGAATTGGATGTGATGATAACTTTGTGCTGATACTGGATTTCAGTACTAGGTCTTTGTATAAGCCGTCTCTGAATCATTTATGTAACATGATTTGAATTGTTGGATGGATCAGTAGAAATAAATCTTGTGATAATTATCTCTTCTGGAAATATTTTGGATTAGGGAATAGATCTTTGTACAGACCGTTTGCCTATTCTCCAAGGGCCAAAAGAACGTCAGGATTTGTTCTTAAGGATCAAAAGAACGTCAGGATTTGTCCTTCTGAGTAAAATGTCTTGAACAAGGAGTCAAAAGAGCGTCAGGATTTGCTCTTAAAGGTCAAAAGAACGTCAGGATTTGTTCTTCTGAGAGATGTCTTGAACAAGGGGCCAAAAGAGCGTCAGGATTTGCTCTTAAGGGTCAAAAGAACGTCAGGATTTGTTCTTCTAAGTAAGATGTCTTGAACAATGGGTTAAAAGAGCGTCAGGATTTGCTCTTAAGGATCAAAAGAACGTCAGGATTAGTTCTTCCGAAAGATGTCTTGGAGGATGAAGCAGTCCAGAAGTAATGATGATAGCTGTCAAGAGGATGGAGCAATTTTGAGGTAATGATATGATTTCAGGAGGGTGAAGCAATCCTGATGTAATAAAAGCTGTCAGGAGACTGGAATAATCCTGAGGTAATAATATGATATGCTTTCAGGAGACTGGAGTAATCCTGATGTAACAGCATGCTTTCAGGAGGATTGAGCAGTCCTGATGAGATTATAAGCTTTCAGGAGGATAGAGCAATCCTGATGATCATAAGTTTGTTTGTTGGATAATCAACCTGAAAATAAGGTAGCATTTGTATAATAATATTAGTTTATGCATTATGTATGCATGTATGATATGATGCACTTAAGTGATGTATTATGTATCTATGGATATATATGATATGGTATGATGTAAATGATGTATGTATGATATAACACTGCCGGAAGCGTCTGGATATCTTCGTATAACAACTGCTGGCCAGGGAAAATAAATCCCGATTCATTGTTGAAGAATATGAGGAACTCATCCCTGTCTTGTTTGATAATATATTATACATAACCTTCCGTCTGCTGGGGATAGCAAAGTATATATAACCTCCCGTCTGCTGGGGATAGCAAAGTATATATAACCTCCCGTCTTCGTTTGATGGTAGGGTAGATATAACATCCCGTCTTCGTTCGTCGTACCCTTATGGGAAAGTAATTTCCCGAATATCCGTATGAGGATAAAAGAGATGGATATAAATTCCAGGGGAGATGAGACTTTATGAAGATGAACTTGCCCTACTGAGGGTTTTGTGATTGTCTTGTAAAGATGAACCGGCGAAGCTTCGTTGAAATCCTTCCCTCGTTCGTCCTTAGTAAATACTATTACTGCATTTTCATGCATTTCTGGTAAACATTAATCATATTAAGCATACATGCATTTCTGGTAAACATTAATCATATTCAAAAGCATACATACATTCAAACACAACCAATGGACGTTTCGCTTATGTAAATAGGGTAAAAGTAAATCTGGATTCAAAAGATGGAATTTATTTATATCAAAAGTGACCCATACATGGGTAAGTTTGTACAAGGAGACATAAACCCTAGTAAGAGGATTTTGTCATAAAGTTTTACAAAAGAAAATCAGCTATGTGGGAAACAATCCTATTGAGTTTCAATTCTACTATTGCCATTATCTTCAAGTATCTCATCTTCTGCTGTTGAGACGGAAACGATTGGATTGAGCTTTATCTGTTTAAGCTTGAGTAAGTAGTACAACTGGTTGCAGTTTCACGGGTGATCCAAACGAGACATAGTCATACGCTTTAATCCCTAACTTTTGCCTGGATTGCCCTTTCAGGTTTTCAATCCACCGGGATACCCTTTTTTGCCCAAGCCGCCTTTTCAGGTTTTCGACTTGCCGGGTGTACATCTTTATATATATATCCCTAATTTTTGCCCAAACCCTTTTGGTTTGCCGGGATGCCCTTATTTTTGCCTAAGCCTGTCAACCTAGCGGGTCTCTTTTTATGCGTAGTATTTTTTAACTATGTCTGCGTTTACGGGCTGTGGGAAGTCCTCACCATCCATTGTAGTCAGTATCATGGCACCTCCTGAGAATACAGTCTTGACTACAAATGGACCTTCATATGTTGGAGTCCACTTGCCCCTAGGATCACCCTGTGGTAATATAATACGCTTGATTACCAAGTCACCAGCCTGATATACCTTTGGCTTAACCTTCTTATTAAAAGCTTTGATCATTCGCTTCTGGTACATCTGGCCATGACAAACTGCTGCTAACCTTTTCTCATCAATCAAATTTATCTGGTCCAGTCGAGTCTGAATCCATTCATCTTCATCCAAGCCTGCATCCTTCATAATTCTCAAGGAGGGAATCTGAACTTCAATGGGCAGAACTGCTTCCATACCATAGACTAAGGAGAATGGGGTTGCCCCTGTTGAAGTACGTATTGTAGTACGATAACCATGAAGAGCAAATGGTAACATCTCATGCCAATCCTTGTAAGTAACAGTCATCTTCTGTACAATCTTCTTAATGTTCTTATTAGCAGCTTCAACTGCCCCATTCATCTTTGGACGATACGGAGAAGAGTTGTGATGCTTAATCTTGAACTGTGTGCAGAGATCAGTAATCATAGTGTTGTTCAAATTAGAGCCATTGTCAGTGATAATCCTTTCGGGGATGCCATACCTACATATGAGATTATTCTTAATGAATTGAGCCACCACATTCTTAGTAACAGATGCAAATGAAGCTGCCTCTACCCACTTTGTAAAGTAATCAATAGCAACCAGGATGAAACGATGCCCATTAGAAGCAGTAGGCTTGATCTCACCAATCATATCAATGCCCCACATGGCAAAGGGCCAAGGAGCAGTCAACACAATAAAGGGTGATGGAGGTACATGTACTTTATCAGCATAAATTTGACACTTGTGACACGTTCTGGAGTGTTGATAGCAATCAGCTTCCATGGTAGACCAATAGTAACCTGCTCTCAAAATCTTCTTTGCCATGGTATGACCACTAGAATGAGTACCAAAGGTCCCATCATGCATCTCTTCCATAATTTCAGTTGCTTCCTTCTTATCCACACAACGAAGCATAGTTGAATCATGATTGCGCTTATACAGAATGCCATTACTCAGAAAGAACTTAGCAGAGAACCTCCTCAGAAACTTCCTATCTTTGACAGATGCTCCTTCAGGGAACTCCTAAGTTTCAAGATATCTTTTCACTTCGTAGAACCAAGGCTTCTCCTCTGCCCCTTCTGTGTCAATCTCATTGCAGTATGCAGGCTTTTCAAATCTATCAATAGTAATCTTGGGAGCTTCATCATCCCAGCTGATCTCAAACATAGATGCCATGGTGGCCAATGCATCTGCCAATTGATTCTCTCTTCGTGGAATATGTCCAAAGGTAATCTCTTTGAAATGTGGGATTAAAGACAACACATGCTCTCTGTAAGGAATGAGATTATCATGCTTGGTATCCCAATCTCCTTTAGTCTGACTAACTACCAGGGCTGAATCTCCATACACATCAAGGAACTGAATCTTCATATCAATAGCAACTTTAATACCCAGGATACATGCCTCATACTCAACCATGTTATTGGTACAATAGAAACAAAGTCTGGCAGTAATCGGGGTATGACAACCTTCAGGGGAACTAATCACAACACCAACACCATTACCAAGTGCATTGGAAGCACCATCAAAAACCATAGTCCATCGGGATCCTTGTTCAGGTCCGTCATATTGTCCAGGTTCTTTGGTAATAATCATAATGTCTTCATCAGGGAACTCAAAACTCATTGACTGGTAATCATCTACTGCTTGATGAGCCAAATGATCAGCAACAACACTTCCCTTGATGGCCTTCTGAGTAGTATACTGTATGTCATATTCTGTTAAGATCATTTGCCATCTTGCAATTCTTCCGGAGAGAGCAGGCTTCTCAAATATGTACTTGATTGGATCCATCTTCGAAATCAACAAGGTAGTATGGGTCAACATATACTGTCTTAGTCGGCGAGCAGCCCATGCCAAAGCGCAGCAAGTTTTCTCGAGTAGTGAGTATCTTGTTTCACAGTCGGTAAACTTTTTGCTAAGGTAGTATATTGCCTGCTCTTTTCGACCAGACTCGTCATGTTGCCCCAATACACACCCCATTGAGTTGTCTAACACTGTTAATTACATAATCAAGGGTCTTCCATCAACTGGTGGCATCAAAATGGGTGGTTCCAGCAGATATCTCTTGATTTCATCAAAGGCAGTCTGGCACTCATCATTCCATTCCATCACCTGATCTTTCTTCAACAACTTGAAGATTGGCTCACAGATGGTAGTTAACTGGGAAATAAACCTTGCAATGTAATTCAATCGTCCCAAGAAACCTCTAACCTCCTTCTCAGTACGGGGAGCTGGCATCTCTCGTATAGCTTTCACTTTTGCAGGATCCACTTCAATACCTTTTCCACTGACAATGAAACCCAGGAGCTTTCCAGATCTAACTCCAAAAGTACACTTGTTTGGATTCAATCTCAACTTGTATTTCTTCAACCTCTCAAACAACTTGTGCAGATGGTTAAGATGTTGCTCTTCATTCTGAGACCTGGCTATCATATCATCCACATATACCTCTATCTCATGATGAATCATATCATGAAACAAAGCCACCATAGCACGCTGATATGTTGCCCCTGCATTCTTCAAACCAAATGGCATCACCTTATAGCAAAAAGTGCCCCACTGTGTCACAAATGTTGTCTTCTCCATATCTTCAGGTGCCATCTTGATCTGGTTGTAACCAGAGAAACCATCCATAAAAGAGAATACCTTATGCTGAGCAGTGTTGTCTACCAGAATATCAATATGAGGAAGTGGAAAATCATCTTTGGGGCTAGCCTTGTTCAAATCTCTGTAGTCCACACACATACGCACCTTACCATCTTTCTTAGGAACTGGTACCACATTTGCAACCCACTGAGGATAAGAAGTCACTGCCAAGAACCCTGCATTGAACTGTTTCATTACCTCTGCCTTGATCTTTTCTGACATCTCAGGACGCATACGACGAACTTTCTGCTTCTTTGGACGACAATCTTCTTTCACTGGCAAACGGTGAACCACAATGTCTGTATCCAACCCTGGCATATCTTCGTAAGACCAAGCAAAGATCTCTACATAGTCACGTAACATCTGTATCAACCTGCTCTTGACACTGTCCTCTAAATCAGCCCCTATCTTGACCTCTTTTCTGTTTTCTTCAGTTCCCAAATTCACAACTTCGACTGGCTCTTCATGTGGCTGTATAGCTTTCTCTTCTTGTTGTAGCAACCTAGCAAGCTCTACAGGTATTTCACAATCGTCCTCATTTCCGTCTTCAGTTTGATAGATCGGATTCTCGAAATTATAATTGGCAATAGTAGAACTGTTATCAACAGGATCCAGAGTGGATGAGGATCTGCATTTTAGTGATGTGGGTGTGTGTAAGAACACATAACTGATAAAACAAAAATAAAAGAAAAGGAAAGACAAGGAACACAATATTTACGAAAGCAAAACGTCCACTGATTTTATTGAATGAAGTATGCAAATGAAATGACAACCCGTAACAAGCACACCATTGTGCCCCGGGTAAGGCACATGGCTTGAAAGTTTTATTGTTCAAGAAATTTCAAACTTAAAAGCAACAACACAGTAATAGTATTTACTCCTGACTAAAGGAGATAGGGATAACATCTTCAGCTTTCCAATTATTGAGTCCAGCACCCACAGTAGGAAAAATCCATGCATCCAAGTTGTAGTCTTCATCTTGATCTCCCACAGCATTGATCTGGTCCTTCACAACCCCTTGATTAGTGATACGAGCAGCACGAGCACGACGACCAGCCTTCTGGGACTCTGCAGTGAAACCCAAACCAAACTTGTCAGACTTGTATGGGATATCAGGAAGCTGACCCCAAATAGTACAACCACCTTCATCCACCACAGCTCTTGCATCATTGAGGGAAGCCATTGCCATTGTTGGAGGTTTTCTGGTGACCACAGGAACATTCTTCACAACCGGAGGAGCTACATAATCGTTAACAACCCAAGGAACCACTTCAAACGTCTGACATGGAGTTTCAATGTATTCACCTTCCATTTCCAGATACTTGAAAGTGTTTACATGGCTGACAAAGTATTCTTCTTCTCCATAGACAGTAACAACCTTTCCATTCACCGGATATCTCAACTTTTGGTGCAATGTAGAGGTCACAGCACCTGCCCCATGGATCCAGGGACGACCAAGCAGACAAGAGTATGAAGGACGAATATCCATCACATAAAATGTAGCAGTAAACACCTGAGAGCCAACTTTGATTGGAAGATCAATTTCCCCATGTACTACTCTTCTAGAACCATCAAAAGCCTTCACCACAATATTACTGGGCTTCAGCACAGCATCTTCAGGACTCGGCTTATTCAGGACTTCCTTGGGCAACACATTCAGAGAGGAACCATTGTCTATCAGCACATGTGACAGGGTAGTGCCCCTGCATTCGATTGAAATATGCAAGGCCCTGTTATGATCCCTCTTGGCAGGGGTTAAATCAGCATCAGAAAACCCTAACCCATTATCATAGGTAAGGTGGGCAACACAGTTCTCAAATTGGTCAACAGAAATGGCATTGGGCACATGTGCAGTCTTCAGAAACTTGATCAAGGACTTGGCATGAGCCTCAGAACACAGCAACAAGGACAGCATAGAAATCTTTGAGGGAGTATGCCCCAATTGATCAACAATGTCATAATCACTCTTGCGAATGATTTTCAATACTTCTTCCATCTGCTTAGAGAGATCATCAGCAGCTGGCACATCAGTAGATATAGGCTCAATAACAGGACCTTTGCCCCGAGCATCAGTGGTGGAAGTAGCAGCAGGAGTAACTGCATTCTTAGAAGCAACTGGAGGAGAGAAAACTCTTCCACTACGAGTGATCTTGCTAGATCCTGCAATATTATCAATGTCAGCAGGCACATCAGGTAAAGGCTCCTGCTTAACACCATGGATGTAAACATCAGACCCATAATGCCAAGGCACAGCTTTATCAGATGTATAAGGAATAGGACCAGGAGTAGTAATGATCAGAGGAGCCACTCTGGCTTCAGCAACAACTTTCACAGGACCTTCAGCAGTAATCTTGATTGGGCCCTGATGAGTGATTTTAACAGGTCTCTTTGAAGTGATTCTTACCGGTACTTTGTCAACCATATCAACCTCTTCAATCTTCCTACCTTGAGTCAGATGATCCACCATACTTTCTACAGACGACGGAGTCCTCTCAAACACTATAGTATACTTATCCATGAGACGTTGAATTCCATCTCTCAATATGAAGCAACTATCCGGCTTATAGGTACAATACAAACAATCTTCACGACAACCTGGAAAGATCCCAGCTTGTACTAACCTCTTTTTGATAACAGACAATGGTGTGTTCAACTCCATTACTGAATAGACATGTAGGTCTTCATCAATGGCATTGACAGTCTTCTCGTGATTTGGCATTGGAGCTGTAATCACATTTGGAGTACTCGGAGGATCAAACTCAATTTCTCTAGCATCAATCATATCTTGAATTTTGTTCTTCAAGATCCAGCAGTTATTAGTATCATGTCCTGGACAGTTTGAATGATATGCACATCGTGCATTGGGATTGTATCTGGGAGAGGTAACATTGGGATTCTGAGGAGCCTCTTTCAAAGTAATAAGTTCAGCCTTCAACAAATGTTGCAATGCCTGAGCCATTGACATGTTGATCTTCGTGAACTGTCTTCTAGCCCTCTGTTGGTTGCCCTGAGGCTGCTCTGTTGTTGCAGGAGTTGGATTTGAAATATGAACTGCACTAACAGACTGATGCCTTCTGTTACGACCAGGTTGACCATAAACAGCATTGGATTCTTTCTTCCCAGTGGGAGGCTTCTTTGCAGCACCTGATGAGGAAGTACCCACTTGGATCTTGCCATTCTTTATACCATTCTCTACTCGCTCTCCTGTCATGATCAACTCAGTGAAGCCTGATGATGAGCTTCCAATGAGATGACTGTAAAACGGACCATTCAGTGTGCACATGAACATATCAACCAATTCCCTATCAGTCAAAGGGGGTTGAACTCTTCCAGCTAAATCTCTCCACTTCTGAGCATACTCTTTGAAACTTTCTTTGGCACCCATGGACATGCTCTGAAGCTGCATGCGAGTGGGGGCTAAGTCAGCATTGTATTGATACTGCTTATAGAAAGCTTCAGCAAGATCATTCCAGTCTCTGATATTGACACTCTCCAACTGATAGTACCACTCCAGCTGAGCTCCAGATAAGCTCTCTTGAAAGAAATGGATCCACAACTTCTTATCAGCAGTGTGGGGTTGAATTCTTCTGACATAAGACCTCAGATGCAGCTTGGGACAGGAGACCCCATCATAAACAACAAAGGTAGGAACCTTGAAACCCACAGGTATGACCACCCCAGATATCAAGCTCAAATCCTCAAAATCCAGCCCAGATGATTTCTGCAACTCCATAGCATCCATTCTATCCACCAGCATCTTGAATTTGTCTTCATTAGGCTCATGGTAGTAATTAGCCTCAGAATCAGAGTCCCCCATTGTATGGTGGAGACTGCCTACCTCTTGCTTAGATTCTTCAGATTCATAGTCTTCAGCTGGTTCTTTGGTCTTGGCAAGACCTTTGAACCTTCTTCCCATGTTGATCAAACCAGCAGACCTTCTAGTCTTCTTAGTCTTCTTGGCCAGCAGTGCCTTCAATTCATCTTGCCCCTTGGATAGGTTCAAGATCAGCTCTTGGAACTATGCATTTTGTGTCTGAAGATCCTTAACTGATTGTTCAAGAGCCATTGCTGAAATAAACAGCGAGAAGATGAGAAACCTGTGCACAATTATAAACCTGTGATGCAATGAAATGACATGATAATGCATATGCAATGTTTTCAAGGACCGCAGGATTTAAATTTGCTTAGACAAACACGAAAGTAAACTTTTATTAGTAATAACTTTGTTTTGCCTTTTAGGCTTACAAAAAAATGAAATGAAATAGGTACAAAAGATGGGGTTTTAAGTCTCCCATGGACGTTTCCTCTTTGTATTGAGGTATGAGTTGAGATTCCGTTCCTCATGAAGTTGCTTTGTTAGTTCCAGGACTCTTTCTTGGCTTGCTTTGTAATGAGCCTCGAAAGTATCCCTTTGCTCCTTCAGTTGGATCCATGATCTCTGCAAGTCTTCCATATCAGTAGGCATGTCTGGGTGAAGGATGGTATAAGCTGTGTCTCCTTCAGCAACAGGTTCCATGGTAACTGGTAGGACGGCAGGATATGGCATCATGAGTGTCTGAGCACGAGATCGTACCCATCTGAGATAAGCTTCCATAGGGATAGTGTACTTAGGCTCCAGTGTCTTGCTGTCAACCCTGTTTACTTTTCCCCATGCTCGTATGAATCTCTGACGGTAACCCTGAAGATCGTTGTCGTAATCAAACACAATGCCTTGAATCAACATATCATGTGGACCATTGCTCCGAGCGTAACCAAACTGTCGTAAAGCTAGGGAGGGGTTGTAGGTGATGCCTCCTCTTATGCCTAGCAGTAGCACATTAGGAAACTCCCCACAACGGTCAATGATGGTGACATTCTCCATAGATCTGGAGCACCAATGGATATCTGAGTGAGAAAGTGACATGATCCTCTTGGACCATCTGAACCCTTGCTCATTCTTCATTACTGAGCGAGGAAGGTGAGAAATAAACCACCTGGATAGTAAAGGTATGCAGCACATCAAAGTTCCTCTTGCCCTTGTAGTACGGGTATGAAGAGAATGTAGGATGTCTCCAAGCAATGTAGGCACTGGATTGTGACTCAGAAATATGTTGATGGCGTGAACGTCTATGAACTGATCTGGATTGGGGAACAACACTAAGCCATAGATCAACAAGGCTAAGATCTCCTCAAAAGCATCATAGCTCATAGCTTTCAAGAACACTTGAGCCTTCTCTATCAATACCTTAGCAAGAATACCCTTAACTCCGCTTCTCGTTTCGAGAACAATGTCAGACTTCTTCAGATGTAGAGCTGCAGCAATAACCTCAGGTTTAGGCTCCTTCTCTAAGCCTGTGAAGGGTCTTTGATCAAGAACAGGTATACCCAGAAGTTTAGAGAACTCTTCCATTGTAGGAACCAGCTGATAGTCAGGGAATGTGAAGCAATGGTGCTTAGGGTCAAAGAACTGGAACAGGACACTCATCATGTCTTCATTGAACCCTGAAGTGACTAGATCCAATAGGTGACCATGTCTCTTGATGAACCGGGAGTGATCAGACACCTGAGAAACCAACTCTTTAAGCTTGGGAGGTATCCCCACAAAGTTGATCCTGATGGTGTTTCTACGAACTGAAGCCATGACCTGCAACAAAGAACAAAGATAAATCCTTTGGTCCTTGAAATGGTTAGGGAAAATGCTATGCTTATGATGCATGATGATGTCATGATGTTATGTTCAATCACAAACATGTGGCACACACAAACAAGTCACACCATAGCCCTAGGTTTAAAGGCTTGCATGAGGTTCAAAGGTAAGTACCCTCCCCTGAAGTTAGATGGTTCATCCTGTCCTACAAAAGTAACCAGGTTCTAAGGGATCTCAATATCATTGATCCTTCACAAGGGTGGTTGATCAGAAGGCAACTTACTTGCCAACCAAAACCCTCCAAGTTTAAGATCTCAATGAGCGTAGTATCGAGTGTCAACCAACTTCAGTCTGCACCAAAGCCGGTTACCTCACTACTTTCTAAAGGCCAAGATGAGTTAACTAGGGTTCTAAAAGTTAGTTAGTGCATTGACAACATATGGCAGCCTCATATTATCCTCAACTTGACTTGAGGAACATAAGCACCAACCAAGAAGTCGCACTAACTATGGCCACCAGATCAACCGTATCGATATACGTCGTACAGTTTCCTTGGTCTATTGCCATTTACCTAAGGTACACTAGATCCGGGTTAGGACCTTTCACACATAAGAGCACCCCAACAAGATAATAATAAAGCAAACAAGGCAAACAATTTAAAGTGATCTAATTCCTAAGGGTACCCCTCTTAAATTTAAATCCCCAGCAGAGTCGCCAGTTCTGTAACACGGTGGGAGAACTGACTTTTAGTTATGTTGCGGATAGCAAGAGTCGCCACCGACTTTTATTTTATCCAAAAGGAAAGGGTATAAAAGAACAGGAAAGACCTTAAGAGATATTTTTGGGTCCGGGGGGTAGGTTATGTAAAGGGAAGGTGTTAGCACCCTTTACATCCATGGTTATCCATGGGCTCTTAGTTACTTAGCTCACTTTTGAATTGTTTTTGAAAGTGTAGTGTGTGAATAGAAAAATTTTCATAATAGTTGATAATGATCCATGTACGGATGCGTAAAAACTTGTTTTTGAAAATTTGTTTGAAATTTGTTAAGTGTTTGAAAAATGGAGTGAGCAAGCAACTAGGAGGTACCTACCCTAAAGTTTTAAGTCTTTCTTGTTCTTTATCCTTTAATTGGTAAGACTATCCCTACTATTAAGGAGTAAGTAGTCATTACCTTGGATGTAAGGGACACATGAGGGACATTTGTTTTTATGAAGGCAACTGTGGGGTGTATTAAGCATATAGGAGGGACTATCATCATTATTCGAAGGGACTTGATCTTTAAAGGCAACCATTAGGGACTTGATGATTTTTTCTTTTAAGGGACTTGCTTTATACACCCCACTTGACCTTATGATTTAGGCAACTTGAGGGATAACCTTAGAAATGTGAGATGGCGATTAAAAATCGACTTACGTGTGTGAGTGTTTAATTTAAATTTATCTTATAATTAAAATGATCTAAATTTATTTTTAAATAAAATACATGTTTTGCACTCCCTAAATTACTAACCATAGCAAGCAAATTAAATAATTAAATATTTACAAAATTACACCAAGAAGCAATTACATAATTAAAATAAATAGCAAAAATAAATAATAAGCAAAAGATAAATAAATAAGCAAAAATAATAAATAAACAATAAATAAATAGGGGTTAGTAATAATAATAATTAAAAAAATAAGGTTAGTAAAAATATTAAGGATAAATAAAGTTAGTGAAATAATAATAATAATAAAATATATAAGATTAGTGAAGCAAAAATAAATAATAATATAATTAGTAACAATAATTAAATAGAATTAAATAAAAATATTGTAACGACATAATTAGAATAATAAACACAAAATATATAAACATTTATTTAGAAACATGAATAAGTAAATAATTACTATAATATAAAAATTTTTAAACATAATATAATTATAAATTTTAATCATTACAAAGTTAATTATTTCTAAATATATATCAACAATTATTTAAAAAATATTTACACGTTATATGAAGAAAATAAATTTTAAATATCATGTTCACAAAAAATAATCATGTTTGCAAAGTTTACAAGAATCATATTAAATAAATAAATAAATATACATAATGATTATATTAAGAATTAGAAAATAAAATTATTTAGAAAAATAGAATTAGGTTTTACAAAATTAGGGTTTATTTTAGAAAATATTTTTAGGGTTTGTTTAGAAAAATAATCTTAGGGTTTAATTTATAATACAAAATTATTTAAATAAACATACATATATTTATAATTTTATTTACAAGATAAAAAAAACATAATTTAAGAAAATTTATATATTTTAGAATTTGGAAAAAAATTTAAACATGCTTTATTGTTTTCAATTATTAAAAAAATATATACATAAGACTCTATTTAATTAAATTAATAGAATAATCAAAATAAAAAAGAAAAATGTGAAAACTTACCTGACTGGGATTTGAACCCAGGTCAGTCTGTTTGCCAGCAAGAAGAACCACCACCAGGCCACTATGCACGCAGGCAACAAGAGTGAGTGTGAAATTTGTTTTGTGCTTTGTTTTGAAAAACCCAGAAAAATAAGGAAAGCAAAAAGGCCTGGGGTGGTGTTGAACCCGGGACCTTATGAATACTCAAACACGCACATGACCGCCTGGCTGGAAGAGCCCATCTGCTAGCATGTTGGCTATAATTGATAATATATTAAACCTGAAAAGCAAACAAAATAAAAGAACAAAATGTCACAAAAGGGGAATCGAACCCCAGACCAAGCTATTGTGTGCGCACGCTTCCAGCCACTGGGACAACTCAGTTGTTGTGATAACAAATTAACAAAACAACATAAAAATATTTTAACATAATTTGAATTTGTCCTGAGCGCGCCATCAGCTTCATCTTCTTCCTCATGTCCTACAAATTTTCCTGCGGATCTAGCTACAAGATTTCCTGCGAAAAACAAAGCCCAGCAAAACCTACGAAACACAAACATGGATAAAACAGCAAGGTTTCATGAAATTGATTATGTCATTAAGTTCCTAACAGAATTTCCAATCATTCCACGTTCTTAGAATCCATTTATATGGGCTGTATTACGAAACCCTAATTGAAGCCATAAACCCTAAAAATGGTGAATCATGCTTCAGGCTATGGAACTTCACCAAACTATCCAGATTCCATCTATGATCATCAACAAACAAGATTATGTAAGCAAAAGTCATTGAAAAACAACACATTAATGGAATCGGAAAAAAAATTCTCAAGCATAAAGTGAATTCGGGTAGGGCATTATGGTGTGTATGGGATGCATATGAGTGATGTTTTAGCTTCAACAATGTCCTGAGAACATCTCTATGTTCTTACTTTACCTTCAAATGCCCTGGATTGAAGAATCCGAATATGAGTTTTGGATGAATTTTTGAGGTTTGAAACTTACACTTTGAGGCTGCCAAATTCGTGGCTGGGCAATGGCAATGAGTTTAGTATATATAGGTGAATGAATCTAGGTCAAAATATTGATCGGTTATGTGAAAGAATTGATTTAAAAAGATTGAGATTGATCATGCTTTGAAAGTTCAATATTCTTGCATCAATGCTTTCTATTTCAAGCCATTCCATATAATTCTTGTATCAACTTGTTCCATGCTGATTTTATGACCTTCTAGAATCAATAAATAAATTAAATCTCCATATTTAATATTTTATTTAAATTTAAAATGATTTTAAGTATAGAAAATCATAATAAATTAATTAAATAAAATAAAAAATATGAAAATAACATGGAAATTTCGTGCATGATGTTATTGTATGGGTTGGGTCATAATTTGTCCAGCCCATTTGGAAAGAATTGCTTTTAGACCTCCATTTTCACCATAAACCATCACAAAATTTCTCAACTTTGCAAGGGCACATCTCCCTCAATTTTAAAGGTATGAGGGTGTTCTTGGACATTTTGGAAAGCTTGAAGAGTCCTCTAAACAACCCCATTGGTTTCAGGTCCATATCATTTACCAATCTCAAGTTATGCCCTTTTGAAGTTGTTGACTTTTTGTTGACTTTCAAAATGACCTATAATGTCTTAGCTCATATCTTCCAAATGAAGCATTTTTGGGCTTAACTTGAAAGATCAAAGTTGTAGAGAATTCAATTTCCTTCAAAATGAGCTTTGAGTGGAGACTTGGTGATGAAGTATGTGAAATTTATGGCTGGTCAAAGTTCAGTTGACTTTTACTGAGGAAACCCTAATTTAGAAACTCCTGATTATTGATGATCTGGAATCTCCTTGATGAATCATGATCAACCCTTGATCAAATGATGAATTTTACTTCATATACTTGAGGTTGGCAAAAAATCATGAAGTTTGACTTTGGTTTGACCACAGTTGACCTCAGTTTGACTTTTTAACTGCATTGACTGGTTTTGACTTATCTGATCATCTGACTGAGCAAACTTTTGAGAAAAGTCTTGAAACTTGTCATGGGGGTTCTTATATACATATAAGATGTTATGAAGCTCACTTGAGGTATTGGAAGTCCATTTAGCCTGATTAAAGTCAAAACCCTAGTTTTGGATGCACTGCTTAGGAGGTGCATTGTATGAGGGAATTGTCAACTCTTCTGACCAATTGTGAACTTTGTGAACCTTGTGAATCATCATAAAATGTCTTGTAAACCTCATGGGAGGTATTGTGAAGCTTGTGAACCTTGTGAACCTCATAAAGTGACTTTGTAGACCTTATGAACCTCAGGAGAGCTTTGTAATCATTGTGAATCTTGTGAACCTTGTGAACCTTCAAGAAGTGACTTGTAGACTTCATGAACCTCAAGAAAGGTATTGAAAGCATTGTGGAACTTGTGAACCTTGTGAACCTTCATGAAGTGACTTGTAGACTTCATGAACCTCATGAAAGGTCTTGTAAGTGTTGGGAAACTTGTGAACCTTGTGAACCTTCATAGAACACAAAGTCTTGTATTGTGAGGGCAAATTTTGGGGTGCAACAGCGAGACATAAAAGGAATGGCCTACCTCAACGCCAAAAGATCCAACCATCTTCCTCATTATAACAAGGATAATCATTTTCCTCCAACCACACATTCAGATGTCTGTACTCCTGGATCATCGTGTCGTGGTACATTCATTTCTCCACTGACTATAGACTTAACCAATGCACAAAATTGTTCAAGATCCTCTAATCATCATCACCTCGACAAAGACAAGTTTAAAAGGAGTAGACTGGCACTAACATCTCATGGCAATCTCTACAACCAATTCAACGCCGTTGCACAACTCAATAACACCTGTTTAATTCACCCTCCAACAACTCCAATTCCGATTCTTGTTGCCTCCCCCGGTACCATTCGGGAAGGTCCAAGTCCAAACATTATTGCTGGTTCACCATCTGAAACCGACAACAACTTAAATTCAGGGGACAACAACATCTTTGAGGACAACTGTGAACATGAAGGACATAATGAGTCTCTTCTGTTGGGAAACTCTTTTGATCAAGGTATCCGCCAATTCACCTTCTTATCGTGCCTAATACTTACAATTACGTACAATATGGTTTAATGATGCCATATGAAATTTAGCTTTCATGTTCAAAAAATTTGAAATGAAATACATCTTCACACATATCACTTTAATTATACCTATTAATTGCAAATTATTATGATATTGGAGACCCTTTCTGGGAATGCTAACATTGTCGTGCGGCTATGTGGTATCAGGAGCGAAGGTCTAAGGGAAGGCACACAACTGTACCTAAGTTTGGCCTGTGTTGCAAGGGAGGAAAAATTTAACTCCCGTTTCTTAAGGCTCCACCGCCTCAATTGCATAAATTACTATTTGATACAAATTGCCGGTATGCAAAGAATTTTCAGAGCAACCTACGAACCAATAATGCTATGTTCTCTTTCACTTCTCCTGCCATGAAATTTGATACAACTAACACAGTCAGAGGTCGAGGACCCCCTACACTGCAACTGCATGGCCAAACTTGCCACCGGATGAGAACCCTGCTTCCAGCTTTGGGACAACGTCCTAAATACGCACAACTCTATATCCACGATACGGATAACGAAATTGTCAACAGGATTGGGTGTTTTAGGTATTGTACATAATCTTTTGCTTCATATGTGACTGGTACAACACCGTATTAACAATTTTCTTTGATTCCAGTGACAATAACAACATTGACAGTTCAATTGTCAACACTCTCAAATGTTGTTTGGATGAATTTAATCCTCATGCAAGGGCGTTCCGGATGGCAAGGGACATGTTGAGTGATAGTGCTTTCCAAGATTTGAAACTAAAACTTATTTCTGATAGATCCACGGATGGTCGCATCTACAACACTCCAACTGTCTCGGAAGTTGCGGCTGTAATTGTAGGCGATGTTGATTCGGCCTCTAAGAGAGACATCATACTTCACCTGAGCGAAGGTGGATTACAAAGGATCGACGAATTCCACCGGGATTACATGGCATTGCAGTATCCTTTGATTTTCCCTTATGGTGAAGATGGCTATCGGCCTAACATATTTCACAGGTATAGGCATCAATAGATTATCACAAGGGAAAATCGACACACAATAAAGGATTAGCTTTGCTTCCGTTTGCATGAACGGACTGAAGAGGAAAAAACACTTTTGCATTCGAGAATATTGTTCCAACAATTTTTGTTTGACGATTATGCAATGATGGAATTCGAACGTCTGAATTGGCTGCGGAAAAACCAATCAAAACTTAGAGTCGGCAAGTATAGGCAAGTTCGTGATGCACATACCAATGCAGGGGATAACCAGCAAAATAAAACCGGCCGAAGAGTTGTTCTACCGTCTTCTTTTGTAGGGGGAAACGTTACATGGATCAACTATACTTCGACGGTATGGCCATTTCGAGTGCACTGGGCTTTCCTGACTTATTTATTACTTTTACATGCAATCCCACTTGGCCTGAGATTACACGACACCTTTTAAAGGATAACTTAAAGCCTTACGACAGGCCTGATATTGTTTCCAAAGTCTTTAAAATTAAGTTTGATGAACTAATGTCTGACCTCACAAAACGCCAAGTACTTGGTAAAGTTGTAGGATGTAAGTCATATACAATTGCTTCTATCTTTTTTATCTTCTGTGTACGTGATATACATATTAACGTGTTTTTCATGCCTTCTGTAGACATTTATACCATCAAATTTCAAAAGAGGGGCTTACCACATGCACACATTCTGTTGTTCTTACATCCACTTAGTAAGTATCCTACGCCTCAGGACATTGACAACATTATTTCTGCGGAAATACCTGATCCTATCAAGCATCCAAGGTTGTACCAGTTAGTTAAATCACACATGATCCACGGACCGTGCCGTTTTTCCAGGCTCACTTCCCTGTGCATGAAAAATAGAAGATGCTCTAAGTTTTTTCCAAAAAAATTCAACAATTGTACGATGGTCGATGCCGACGGCTTTCCGCTTTACCGAAGAAGATCTCAATCTCATACAGTTGTGAAATCCGGAATTACATTGGATAATAGGTACGTCGTCCCCTACAACACACGGTTACTACTTAAATATGAAGCACACATCAACATGGAGTGGTGTAATCAAAGTACATCCACAAAGGATATGACCGGATCACCGCGTTAATAGTTCCTGCATCAAATTCATTTCCACAAGCACATGATGCAGTTGATGAAATTAAAGAATACTTGGACTGTAGATATGTTTCTCCGAGTGAGGCTACATGGAGGATTTTCTCTTACAAACAGCATGGGAGAAGTCCTGCGGTAGAACGGATGTTTTACAACCTTATAGGTGAGGAACCTATTTACTATACCGATCACGCCACAATGGAAAACGTTTTGGAAAAGGCAAGCATCACCGACTCAATGTTCACCTCCTAGTTTGTTGCAAATAATATTTATGCAGAAGCACAAAATATCACTTATTCTCAATTCGTCTCCAAATTTGTTTACGTCAAAGGTAAAAGATGTTGGAAGCCGCGTCAAAAGGGCTTCACAATAGGTCGGTTAATATGGGTTCCCCCCCACCACGGGCGAACTCTATTACCTAAGGATGGTGCTCACAATTGTCAAGGGAACAAAGACTTATGAGGACATTCATAAGGTTGGCGAAATACAGTATGATTCATTTAGGCATGCATGCTACGCCATGGGGTTCCTTGACGACGATAAGGAATACATAGGAGCCATTAAGGATGCAAGTCATTGGGGATCAGGCCATTTTCTCAGAAAATTATTTGTCATCATGCTTCTCTCAGGAACAATCAACAGACCTCTACATGTTTGGAATGAGACATGGTTATTATTATCGGATGGGCTTTTACACCAACAGAGACAGCTTGCGAATAACCAAGGTTGTATGATCTGTATCATTCTTTATGCTTTATTTTCATACCCTGTTTGTATTGTATGCATAATACCTTTACTCATTTTGCAGATCTCCATCTGGAGGTAACTGACCTGCAGAATTTTACACTCATTGAAATTGAAGCATTACTACAGGGCAACCGCAGAAGCCTCGCGAAATTCAAGCCCTTTCCAACACCTAACGGTTATATTCTCCAACAGCTTGGTAACAAACTAATATATGAAGAGAGGAGTTACGACACTACCGTTATGAAAGAAGAATTCAACAAGCTTTTTGATTCACTAACAGGTTTTTCATTTCCCATGTTATATGCATGTTTCAACTTGAAATCCCAGTCTTCCTGATCTCTTTTTCTTATTTGGTTTCTTAATAGGAGAACAACACCATATTTTCAACAAAATCATTATGGCCGTCAATAATCAAACAGGAGGGGTCTTCTTCCTTCATGGTTTTGGCGGAACAGGTAAAACTTATATGTGGAGAACGCTTGCAGCTCATTTGCGATCGAAACATGAAATTGTTTTGACGGTTGCAACGAGTGGTATTGCTTCCCTTTTGTTGCCTGGTGGTAGAACGACACATTCCAAATTTAAAATACCGGTCCCAACTTTGGAGAATTCTACATGTAGAATTGATTATGGTGATGAACATGCCCAATTACTCCAGCAAACAAAGTTGATTATTTTGGGATGAGGCACCTATGGCAAGCAAATTCACTTTTGAAGCACTGGATAAGACTCTAAGGGATGTCATGAGTAGACACGGTAATTCAGATGTCATTTTCGGAGGTAAGGTCATTGTTTTCGGAGGAGACTTTAGACAAATTTTACCTGTTACTCCCAGGGGCACCAGATCCGACATTGTTCATTCTGTGATCAACACTTCATACATTTGGGATTCGTTTGAGGTTCTGACCTTAACGCAGAATATGCGGCTCAGGGCCGGACGTGACATCCAGGAATCTCTTGAAATTGCTGAATTCTCAAATTGGCTCTTGCAGTTGGGCGAGGGGAGGATTTCTGAGCCTAACGATGGATATGCCGAAATAGAAATTCCTTCCAATATTCTTCTTTTGCATTATACTGACCCCATTGTCGCAATAGTCGAGAGCACCTATCCTGCTTTCCTAGATAATTACAAATCTTATGACTACTTGAAAAGTAGAGCCATTCTGGCTTCCACCATTCAGGTTGTTGACCAAATCAACAACCATGTCCTAGACTTGATGCCAGGTCTGTTTCCACTCACCCTCTCACCCGGCCCTAATATAACATGACCTCAATAAACTTTAACAGACTTCTAATTATTGCTTTCTTATTATTTTCATCTATGTGTAGACGAAGGAAGAGATTACTATAGCTCCAACTCTGTGGACCGCTCGGAGATACACGATGACACCATAATGAATGTTTTAAGCCCTGAATTTCTCAGCACCCTTCGTACTTTTGGACTGCCAGGACATCACATCAAATTAAAAATCAGAACTCCAATTATGCTTATGCGAAACATCGACCAGGATGAGGGTCTATGCAACGGGACTAGGCTTATTGTTACCAGGATGGCAAACCATGTTATTGAAGCAGAAATTATGGGTAGAAAGGGACATGGAAAAGTTATATACATCCCACGCATGGATATGTCGTCGTCCCAATCGCCCTGGCCTTTCAAACTCAGTAGAAGACAATTCCCGATCATTGTTTCTTATGCCATGACAATCAACAAATCTCAAGGTCAATCTTTGGATTGGGTTGGCATTTACTTACCTAAGGATCTCTTCAGTCATGGCCAACTTTATGTTGCAATATCACGAGTCACTACCAAAAGGGGAATCAAAATACTCATTCATGACGATGACAACAAACCCAAATCAACTACGACAAATGTCGTCTACAAAGAGGTTTTCAACAATGTATAGACATTACCATACTTATGTTTTTGGTATTACTCAACCGCCTGCTTTCCTACCCATTACTTTCGCATCAACACATTGCATACATTTGTTTTTCGTTCTACACAACAAAAACATGTAGTGTGTGCCTTGCTTTATAATCTGCATAAACTTTTATTCAGACATCAGTTTATGATACCGCCCTAAAATATCTTCATGAACCCTGCTGAAGCAATTGTAAAATCCGTGTTTCATCCTTTTATGTGTATGACCCTTATACAAACTTCGATACCTGTTGCATCTATGATGGTCGGCCGGTGTAGCCAGCGTTCGGCACTTCCGGGGATTCTATGCCAAGATTTTGTTCAACTTTTAAATTGTACATTACAAATATCTGTTGTATTTTATGCAGTTTTGTGATATTTTAACTGTTCTTGGGCTTCTGTCATGCCTCCATTGTAATCTTTATTTGACCATTATGTTATTCCTTACTAATTATGACAGTTAGACTTCTGCTTTTGTAACCAAAAATATATAACTCTTCCATGGTCAAACGATGCTTATCTTTCATTAAAACTAACATTAACCATTGTCCAACTACTGTTACATCCATTTCTCCAATTACATTTCCGCCCTATTTTACTGTTACATCTTTGCGCTCTTACCATCCTATATTTCAAGTCTTCGCATTGTCTGTTAATAATGCGGATATTCGGTTAAAATTGACAAAAACACTGGCCTTACTTTTACTAATACTTATCCATCTTTATACAAATTTATTGTTCATACTCATAACAACAATGATTGCCATTAACATGTTTTCACCAATGTTTATGGATTAACTTCAACAACATGATAACAATAATGCACTTCTCCTCATTTAAACATTAAACATTGTATTTACATTGACAGAGCTAGATATTGCCAGTGCTCTTTACATCTTTCTGAACACTCAAACCCTACTATACATGCTAAAACAAAATACCCTTACTATTACACATAAACTACACCCCCTGGAACCCTGCAACTGGACCGACAAGGTCGCGTTCTTTTTCTTCGCAACTAAGGTAATTCTGTCTCCCAGTTGACCTATGCTCATACCTAAACACCCCTTCTCATTTCTAATCTATTAGATAGACACTTCAGCCCCTACAGCCATGGAACAAAATCAACTAACTCACGTTATTTTTCCGCACACTAACGGTTACTCGGTCACCAGGTTTATCTATTCTAAACTTCAAAATGTCGCCCATCCAAAGCTGACGGTACTTGGCGAATTCATGCCACCCGCAGTACATGTATTTTTCCATCTTCATGATCTTTCCATTGCGCCTGGCACATTTGATCTTCGTAGCATAGAGGAATCCGTAGTCTCCATCCTCCAAGATGATGTCCTTCTGATTCAATCCAAGAAACCTCTCACTCACGAACTTCGGAAAATGTTGCAACCATAATATCTATATCATTATTCACTAGGAATAAACAAATTCTGCATGCAAACGGTTTTTGGTTTTAGAGTTACAACTTACCATCACGTTGTTTGTCACTTTGTAGCCAAAGCTCACCTCCTTTTCCCATTCAGCGTGATCGGGAATCGGTTCTTCCATTCCAACTGTTTCTTCCTCGGTACCATCACCAACGTCTGAGCCACTAGATTCGGATCCTTCTCCTCGAACATGCTCCTTAAACGTATCGCCTACACCATCCTCTTCACCACTTTCGTTTTTTTCCATGTTTTGATCCCTGCTTTGCGATGACATCAACATAACATACAATCACATGTATCCTGATCTTTCTATTATTCAAGGTGGTCTTTTGAAAAACTTACCCTTCCCTTCGGAATGAATCACCATCGGTGTAGCTGAAGATTTGTACTAGAGCAGTAGAAAACGTCACATTCTTAGGCGCAGGAATCCCACTGTCAACTGTTTTCCTGCACACCATTAGTGAAACACATTTTTCGGTTAATACACATTTCTTAACGACAAATCACAATGGTTATGTAAAATTCTTACTACCTTCCTGCAACCATATCTTCCTCCACTCTCAGCTCCACAACCCGCGTGTCACTCTTCGAATCCTTTCCTTTCACACTGTCTCTTTTTTCTTGGAGAACTTCTTGGATCAAGTTATCAATGACAGCTTGGGTGTCATCCATACTTCCCACAATTTCACTGCTCGACCTACACAGTTTATGAAACTAAAGTCTGTGAAACAATTAATGCACAAAAATTATACAAAATATTATATGGCTCACCCTCTTACCCGGACTTATTCATCTGCGTTTTCCCCACTCCCATTTTAAGCAATTCGCAGGTTGTAATGAATGGGGACAACTATGTCTCCGCTACCATTCTTACCTCTTATATAGATATAGATTTTCCTTAATATATCACATATTCACTGATGTAACCATTGTGTAACCTCTATAGCCCATGCTTCATAATAAATTTTCCTTAATTGTGTGCAAGTTACCAATGCCTAATGTAACCACTCCCATCATTTAATCCTTTCACTTTTTTTCTCCTTCTTAACAGTTCAACTCCCACTGTGACAACCTCACTTTATACTATTCAAACAATTATATTTTTTCCTTTTTGCCTTAGAACTATGTACGCATCCAGTGAGAAGGCTGTTTGATCTTATTATTACTTTTTCTTTCCATTTTGTTTTTTTATCAATGGTACTCATTTCATTTGTACACACAGACACCCTGTTAATACCTACTTTATTAAACATCATTTATTTTATTGCTTTTTATTACAGGGTGAGGTTTTACACATTGTGTTATAAATGTGTCACATTAGTACCCACTGGATTTTGTCTGTCTCGGGACATTGCCTGGACCTGCCTTCTTACACAACGTAATTTCTGTATTCCCCAAATTTGAGTTTCTCCCCATTGTGATGAATTTTCTGTTACTGCTTCCCACCGTCTTGCGCACCAGAACCTTCTTTCCATTAACAACCACCTTCAATCTACCTCATTGTCTACTCCAATCCATCTTCCACCATGGATAATACAAGTTATGATTCAAGGTAACACATAGCTTTCTCTTTATAGCTAACTCTGTGAATTCATACTTTGTTGCCTCTTCGTGTACATATAGTAATACTAAACAACTGCGTCCTTTGTTATTGTTTGAGCTTAAATATTTGTCATCTTTAGGCCTTCCACACTTTACATTTACAAAACTTTGTTTGTCATTACATGTATCTATACGATTCTGCAAACAAGAGTATCATGCATCCATAGAATTACATGTTTGTATACAATTTTACACACCTCTCATTCATGCTCCCCAATCATCACTGCGCATAAACATTCATCACGTGTAGTGGTTTACTATGGCAATGTTCACATCACCATCTAAGTGGGGAATAATTCTATGGCATTAACCCTTACATCGAAACGGTTTATTAGTGGTGTGACTTCGTTTTCTGATTTACCCGTATAGGCGGTCTATAAGGAACCGCTGCCTTTCTGTTACACTAAGTACTAATCCCTCATGTTTATTGGTCGCGTTTGGTTACATTTTGCTGATATCGAACGTCTTACACGGGTCGATCGACTCGCATTCTCTGTCTCAGACCCCCGGGCTTACAACATCATTGTCAAAAAGTTGAATCATTAGTAATACTACATGTGATGTAATTGACTCTTTATTATTTTGTTGTAGAATGCAACGATATTTTATACAACTTTCATTTGTCCTACTATGTTTCATCCTATTGATAAACACAATGCTAATCAAATTCTGGATACACTCTTTCTGAAATCTTTAATGTCATCTTCAACTACATTTATTTCTTTTGTAATTATCTTCTTAATCTAAATGGCAATGTTAACAACCCCCTCTTTTGACATATTATTCATATCTCTCATTCACCATATATTATTCTTTCTGTTGCAATGTTTTCGGGTATAGTTCATTTTAAAGTTTACTCATATTAAAATGAGGTTTGCAGCCTCCACTTTAACAGGAAGCTCCTTGGAAATTTACACACAGCAAGGAATAAGCTACATGGATCTCCATAAACCTTATATTATAGACTACTCCAACAACTTATTTTGCAAGGCACAACAAATGGTATGTTTACTCCAGTTTAACAACTGGCTCGCCTGATAACTCACCTCTACTTTCCCATTATAACGTTTTTATTTACCGTTTTCGGCTCTGATCAATGTTCATGTATTTCATGGTCCACGTTAAAATCACAAACCCTCAAAGCATATTTTTACAAATTATATAGGACTATATTTGCCGTTGTAATATTTCGGCACTTTCGCATCTGCATTTTTTCACCACATATGTGGTTTCGCGCCACCCGGTTTATGTCATTATCCTGTTTCGGTTATGTTCAAGGCCACTACTCATTCAAATGTGTTATACTTACTAACACGTTGGCCTGTTAAATATAATCTTCAGTTTTAGTTAACATTGGTCTATGTTTTTATTTGAAATACTTTAAATTATAATTATGCTTCTAAAGTTTAATACTGTATTATTTATTATTCTTTGTCTTTTAAAAATCTGTATTGCTCAATCAAAGGTTTTATTCATTACACAACATCATTACATAATGCAGCGGGACTGTCAATTCACTTCAGTGGCCTCAGGATTCAAAGCTTTTTAATAACAGTCTTTTCATTTTCCTTTCTTTTCTTAAAAACATTTATGCTGCAGTCTTTCTGCAATTAATTGGAAGTTGGACGGTTTTCTACACTATTGCTTTTCCCACCATTATTAACATATGTTCTACTTTCAATGCAATAAAGTATTCCATATTTTTAATGCCATGGAGAACATCAACAGACTCATTATTATCTTATATATACCGCAGACCATAACTCCTTTTTCAATATCTATTTTACTCAGCATCTCAGGTACTACCATGACCTCGAACGATCTTCCCACCGTCGTCGACGAGGTTCCCCAGGCACATTCACCAGTTAAGGCTCTGCAGAATCATGTCACAACTGAGGATCAACCTCCACTAAAAAATCCTCTGCCAAATCCGGTGGACGACCAAAAGGTTGAGCCGGTGGTGATCGAACCACTTATTCCTCAACCTCCCGAGGATCAACAACTACAAATACAACAGCAGGCACAATTTCACGATCACTTATTTTGTTTTGTTCCTATTCTGCACCCCATGTTACTATTTACTGATTCTGCATTTACTTCTTTTTTTTCCAGCAAGTCGAACATCATGTTCTTTCATCTTTTGAGCAGCGGCAGCAGCAGGTACGCAAGAAGAGGAACAAGAAAAAAACATCCAAAAGAAAGATAACTCATTTCTCCTGCGACAGTGACGTTGATGAGGAGGACTATTCTATTTTTGGTTCAAGTGACGATGACGAACAAGATTGGTCGTGGTCCAACTTCATATCGACGCGTCGGTTTAGATTTGATAATTAGGTTTCATGTTTCTGTTGTAATTCAAATATCTCATGTCTTAATTACCTACCTATTCTAAGACTTTTGAAATGCTAATATTTTTATGTTTCATGCTCATTCAATAATATATGGTCTATGGTTATAATTGTATGGTTGGTTGTGTATGTCAAAAGTTATTGAAACAAAGTAAAATTCCCATATATAATTGGGTTAAATTGAATGTATCATGGACACTGATATATGGTAGTTGGTTGCAATGAGCCAACATTGGTTGTGATGTTTCAATTTCTTATTTAATTTTTCAAAGTTACTTATTTGATTCCCACCTGTTAGGAAGACGGTTTGCAAATTGGATTTAGAGAATCTTATTGATTAATTTTTTTTATAAATAGTGTCAAAGTTAATATTTAATATTATATCTTAAAATGGGTGACATACTAAGTTTCATAACTGAAATTTTTTATTCTCATATTCATGTTATTATTGAATTCAATTAAACATTAAATCTTAATGAAATGTTATTTGAATTATAATATATTAACTTTTAATTAATTTTTTTTTATTTTTATAACTACTATTAATAATATTTATATAGTGTTGATTCAAATTTTTTTATAAATGAAAACAATTTTATTATTGATATATCTTTATAAATATTGTCAAAATTTTTTTTTGATATATCTCATATCTTAATTACCTACCTATTCTAAGACTTTTGAAATGCTAATATTTTTATGTTTCATGCCCATTCAATACTATATCTTTAATTTTGTTCGCCAACAATCCCCATCTCTGTATTTTTTTTTTCATTCTAATATTGCTGAATAATTTTTTCTTCCGATAATTCGTGTTACCGACTAGTACCCGTGCGAAAGCACGGATTTCCCACTAGTTTGGTAAGATACTAAATAGTTTGTTTCCATTTTTGTTCTATTCGCTTAAGAACTTTGACATCACAAAATATATTTTCTTGATAAATGTGTTGTAGGAAATTATAAATTTTAAGGTTTTTTTCTCTCTCTTCAAAGTTCTTAATTCATTATTATTACTAATATAATATCCGCGCGTTCATACGGATACTCGTTGGTGGCGTGCATTTTTCGTAAAAATAAATTTTTATGAAAATAAAAAATATCTAATTAAATCAATATATTTGATAATTTTAAATATTTATAAATTAATTATAGGAAAAAATATTTGTGTAATAGTGGGATATTCGTAAATTTGCACATTACTGGTGTGTTACATGCATTTGTTTCAAAAATGTAATAAAATTTGAAAAATAAAAAGATAAAATTATAAAAGTCGAATTTGTTTACATTCAAAATTTGAAAATAAATACAATCAACAAAAGTCGACAAATATAAAAAATATATAATTTATATTAAAAATAATATATGAATATCCGTGGAAACCGGTTGGGCGACCCGTATTTGTTTTTTAAGAAATAAAAATAATATATAAGAGAATTGGTACAATTAAAAAAAACATATAGCTCACTTTTTCATATATTATCTGAAAAAATATATTGTGTCTTAAATTAAAAATAATTTTAAAATAAAAATTTGAGTAAAATAAATAATTAAAAAATAATTTTTTTTCTTCGTATTTTAATTCATCCATTATTTTAAATATATAATTACTTTTATGTTTTTAACTGTAAAAAATATATAATAATAGTAAGTTTGAACAAATTGAGGTCTGGATATTCGTGTGTTTATTTGGATATCATAATTTATTTTTATTTAGAGCATAAGAGTGGTTTTTAACAAACCAGTACCGTATCCTATATTTGGAGCATAGATTGTATAATGATGTTTTTAATTTATTCTCTCTTATTATTTATCACATATATCTTTTCTTTTTTTTTAATTATCAATTAATACTTTTGATGAAAGGTTACTGAAATGGTGAGAAGAAATAAATTATTTAATTATTTAATTTTATTTATAATTTTAAATAGAAGAAAATTTTGTTGAAGTAATTGATATAATTATTGACATTTAATTTTATTTTTTTAGTTATTTTTTTTTGTAAGATCAGTAATATATTTTTCCCGTAATATCGTATAATTTTTTTAATCAATTTATGACTGATATAAACAATTATCGTATTTAAATTAATGATTAAATTTATTTATAATAAAAATAGAAATTCTTGAAAAGATTTTTTTTTATATCAATGTCTTTCTAAAATACTATTATATATTCGTATTACAAATCAATAAAACAAATATTGCAAAAATATATCATTAATTACAACATTATATATATATATATATATATATATATATATATATATATATATATATATATATATATATATATATATATATATATATATATATATATATATATATATATATATATATATATATATATATATATATATATATATATATATATATATTTGTTACTCTATACTTTTTAAGAAAAACAACAAATTATATATCACTTTTTGTTATAAAAAAATTCTCTTAAATTATAAATTAATCTATAATTTTAATACAACGTTAATATTTTTTTTCAAATATATAATCTATTACTTAATAGTCTTTTACTTTATAATTTTTCGAATTCTTTTCTTATTTATAATTAATTAAAGAGAATATAATAAAATCAAATAAAAAATGTCGGTAAAAAAATTAATCAAGTATCTTGATTGGTGTGAAATATTTAAATTTGTAATTATTAATATTAATTTTGTATTTATTTTAAATAAATTTGATGCAATAATTATTTGAAAATTTGATGATAAAATTTATTAGTGATAACATAATTTATTTCATTTTAATATGAAAATAAATTCTAATAATAATAATAATTGTTTTGTTTTTTATTATTAATTTTTTTTTGCAGAAAACTAAGTTATTTTTATTAGTAACGGAAAATTGAATTAAGATGAATTGTTAACCATTTTACTTATCTAAGAGTAAGAATTAATTACTATTAATGATATTTTAATTAGTTGACCTATTTAAATTTTATTGTAGCAATATTTAAATTTTGGTTGTTTCATACTATATTTTTTATTTAATATTTTATGAAAAAAAGAAAAGATAAATTATAAATATTTGTGTTTTTTCAAAGAAAATCATTTATAAATAAATTTTTATATGAGGTTCTTGTTCATCCTGCAAAATTAGCACACAAAAAATTAATTAAATGAGAAAAAGAGAGACAAATAACAGGACTGAGAAATAAAATGAAATGAGGTTATATGTAAGAAGAATCGGGAAGGGGAATCGTTACTAAAACGATCAATTGAATATGGAGAAACGGAAAGAGTTTGAAAAATAAATATTTGGGATTTGAGAAAGGTCTTCTACGTGACCTTTGTTAATATAAAGAAGTGAGTTTTCTTTAATATATATATATATATATATATATATATATATATATATATATATATATATATATATATATATATATATATATATATATATATATTTGAGATTTGAGAAATGTCATCCACGTGTCCTTTGTTAATACAAAGGTGTGAGTTTTCTTATATTATAGATTTACATATTTTATTATATTCCTAATTTTATTTGTTTTCTTATTCTGTCATACTGGATGATGCAAGGACAAAATATTATACTCAATTGTTGTTTAGGCATTTTTTTTAAGGCAAAAGAAATAATATATTAAACGAGCTAGGACAAGCAATGCTAGCATAGCAAGAATACAAGAAAGTTGTGAAACTTTAAACACCAAGGTCTCAACTACGCAAAAAAAAACGTCTGGCACCAAAACATATACAGCAACAAACCTGCCCCAGCACTGAACTAAAAAAGCAGCTCCAAACAACACAAACTAAAGCTCCAGACAAAAAGACAGCTAAAAAACACCAGAACTCAAATAAACAATAAATCAGATCCAAGAAATTCCACCAACTGAACCTGCGACACTACACCCCATGTCCAAAACCACGCCACACTAAAACACTGAAACTATATGGAATTATTCTGCAGAGAATACAGATTCGCAGTGATACAACATAGTCGACAAGAACTAAATCTGGCAAAATCTACATCCATTCCCAAAATACATGCAATCAACTTTCTTTCAGCTGATATGAAGATCTTGCCGACGACAAAAGAATTACAGTCATTAGCTCAAGCTTATCATTAGCCAAAAAGTGAACAACCTAACAATTAAACAGCTAATGCTCCTATTGGAAAAAAGAGTCAAGTCACAAACATCAACCAGACTTCCATTGAGCTGGAATAAAGAGTCAAGTCACAAACATCAACCGCTATCTTATCAACTAAAGGGCATAAGTTAACAATATCTATTTGAGAAGTAGAACCTGAACTTTACTCCAAAAAGAACTCTGCAACCTCTATTTGCAACTCATAATCCACTGATATGGAACCACTACAAAACTGATTACAACAAAGAATAGCAAAAATATTGGAATCCTTTGTTTCTATAAATGATGATAACATAGTTCATCGATAATGGCATAGTACTAAAATGGATAAATTTTCCCTCCAACCTAATAAGAAAAGCACAGTAGACATAAAAGTTTAGTAAAATAACCATTTTCTCAACAGAGTAACTCAACTATAATGCTACCTGGGAGTTCTGATCACAAAACACAGATGGCTTCGATCCTTTCGGAGATCGAATAACAGTAGTTCCTGATCCATTCTCTAACAATTCATCCTGCAAATCAAAGATTTCAGAATAACAAAGCATTTAATAGCTGTTTAAATGAAATTTTATCAAGCTTGTTTGAAAACTATCTTAAGTTGATGACAGACACAACTCATTCACTTAAGATTTAACTCTCTATATGATAATACCACCTGACATTTTAATTATTTTTCTGTGTATGATAATAAACTGGTGGCAACATAAGATGGAACAGAATATGACGCTGCTAGACAACAATGCTTTAAAATTCCCATTGACTGCACAAATAAATAACCAGTTTCTTTTTAAAGAAACTCATCTTGAATACTTCCTGCACAAATAATGCTACCTCCATTGTGAATCATTTTCCTTTCCAAAATAGCCACATACTTTCTTAGGGAGGTGTAAACCACATAAGTAATGAGTTTGGAATCATGGGCAGCTCCATTCAGATAAGTATATTGAATTAAAAGGTTTTTTAAGAGCTTACATGGGAAACACAAAAGACCGTGTGCTGATAGAAGTCACTTCAAATCTAACTTGTTTCAGCAGACTGCATTTAAGAAAAATCACTTGACGAACCTTTAACAATGGTAAATGGAAGTTGAGTTTCATTGCAGTTAAAACCACTTAATTGGTGTAGTTACTTTTTTACACAGTTCGTAGTAGCTAAATGCCTAAAATGATAATCACTAGGACAAATTTAGTATACAACATTAAACTGAAAGTAGCATGTTGATTTTATGAAAAAAAATATGGACGAAGAAAGGTTCACCTAAAGTGTTCTTCTGGATGGCTTTTTATAGACTTTGTTTTGCTTCTTACAGTAGCAAAAATGACGATCCTTTAAGAGCGTGGAGTCTTCAAGGCACGTTGTACTAACCAATTGTCCCTTATATAACACTACATAACTGTCGCTCCCCAGACTTTCGTCCCGGTGCAGACGCGGACTGTCGGCGATGTTGGAGGTTGAGGTTGAATAGAGTCGCCAACTAAGTATTTTTATCCCGAAGGAAAGGTAATGCTGCATAAACCTGGAAGGGTATGGATAAGACGGTTGCGAACCAAAGAAACTGAGTAAGGGGGTTGGTTACGACCTGGGAAGGTATTAGCACCCAGATCGTCCGTCGTACTCGACGGGATCCACGCTTACTTGATTGTGTTTTAAAAGGGGATAATGTATGTGTTGACTGTGTATGAAAAGCTAGGAATAAATGTACAGAGTGTCTGTAACGCCCCGATTCAATTTTTCCAATTTTTGTGGAGTCTTTTATTTTATTTGTATGATAATTGTTTTATTTGTGAAATTATCATGATGATATGATATGTTGAGGAATTAATGTGATAATATGATATGTTGTGCGATTTTACCGATTTGTGAATTTTCGGGTAAAATTTGTTTGGAGGGTATTTTAGGTATTTGTTAATTAGTGATAAGTTAGAAATTAGTAGAATTGGTATTCTTGTGAGAGAATGATATTTGGTTGGAAAGAAATAGAAAGAATAGAGCTAAGTGTTGAAATAGGAAGGAAAGAATAAAAATAGTTAGTAAGAATAGAAATAGAGAGAAAAGAGTATAAGTTAGGAGAAAGAGAAAGAAAAGGAAATAGAAAGAAAAAGAGAAGAAAGAAAGGAAGAGAAGAGAAAAAGAGGAAAAGCTAGGTTTTGATCAAGATTGCTCCGCGTAGACGAAATAATCGGGTAAGGGTGATAAGCATTGTTATCTTAATATTTTGTATGATTATGTATGTGTTTGATTGGTTGAGTTTTGGTTTTGATGGAAGTTTAGAGAAGATGAATAGTTAGGGTTTGAGAGAAAATGTGAGAAATTGGTAGATTAATCGGTTAGAAATCGTTATAATCGAAGTATGATGTTAGATATATGCTTTAGATCATGTTTATGGAAGTATTGTGGAGATTGGGAAGGTTTTGGTAGGTCTGTTCGCAGCTGAGAAATTCTGGAAATCGCAGTGGTCGCTCAGCGAGCCATCCTTCGCTCAGTGAAAGTTCCAGGGTGATTCTCGCTCAGCGAGCGAGAGGGCGCTCAGCGACCCTGTAGGTTTTTAGGGAATATGTGTTTTAATCCGTAGCTTTAGTTTCGGGTATCCGTTTTTAGTGTTCCTTATATCGATTCGAAGCTAGAAACGCGTAGAAACTAAAGATGCTAAGAAAAGTAATTTTTAGTCGACTTTCACCCAACTTTTTCGATAAAACGTAAATGAATTAATTATGGAAATGTGGGTTGATGTGATGTTGTGGCCGTTTGGCAAATGAATACATTGTTTCAAGAATGTTGTGTGTCATGTTGCATATAAGCATAATGTATGCATTCTTGTGCTGTGGGATTCTTTGTGAATCCGTTGTAGCATCGTGTGCTCATGTGGAGTGTGAGCGATGACTACAACAAGATTGTGTGCCCATGTGGGGTGTGAGCGATCGGCTTGTGTGTCCGTGTGGGGTGTGAGCAATCCAGAAATATCGTGTGCCTATGTGGGGTGTGAGCGATGGGTGATTTATTCACATTGATTGTGTGCCCATGTGGGGTGTGAGCAATCGGATTGTGTGCCCGTGTGGGGTATGAGTAATCCATAAAAATTGTGTGCCCATGTGGGGTGTGAGCAATGGGGAACATCGTGTGCCCGACGGGGAGTTACTTTAGGTAACAAGCGATGATTCCATTTGGTTCCTGAGTGAACCTGCTGAAATGTTGAGTCGGTACCGTATTGCATCTGCATAGAGTCGTGTGTCGGTCTCTTATGAGTTGCATTTTATCATTTTAATTATGATATGCAGAAATAAACATGAATGTGCATATGTTTATTTGGAGTATTATGGAGATGATAGTATGTGTGATGAAACATACTTGTTGGTATATATGCATGTTTGATATATGTATATGTATGTGATTTATACATTTGTAATGTGTATGTATGATTAAACATAGCTAGACGTATGTCTATGCGGACGAATATAATTGAGGAATAAACATAAATAATGTAAGTTTATGTGAATTAGTGAATTGGTGTATGATGAATATGCTTGATTTTATGTATGTACACGTTGCGATGTGTATGGGTGATGAGGTATGAATTGTGGTGAGAATACGCTTATGTGCATTTTATATGTTGAGATATATAATTATATGCAATGTTATTATGATAATGTTTCTCACCCTTCTGCTGTTTTATGATGCTCTATGAGGCATTGCAGAGTAGGTTGTTGGATGACATATTTTTGTGAAGCTCGTCTTCATCTTTTAGTCGGTCGGCTCTGATATGTAGCACCGGGTTGTTAGGTTGGCTTAGTGCCATTTTTGTGATGTATTGTGTACATGTATATTTTGGATGGATGTTTTGTATAGACATGAATATTGTTGTTGGCATCAAACTTGTTGATATATATATATATATATATATATATATATATATATATATATATATATATATATATATATATATATATATATATATATATATATTAATGGAAATATATATGTTTGAGGTTGTTGAAATATTTCCGCTGTATAATCATTTATCGTTTGGGAATTACCCTATTGTTGCATATCTGTTGTGAGAAGGTGTTGTATGTTTTTAATTTCAAGCATAATTTGGCATGCCTCTTTTATACCATGTTTAATTATACTCTGATGAAATTTTTAACATGTGCCTAAATGATTTAATTGATTATTTGGGGGTATAGAAAGGGGGTGTTACATTAAGTGGTATCAGAGTCAGTGTTCGAGTCAGTTGTGTCTGTCTTGATGTTGTTATGATTAAAATTTTGTTTAATCTTGTTGTTGTCTTTGGGAACAATCAGAATATGGCTGGTAGAAACGACAATTCTATGGCTGCTGCTTTGGAAGCAATGGCTAGGGCGGTGCAGGGAGCGTCGAATGTGAATGCGAATGATGAGTTCAAAAAGAACCAACCGCCGGTCTTCAAAGGAAGATTCGATCCTGATGGTGCTCAAAATTGGTTGAAGGAGATTGAAAGAATCTTCAGAGTCATGGATTGTGCTGAGGAGAGTAAGGTGAGGCTTGGTTCTCACATGCTGAAGGAAGAAGCGGACGATTGGTGGGTCGGTAGAAGTCAAGCTCTTGAGGAGGAGGATGAAGAGATAACTTGGGAAGTTTTTCGTACTAAGTTCTTAGGGAAATACTACCCTGAGAGTGTGAAGGGAAAGAAAGAGATGGAATTCCTTGAGCTGAAGAAAGGTAGTATGTCGGTGGTTGACTATACTGCTAAGTTTGTGGAATTGGTTCAGTTTCATCCTCATTATGCTGCTGCTACTTCTGAGTTTTCTAAGTGCATTAAGTATGAGAATGGCTTGCGTCCTGAGATTAAGCAAGTTGTGGGATATCAGAGAATTAGAAGGTTTTCAGATTTGACTGAATGTTGTAGAATCTTTGAAGAAGATAGCAAATCTCGTTCTACACATTACAAGAGTGTGAATAAGAGGAAAGGGAAGCAACAACTAGAAGTGGACCGTATGTGACACCCGCTGATAAGGGCAAACATAGGGGAAACTTTGATAGGAGATCTGGTGGAGGGAGTTCTGGTCCCTTTAAGTGTTACAAGTGTGGCGATTTGGGCCACAAGTCTTTTGAGTGTGGGAAGAATATTGTGAAATTTTCAAACTGTGGAGGTCTTGGACATGCTACTACCGAGTGTAGGAGAAATGTTGTGAAGTGCTTCAATTGTGGGGAAGTTGGTCACATTAGTACTAAGTGTACTAAGCCGAAGCAAGCTCAGGTGGGCGGAAAGGTGTTTGCATTAGCATGGAAGGATACTACTAGTGCATACTATTTGATTAAAGGTACATGTTTTAATAATAGTACACCTTTAGTTACTATTATTGATACAGGAGCGACTCATTCGTTCATTTCTCTTGAGTGCGCTAAGTGTTTGAATTTGTTTATGTCTTCTTGGGGTGGTGAGATGGTTATTGAGACTCCTGCTTTAGGGTCGGTAACTACTTCTTTGGTGTGTGTAATTTGTTCTTTGACCATGTATGGTAAAGATTTTGTTATGGATTTAGTTTGTTTGCCATTGGAAGGTTTGGACGTGATCTTGGGTATGAACTGGTTGCAATTTAATCGAGTTCATATAGATTGTTATCATAAGTTAGTAAGGTTTCCTTCTTTGGATGATGATGAAGAATAGAGCTTCCTATCCACGAAAGAGTTGAATAAACTTTTAATGGACGACGTTCAATTGTTTGGTTTGTTTGCATCGTTGTCAGTGGAAAGCGAAGTGGAGATAAGTAGGTTTCCAGTGGTGTGTGATTTTCCAGAAGTGTTTCTGGATGATATTAAGGATGTACCGCCGAAAAGAGAAGTTGAGTTTTCTATTGATCTAGTTCCGGGTACTAGACCGATTTCGATGGCACCATATTGTATGTCAGCTTCAGAGTTGGTAGAATTGAAGAAGCAATTGAATGACTTGTTGGATAAGAGGTTTGTTAGGCCGAGTGTTTCTCCTTGGGGTGCGTCGGTATTGTTGGTAAAGAAGAAGGATGGAAGTATGCGGTTATGTATTGATTATCGATAGTTGAATAAGGTGACAATTAAGAACAAGTATCCACATACGAGGATTGATGATTTGATGGACCAATTGGTTGGTGCGCGTGTTTTTAGTAAGATTGATTTGAGATCAAGATATCACTAGATTCGTGTGAAAGAGGAGGATATTCAAAAGACGACTTTTAGGACACGGTATGGTCATTACGAGTATTCCGTGATGCCATTCGGGGTTTCTAATGCGTCGGGTGTGTTTATGGAATACATGAATCATATTTTTCATGAACAATTTGATCGTTTTGTGGTTGTGTTCATCGACGACATTTTGATTTATTCTAACTCCCAGGAAGAGCATGAAGAGCATTTAAGGATTGTGTTACAGATTTTGAAAGAGAAACAATTGTATGCTAAGTTGTCAAAGTGCGAGTATTGGTTGTTGAAGGTAAGTTTTCTTGGGCATGTTATTTCCAATGGTGGTATTAGTGTTGGTCCATCCAAGATTGATGCGGTAATGCAATGGGAAGTTCCTAGATCGGTTACGGAGATTCGAAGCTTTTTAGGCTTGGCGGGTTATTATCGGAGGTTTATTGAAGGATTTTTAAAGTTGGCACTTCCGTTAACACAATTGATTTGTAAGGGAAAGGATTTCATTTGGGATATTTAGTGTGAAGAGAGTTTCATGGAACTTAAGAGAAGGTTAACAACGGCTCCGATCTTGATTTTTCCGAATCCGACGAAACCATTTGTGGTGTTTTGTGATGCTTCATTGTTTGGGTTAGGTGGTGTTTTGATGCAAGATGGAAAAGTTGTAGCTTATGCTTCAAGACAACTGAGGGTGCATGAAAAGAATTATCCTACGCATGATTTGGAATTGGCGGCCGTGGTTTTTGCTCTAAAAATTTGGAGGCATTATCTTTATGGTGCAAGGTTCGAAGTTTTTAGTGATCACAAAAGTTTGAAGTATTTATTCGATCAAAAGGAATTGAACATGACAAAAAGGAGATGGTTAGAACTTTTGAAGGATTATGATTTTGGTTTGAATTACCATCCAGGTAAGGCGAATGTGGTGGCCGATGCCTTGAGTCGTAAGTTGTTACATATGTCCGCATTGATGATAAGGGAATGGGAACTTTTGGAGAATTTTAGAGACTTGAGTTTGGTGTGCGAGATGACGCCGAGAAGCGTGAGACTCGGTATGCTACGCGTTACGAATGAATTTCTTGCGACCGTTAGTGAAAAGCAAAAGTTGGATTTGAAATTTGTTGATTTGATGATGAATGAGAATGAGGATTTCAAGGTTGATAATTTTGGAGTTTTGAGATTCAGTGATCGTATTTGTATTCCCGATGACGAGGAGTTGAAAAAGATGATATTGGAAGAGGGACACCGGAGTAATTTAAGTATACATCCGAGAGCGAATAAGATGTATCAAGATTTGAAAAAGATCTTTTGGTGGTCCGGATTGAAGAGATATGTAGCTCATTTTTTGTATGCGTGTTTGACTTGTCAGAAGTCTAAGGTGGAACATCAGAAGCCTAGTGGTTTGATGCAACCGTTGGATATTCCAGAATGGAAATGGGATAGTATATTGATGGATTTTGTTACGGGATTTCCGAATACGCAAAAGGTCATAATTCTATTTGGGTGATTGTCGATAGACTTACTAAATCTGCTCACTTTATTCCGATTGATATTCGTTATTCTTTGGAGAAGCTAGCCGAGATTTATGTTTTTGTGATTGTGAAGTTACATGGAGTTCCTAAGAGTACTATATCGGATAGAGATCCTAGATTTACATCGAGGTTTTGGGAAAGTTTGCAAAAGGCTTTGGGTTCTAAGCTAAGATTGAGTCCGGCTTACCATCCGCAAACGGGCGGTCAAACCGAAAGGACAATTCAATCGTTAGAGGATTTGTTGCGTGCTTGTGTGCTAGAGCAAGGTGGTGTTTGGGATAGTTATTTATCGTTGATTGAGTTCACCTATAATAAAAGTTTTCATTCGAGTATTGGTATGGCACCATTTGAGGCTTTGTATGGTCGGAGATGTCGAACACCTCTGTGTTGGCATGAAACTGGAGAAAGAACGGTAGTTGGACCGGAGATGGTACAACAAACGACGGAAAAAGTAAAGTTTATTCAGGAGAAAATGAGAGCTTCTCAGAGTAGACAAAAGAGTTATCATGACAAGAGAAGGAAGGAACTTGAGTTTCAGGAAGGCGACCATGTGTTCTTGAGAGTTACACCGGTTACGGGTGTGGGTCGTGCTTTGAAGTCGAAGAAGTTGACTTCTCATTTTATTGGGCCGTATCAGATTACTGCACGAGTGGGTGTTGTGGCTTACCGTGTGGCGTTGCCTCCAAATCTTTCGAATTTTCATGATGTGTTCCATGTTTCGCAACATCGGAAGTATGCTCCGGATCCGTCATATGTTATTCCTATGGACGAGGTTGAAGTAAGAGACAACCTGACGGTGGAAGCTTTGCCGGTTAGGATTTTGGATCGTGAATTTAAGAAGCTAAGAGGCAAGGATATTGCGCTTGTGAAAGTGGCGTGGGGAGGCACTGCGGAAGGCAATATGACTTGGGAATTGGAGATTAGGATGTGCAAGTCGTATCCGGAGTTGTTTGGATCAATTAATATTTTCGAGGACGAAAATTTCTAAAGTGGGGGAGAGTTGTAACGCTCCGATTCGATTTTTCCAATTTTTGTGGAGTCTTTTATTTTATTTGTATGATAATTGTTTTATTTGTGAAATTATCATGATGATATGATATGTTGAGGAATTAATGTGATAATATGATATGTTGTGCGATTTTACCGATTTGTGAATTTTCGGATAAAATTGGTTTGGAGGGTATTTTAGGTATTTGTTAATTAGTGATAAGTTAGAAATTAGTAGAATTGGTATTTTTGTGAGATAATGATATTTGGTTGGAAAGAAATAGAAAGAATAGAGTTAAGTGTAGAAATAGGAAGGAAAGAATAAGAATAGTTAGTAAGAATAGAAATAGAGAGAAAAGAGTATAAGTTAGGAGAAAGAGAAAGAAAAGGAAATAGAAAGAAAGGAAGAGAAGAGAAAAAGAGGAAAAGCTAGGCTTTGATCAAGATTGCTCCACGTAGACGAAATAATCGGGTAAGGGTGATAATCATTGTTATCTTAATATTGTGTATGATTATGTATGTGTTTGATTGGTTGAGTTTTGGTTTTGATGGAAGTTTAAAGATGAATAGTTAGGGTTTGAGAGAAAATGTGAGAAATTGGTAGATTAATCGGTTAGAAATTGTTATCATCGAAGTATGGTGTTAGATATATGCTTTAGATCATGTTTATGGAAGTATTGTGGAGATTGGGAAGGTTTTGATAGGTCTGTTCGCAGCTGAGAAATTCTGGAAATCGCAGTGGTCGCTCAGCAAGCTATCCCTCGCTCAGCGAAAGTTCCAGGGTGATTCTCGATCAGCGAGCGGGAGGGAGCTCAACGAGCCTGTAGGTTTTGAAGGAATATGTGTTTTAATCCGTAGCTTTAGTTTCGGGTATCCGTTTTTAGTGTTCCTTATATCGATTCGAAGCTAGAAACGCGTAAAGAACTAATGATGCTAAGAAAAGTAATTTTTAGCCGACTTTCACCCGACTTTTTCGATAAAACATAAATGAATTAATTATGGAAAGGTGGGTTGATGTGATGTTGTGGCCGTTTGGCAAATGAATACATTGTTTGAATTAAATGTGCATGTATGTTAATTGAATGAGATGAATGCACAACTATATTGTGAATATGTATGCATTTTCAATAATGTTGTGTGTCATTTTGCATATAAGCATAATGTTTGCATTCTTGTGCTGTGGGATTCTTTGTGAATCCGTTGTAGCATCGTGTGCTCATGTAGAGTGTGAGCGATGACTACAACAAGATCGTGTGCCCTTGTGGGGTGTGAGCGATCGGATTGTGTACCCGTGTGGGGTGTGAGAAATCCAGAAACATCGTGTGCCCATGTGGGGTATGAGCGATGGGTGATTTATTCACATTGATTATGTGCCCGTGTGGGGTGTGAGCAATTGGATTGTGTGCCCGTGTGGGGTGTGAGAAATCTATAAACATTGTGTTCCCATATGGGGTGTGAGCAATGGGGAACATCGTGTGCCCGACTGGGAGTTACTTTAGGTAACAAGCGATGATTCCATTTGGTTCCTGAGTGAACCTGCTGAAATGTTGAGTCGGTACTGTATTGCATCTGCATAGAGTCGTGTGTCGGTCTCTATGAGTTTCATTTTATCATTTTAATTATGATATGCAGAAATAAACATGAATGTGCATATGTTTATTTGGAGTATTATGGAGATGATAGTATGTGTGATGAAACATACTTGTTGGTATATATGCATGTTTGATATATGTATATGTATGTGATTTATACATTTGTAATGTATATGTGTGATTAAATATAGCTAGACGTATGTCTAAGCGGACAAATATAATTGAGGAATAAACATAAATAATGTAAGTTTATGTGAATTAGTGAATTGGTGTATGATGAATATGCTTGATTTTGTGTATGTACACGTTGCGATGTGTATGGGTGATGAGGTATGAATTATGGTGAGAATACACTTTATGTGCATTTTATATGTTGAGATATATAATTATATGCAATATTATTATGATAATGTTTCTCACCCTTCTGCTGTTTTATGATGCTCTATGAGGCATTGCAGAGTAGGTTGCTGGATGGCATATTTTTGTGAAGCTCGTCTTCATCTTTTGGTCGGTCGGCTCTGATATGTAGCACCGGGTAGTTAGGTTGTCTTAGTGCAATTTTTGTGATGCATTGTGTACTTGTATCTTTTGGATGGATGTTTTGTATACACATGAATATTGTTGTTGGCATCAAACTTGTTGATATATATATGAATGGAAATATATATGTTTGAGGTTGTTGAAATGTTTCCGCTGTATAATCATTTATCGTTTGGGAATTACCCTATTGTTGCATATCTGTTGTGAGCAGGTGTTGTATGTTTTTAATTTCAAGTATAATGTGGCATGCCTCTTTTATACCATGTTTAATTAAACTCTCATTAAATTTTTAACATGTGCCTAAATGATTTAATTGATTATTTGGGAGTATAGAAAGGGGGTGTTACAGTGTCAGTGCAAAAAGTGAGTGAGATGCTCAAGACTGAGGCTTAGAAAGAAATCTGGAAGGAGAGGGGAGACAAAGAGACTTTTGTTCGATAACTGTTAAGTTATGCCTACGTATCCTCTCGTGCAATGAGGAAGTCAGAACACCGTAGTTCGACTCAAAGAGACTGGGATGATTTGTTGTGAACTGCTTACTTGTCTATGCTCAATTGTGTGACTCGTCTGACTCGAGTGTTAACTGTCTCGCATTAGACGGAAGAAACGCGTTCTCGTTTATAGAATGAGTGTGATGAGAAAAGAATCCCGGAGGAGACGATTATTATTTGTGTTTGTGTTTTCAGTTTTTTATTATTTTTGATGTTTTGCATAGGATATTGTGCTTAAGCCTAAATCAAGGGTTGTAAACTCATTATATTCTCCCTGATTAGGAATTATGAGTCTACTTAAGTGTGAGATAAGCATCTCAACTTAATTACCATAATGATGTAAGATTAAGATCATTAACCTACTTGTGATTATTAAGATGTTTTTTGGGTTTTTGTTTTGTGTTAAGTAATGAGTTTAATCTCTAATCGGGGATTAGTGAACTCATTACACAATCCTAAGAGAAGGATGATAGATGAGGACACTTAAGCTGAGGAAGATACCTCAACTTAATCCATGGTTAGGGATTAAATTCATTATATAACAAACCTTTATTAAGTGGATTTTAATTAAATGGTGGGATTAAGAAGTGAGTTTTATGTTTGTAAGACAACTTGAGGGGGACTTGTCCATTAAACACCAGGGTTAGTTCCTCTTAACCAAATGGAAGAGATGTAACCCTAATATAAGGCCCAAGTTACAAGCTTAAGTCTTAATAGCTATTAGGTGTTTTGATTAAGAGGTGTAAACAAATTAAAGGTTTAACACTAAAGATTAAAGTTATACACTTATCCTAAGATAAGGATGCAGGCATAACCCTAATTCAAAGTCCTAAAGCTTTAAGTGTTTAGCCTCTGATTATGAGATGAGAAGAGAGACTCAAGGAGACTCAAAGGTAAAAATCTAAGGGGAGACTATATACAACCCTAGAAATTATCATGCTTGGATATCCTATGGTTTGTGAGGCTTGAGAAAGATCTTCAAGAGGCAACCATGGAAGAAGAAGCAGATGAAAAGAGAAGGAGGAAGAGAATAGGTTACTTACTTCCTGGAGAAGATAAATAACCTAAGAGAAAGAGAGGGAGCAAGAGAGCACAAGTGAATTATATTCACTTCAAAGACAAGTAGATAATGCATATGAATAAATAAGAAGAAGGTAGGATGTGGAGGCAAATCCACATCCCAAACAACTTACCATGAGCCCTTGAAAGGTTAGTGCGAATGCATAAGATGCAAAGCAAAGAGAAATAAAGAAAATGGAAGTGCAATGACCAAAACCTGAAGTGAATATGCAATGCAAATGTGTTATGAAATGATGCAAAGCCATACATGATGCATATGGATGTTCATACAAAGGATGAGATGCAAAGGAAGCATGTAAGAAGCTTGAAAACACATGGATGTTCATGAAATACAATGAATGCAAAGCATATCAAATGAATGAAGAAATGATCAAGCAATGTTCAAACATGTCTTAAGATGTCTAGGATGGCATACAAATGCTTGAAATGTCATGGAAAGTTCATATGATTGAGATATACAAAGATGAATGCAAATGAACATGAGAAATTAGGGTTTTATGAATGCATGAAATGCATATGACCAAAACAGAAGCATACATCATGACAAAAATTTGAAAATGAACTCAAACAAACCCTAAACACATACAAGATCACTCACCAAAGATGGGGGGTCAGAAGCTAAACCTAGAGGAAGTTATGAATTTCCTAAGTTAACTAGGGTTTTTGGGTGATTCTAAAGGAAAAATGAAAATCAAATTGAAAATGCAATGAAAAATCATGAGATAAATAACCTATATAATAGATGCAATATGTGAAAGAATTCAAAATGAACCAAGTTCAAACTCATCATGGTTGATCAGAAATGATTTTTCAAGTTAGGGTTAGAAAAATGTGATTTTTATGAACCCTAATTCAAAGTAAATTATGAAAACATGATCAAACCTAAAAATAAATTTGTATTGTGAGTTTGTAAATGTTTCAAAATGTATGAGAATGCATCATGAATTTTTTGGTGAGTTTTAGAAACCTAAATGTATTTTTAATTAATTAAAATCAATTAATTAATTAAATAAAACATTTAAATGATTTAAAAATACTTTTTTAATACAAAAATTAAAATAAATTTTTTTGATTGAGTTAAGAAAAATATTTGAAGTGAAAATGAAGAAAATGAGATTTTAAAAATGTTTTTTGCTATTTTAAATAAATATGTGAAAGAAACGAAATAAAATGAAATAAAAATTAAATAAAATGAGAAGTATGCAAGATCAGTGGCTCAGGTTCAAATTGGGGAAGACTGCACGCGCGTTTGGGTTGCATGGATTGAATCTGGCTAATTAATTATGTTTATTTTAATTAATCAGAATTTAAAGCTAATGAACTAATATCATCCGTCCAATCACTTAAGCTAATCAAGATCTAAGGGTCCATATGTGTAAACACCCCAAATTTGCCCTCACCAAGTTCACACCATGGCTTGTGATCTTTCATCTTTGCATAAGTTTAAGCATATCATCTCATATTGCATTTTTGTTTCACTGCATTAGTTCAAGTTCATCTGCATCTAGGATTTGTGATTTGAGCAATCCAAGAATCCATCTGAGCCACCCCAAAGGCCTCAAATCATTCCAAGTGGGTCCATGTGTGTTCTATCATCATATTATATCCCTCAAAGATCAAGGAAGTCAACAAAATCATAAGAATTTGGAATGCATGGAAGCAGAGCTATGGTTTCACTGCACAGTTGACCTGAAATTAGAGTTTTGGTTTCAGAGGCCATAACACCAAATTTTTGGGTCATTCTTGTTTCTAATGTTCTCAATATGTTATAAGGATCATGTGTACCAAGTTTGATGAAGAAATTCATTGTGGAAGTCATATGTTCATTAGGTAACTTCTTGAGCAAGTCAGAGCAAAATCAGGGCATCTGAGGCCCCCAACAATGGAACCAAAGTGGTATTTTCATCAAATTGAAGTTATATGATCTTTATTTGATCATTGAAGTGCTTGTAAGTTCACAAAATTAAAGAAATTTGAGCTAAACCAAAAGTTGCCAAAAATGGAAATGACTTGTAATGGAAACTTTCCATTTTGGGAAAGTTTTTCAACCTCCTCTTTCTCAACCAAAAATGCTTCAAATGAAAAATTGTTGGTCATGAAAGTTGTAGATTGGATCATTCCCTTTTCAAAAAGTACAAGAACAAGTTCTAATTCATTATGGAACTCAAGTTCTGGCCTTGCAAAGTTGGCAAAAATCCTATAATTTTCACTTTCACAACAAAGAGGATTTTTTGCAATTTCACATACCAAGTCATTTTGTGACCTCTAATCACTCTCTAAGAATCATACAAACATAATACATTGCATTGTGACCAAAATCTCCCAAAGAATCATTCAATTTCATGCCTTGAACTTCAAGAAATTCCAAAAGGGCCAAAGTTTCTCAAAATTGCAAAATGATACAAAACCTCTCATACACTTTTTACAGCTTATCAAATCTGATCTATGAGCCTTCCTTGATCTCTGCTGAACCAAGACATTCCCAAATCCAAGCCTTCCATTTGCCCATACCTCAAGTACACCATTTGTTGACTTTTTGCAAATCACCCCATACCAATCAGCTGCAGCCACAACCACTCTCTGGCCAATAGGGTTATGTTATGTGGACCAAAAGCATGCCATAACACCACACACACAAGCCTGAATCATCATATACACCAAGTTTCACAAAATCACCTTCAAGCTTCAAACTTTCGAAACACTTTGTCCAGCCACTCAAACCTCAAACAAACTTCATCATTCAACTCACCATCATCATTAGAACATTTCCCAACCATTACCAAGCCCTAAAAGCCAGCCAAACACAAACACAATTTCAGACCAGTTGAGGTGCAACCACTCAATCCAGCCATTCTAAACTCTTTCAAAGCATTGCAACATCATCAGGGGGTCAAGTGAAGTGGATTTGCACAAGAGAGAGGTCCAGAAAGTGCCAAACTGAGAAAGCTCAAGCTCAGGTAAGGATCATTTTTGGAGAGTTTGAGAGCCTGGGGTGGTGTTTTGGGGAAGCTCAGGGGAGGAATTCGCCGGAGAAGACGACCGGAAGTCTTCTCCGGCCACCTGAGATTAATTAGGGTTTAATCTGATTAATTAGTGAACTTTAAATGTGGAGCGTAGGATTTAGGGTTCGCGCGTGTTTGGAAGGCCAAGATGGTTTCACTTAACCCTAATTATTTTAATTTAATTAATTAATTAGAATTAGGCCAGATTGAATCTGGGCCTTTAATTTGCGCGCTGGTCAATGCATCCCCCCCAGTTTGAATCGGGTCCACTGATTTGTCATACTTTCATTAAAATTCATTTTATTTTCATTTAAATTGCATTTTCTTTACCATTTTATTTAAAATACTTAGAAAAATCCCAAAAATATTTCCTTCTGCATTTTAATTTGAAATATTTTTCTTCACCCAAAAACATTTTTATTTTTATTTTTTGCATTAAAAAACCATTTTAAAAATATTTAAATGTTTATTTTAATTAATTAATTAAAATACCATTTAGGTTTCTAAAAATCACAAAAAAATTCACATTGCATCTTAGGACATTTAGAAACATTGTCAAACCATTCATACAAATTTAATTTTGGTTTTGATCCAATTTTGACATTTTTCTTAAATTTAGGGTTCATAAAATTCCCTTTTTGGAACCCTAACTTTGAAAATTCTTTTCTGCCTAACCATGAAGGGTTTGACAATGATTCTTTTTGAATTGTTTTCCATATAGCATGTAGTTTCTAGGATATTTTTGTCCTGAATTTATCTTTCATTTTCAAGTTGATTTGCATATTTTCTCTTAAGGTACCCCAAAACCCTAGTTAACTTAGAAAAATCATAACTTCTTTTAGGTTAAGAATTGGACCTTCTCCTTTGGGGTGTGATATCATATGGGATTAGGGTTTTTTTGAGCTTATTTGCAAATTTTTATCATGTGAATTGCTTCTGTTTTGATCATTTGCATCTCATCCTCTCATGTAACCCTAGTTTTGCATCCATACTTGCATCTTACATTGCATTGCATGAACATATGAACTTGTCATGACATTATAAGCACTTGTATGCCATCTTAGACATCTTAAGACACTGCTTGAACATTTCTTGGTCATTTCTTCATACATTTTCTATGCCTTGCATCCATTTCATTTCATAAACATTCATGTGTTTTCATACTTCCCATTTGCTTCATTTGCATTCATTCTCTTTGTATGAACATTCATAACACTTGGAATGCCTTTGCATCATCTCATAGCATCATTTGCATCATGTGATTGCTTCTTGTTTTGTTTCTTTGTCATTACATATACTTCATTTCACTTCATCTCTTTCTTTATGCTAACATTTTCAGGTGGTAAGTAACTTGAGAAGTGAATTTGCCTTCACTTCTCATTTCTATTCATCTTCTTCATATGCATCATTGCTGCATTTTTATTTACCTTAGAGTGAGCCTAATCATTCATGTTCATCTCTCACTTTCTTTCTCCAAGTTACTTATCTTCTTTAGTGAAGTAAGTAACTTGTTTCTTCTGCTTCTCCTTCCTTCCATCTGCTTCTTCCATTGGTGGCTTCTTTGAAGATCTTTCTCAAGCCTTACAAACCATAGGAACATCCAAGCATGACAATAATTAGGGTTGTGATTAGTTCCCCTTTAGTTTTTACCTTTGTGTCTTCTTTGTGTCTCTCTTCTCACCTCATCATTAGAGACTAAACCTTTAAGGTTTTAGGACTTTGGAATTAGGGTTATGCTTGCATCCTTCTCTTAGGATGGAGTGTATAACTTTAATCCTAAGTGTTAAACCCGTAATTTGTTTAAACATCTTAATCAATCCATCTTAATAATCACTAAGACATTAACTTGTAACTTGGGCCTTGCATTAGGGTTCTAATTCTTCCTTTATTGGTCAAGAAGGACTAACCCTAGTGTTTAATGGACAAGTCCCCCTCAAGTTGTCTTACAAACCATAAAACTCACTTCTTAATCTCACCTTTATTTAAAATCCACTTTAATAAAGGTTTGTTTTCTCATGAGGTTAATCCCTAATCATGGATTAAGTTGAGGTATCTTCCTCAGCTTAAGTGTGCTCATCTATTATCCTTCTATTAGGATGGTGTAATGAGTTCACTAATCCTTGATTATGGCTTAAACTCATTACTTAACACTAAACAAAAACTCAAAAACATCTAAATAGTCACAAGTAGGTTAATGATCTTAATCCTACATCATCATGGTAATTAAGTTGAGATGTTTATGTCATACTTAAGGTATTCTCATTATCCCTAATCAAAGGGAGGATATGATGAGTTTACTAACCCTTGGTTTAGGCTTAAGATCATTAACTTATGACAAACACAAAAAAACAATAAAAGATTGAAAACACAAAAACAAACAATAATCGTCTCCTCCGGGATTCTTTTCTCATCATCTTCACTCACAAACGAGAACTCGCTTCTTCCGTCTAATGCAAGACAGTTAGCACTTGAGCCAGACAAGTCATACACTTGAGCATAGACAAGCAAGCAGTTCATCAGTCAATTTATCTTTCAGTCTCTTTGAGTCGAATTACGGTGTTCTGACTTCCTCATTGCACGAGAGGATACGTAGGCTTAACTTAACTGTTATCGAACAAAAGTCTCTGTGTCTTCCCCCTCCTTCAGTAGTCTCTTTTTAAGCCTCAGTTCCTGAGCAATTCACCCTTTTACACTAACACCTGTACATTCATTCCTAGTTTTTGCACACAGATAGCACATACACTACCCCTTTAAACACAATCTTTTAAGCGTGGATCCCGTCGAGTACGACGAACAATCTGGGTGCTAATACCTTCCCAGGTTGTAACCAACCCCTTTTCTCAGTTTCTCTGGTTCGCAATCGTCTTATCCATATCTTTCTAGGTTTAAGCAGCATTACCTTTCCTTCGGGATAAAAATGCCTAGCTGGCGACTCTATTCATCTTCACTTCATTTTTTCCTTTCGCCGACCGTTCGCGCTTGTACCGGGATGCAAATCTTCGGGAGTGATAGCTTAGCGACTCTGCTGGGGACCCTTATATTGCAACCAGGGCTTCTGGTTCTTTTTGTGGGTTCCTCCTAGCGCTTTCTTGATTTGTGTTTACGGGGGTGTTATGTGCTACTTTTGCTTATTTATTTTCTTTATTTATTGCTTTATGTACAACTTTATTTATTGCTTTCTTTTACAGTTTTATGCATTTCATACTGTCATTATCATGTGCTGGATCTGTGTTTTCCTTGGTGGGTGGGGTTCATTAAGTGATTAAGGTCCTATACCTGGGACCTGAGTGACACATAGGCTAGAGTGGCTTCATATTCTTTCCCATTCCATTTCGGTCTGGTGCGGGAATATGAAACATGATTCAGACATGGGTTTCTTCTTGAGAACTCTGTGCTACGGATTTCCTGTAGTACTAGGGCTATCTGGGAAGCCTGCTAAGTCTGGATGACCTTCTTATGATCTTCAGCATCTGAGGTGAATTAGAGGAGGATCTTTTATGGTTATTGTAAACACTGTACCTCCGGGTTAGAAGTGTCTACACTTCTCATAACTGATCCAAGTCTGAAGATCCTTGTTCTAGAACAATACATATGAGGGGGTTGGGATGTTTATAGGTTTGCAGGAACCCTTGGCCTCATCATACCTTGTTACTAGATTTGTTAAGGTTGTATTATTTGGACAGTTCTTGTGATTACCTTGGACTTATGACTCTTTATTTGAGTCCCCCACCTGGTTACTGGATTTCTAAGCCTCCATCTGGACTTATGAACACACATGGACCTTTACCAAGGCAGATAAACAGATCCAACACTTGATCACAAACCCTTTGCATATCATTTTGCATACATCATCTCTGCATCATTTAACATTTGCTTATTTTTCTTACAAGGTATCCATCTTATTGTCTTTGGTTTGGTTTTGACCCCTTCTGCTGCTCAGACTTCTTCAGTTATCTTCTCCAGCATCTTCATCAGTGTTTCTTCTCCAGCACTTTCATCAGTTTGTCTACATAAGAGATTCCTCTCCAGCTTGTCTTCATCATAGACCTTGCTTCAGCATCTTCCTCAGTGACCTTCATCAGCAGTCACCCTCATTTCTCTTCACCAACACCCATCATCAGCATGGACACTTCCAGAAAGAGCAACATCACATACCACTTCTTTGAGCCTACCCTGACAGGCATCAGACAGATCCAGTCTCTCATTACTCCTGATCATGTCCCACTATTCAGAGAGCATTATGGGGGCATATTGGACATAATCATGGACCTGGATGTATCCTAGAGGAGCATGATCCATACTTGCTTGCAGTTTTACGATCCCCCTCTCAGATGCTTTACATTTCCTGATTTTTCAGTTGGGACCTCTGCTAGAAGAATTTTCCATGTTCTTAGGAGTTCCTATCAGGAGAGGGATTCCTTTCAACCCTGAGATGGTTTCTCCCAAGAATGAAGACATAGCTAGGGCATTGTATTTGGAGCCTGCCCTCATTGATCAGAGCATGACCACCAAGGGTGGGGTTCCTGGCCTTCACCTAGATTTCTTGATCTCCCAGGCCACCCTGCATGCTGCAACAGGGAAGTGGGATGCTGTTTGTGCTCTCTTGGCACTCAGTATATATGGAGTTATCCTGTTTGCAGATGAGCCAAAGTTTGTGACCAAGAACGCCATTCATTTGTTCTTACTGAGGAACCCAGTTCCTACCTTGCTTGGAGACTTCTATTATTCAGTACACCAGAGGAATGAGAAGCAAAGAGGAAGACTGGTCAGATGCTGTGCTCCCCTTTATTACTCTTGGCTGCTAAGACATTTTCCAAAGTCAAATACTTTCCTGAATCCCCATCAGCCGAAGAACTGGGCTAAGAGATTGATTTCCTTGACATCAGAAGACATCATATGGTGCACTCAGAGCACCAAGGGCAAAGACATCATTACTAGCTGTGGGCAGTATCCTAATGTGCCTTTGATTGGAGTAAAAGGTTGCATCAACTACAACCCTTTGCTTTTAAAGAGACAGTTAGGGTATGCTTTGGTTCATCCTCCCAGAGGGCAAGACCTGACTAAGACCGTCTATTGTGAAATCTAGCACAACTCTGCTGTTGTCAGACAGGCAGCCTGGGCCTGGGACAACATCCAAACCAAAGGGACAACTATTTTGGGCAAATGCACCAACATTGCTTCAGCACAGTATTCTGATTGGTCTCGTACCAGAGCTCAGATCACCCAGATGCCGTTCACCTTAGAAGATGTACCTGGACCTTCTACAGTACAACCTGCGGTTACTGTCAGTTTAGAAGAGTTTGAGAAACTGACAGAGAGGAATGCTCAGCTCTCTGAAGCCTTGAAGAAAACTCTCTGGGAGAGAAATGACAGTCGTCTAGATAATGAGAGATTGGAAAGGCTCAGGATTGAGCACTTTACCAAGTTTGAGAAGACGGATGACTACATCAGGAAGGCTAGGGCTGGGGAATTAGTACTAAAGAATGCTTGCAAGGAAATGTCATACCCTAATTTTTGACCCTAAGATTTTTCGCATCTCATCTGCATTTCGCATACAAACAAGATCACGCACTGGTTCGTTTATCCTTCTCAGGTGCAGGTCTTTGCTTCGCAGAGGATCACCATGTTTACTTGCTTTATCTGTTTATATTTACTAACTTCTAACCAAAATATCAAAAAAAAAATGGTGCAGTCTGTTTCTTCTTCTTCTCTGTGTTGCAGGATTTCAAAAACATGGCTGTGATTTTCAATTCAGATGTGGTTGTTCAATCACAATTCGATTCAGATGGACGTTTGACCTAATCTTGGTCAAACTATCAGAAGATTGTTTCAATTGCAAGTCGTGTGTGCCAGTGAATTTTCCTCAGACTGTGCGTATTCAAAGTCCAATACTGTGTTATGTGCGAAGGCATCAGTTATCAGACAGTGTTTTGTGCAAAGTTTGGTTCGAATCTTTAGTGTTCATCAGTTCATCAAGGGTTCACATGTGGATTTATCTTCCTTAGTGTGAATTCGAATAGTCAAGGCAATTTTTCAAATGATGGTCGTAGCTTGAGTTGTGAATTGTTTAGTGGTTTCGTGGTAACTGTGTTCATTTTATCAGTGGCTTGTGAAAAATCAGAAATTTGTTGTGGGCTTAAAATCAATTTCTTAACCATTATCCATTTTTCGATTAAACCATTTTTACATTTTTTCATTTCTATTATCCATTATTTTCGTTTTTTTTTCGATTATCCAACATCATACACCTTTTTAGTCCAATTATCCAAACTACCATCTTTTTTATCGATTTCTTTTTTTTCATTTTTTTTATACCCAATTGTCAAACATTCTCCCCAAATTCATCTTCCATTTTTATTTCTATTTTTTTTTATCATTTACATTTTCTCTCAATCCATTTCCTTTTATTAATACCAAAAAAATAGATATAAACTCATTGCATTTTTTAGCCCATTTATTAAAAAAAATCATATTATAATTTTTGCCCATCATTCCAAATATTAATACAAAAATACAAAAAAAGCCTTCCACACTTCAGCTCATCACGTGACTTTTCATTCATTACTTTTCCAGCCACTTGCAACCAGCTACTCCACACTGACTGCACTCTAACAAGGTCCTCAAGCTGCTTCGCAAGTCACTTCCCAACAGCCCAAGTCTTCAGCCAAGACAAACAAAGCCGTACGCGAGTCAAAACGCACAAGGCGTCACGCAGTCACCACACGTGAACATTCCAGCAAGCCTTCAGCTTCCGTTCACACGCCTTTACTTCACATCCCAGCCGATGCACGCCAACAAAGCTCAACAGCAATCCCGCAGCCATCACATTACAAGCCGCACACGCATCACGTGAACTACAACCATCAGCTGAATCCAAACTCAGCTTCACAAACACACGAACAAAACAAGCCAGCCATCAGATGCTTGTACCACACGCGGAAACACAAGTGAAAACTCAAAACGCACGCGGACTAGCCTCACATTTCAAAACGCAATTCTTGTGACCGCAAAACGCAAACAGAGTGGATTAAAACGGCAGCAAATCTCAATTCGAATTCTCACCTTCATCCTCTATAAATTAAACCCCAATCTTATTCAATCTTCAAGCTTGGAGAGCCTAAAAAAGCTCTGCAGAATTGATCTCAAACAAAAAACAAGCTTCAAGTCAATTTTCATAAACTCAACCTCACCTTCATAATCCTTCAAAATAAATCGCACCATCTTCAATTCGTTCCAAAATTACCATTCACCATCTTCGACCTTCTCACAAATCAACGAAAACAACAATCAACAACAACAACTCTATAAGAACCGGATTTCGAAAAGAACATAAAAGGAGGAAGAGAAAGAGTGAAAACGAAGAAGGAGAGTGTCGGATTGGGCGATCTTTCGAGAGTGAGAAGAAGGTAGGGCCGACTGTGTTTTGGTGAAGGAGAAGAAGAGCACCGTTTTTTCATTCTTCTGTTTTTATATTTTTTTAATTTATTTCAATTTTTTTTTAATGTTGGTTTGGGCCATGAACCATTGGATCCACATTTCTTTCCACCACATCCACCTGTTGCGCGTCTCTCCCTCCTTTCATTGTCTTTTCCTTTTTTTTTAATTCTTTTCTAATTAGTTTTTAATATATGTTTTTTTAGAAAGAGTTCTTTTGTTATTGATTTTCTCTTATTTTTTCCATTATAAAATCCTTTCAAGAAAGGTATTTTTAAAAAAAATATATTAGTATTTGAACTTTGTTTTTATTATGGCAATTGAATTTTAATTCTTTTGGTTGATTTTTTTTATGGATTCTATTTTTAGATCCATTTTTCTTATTCATCTCCTTTTATTATTGGTCAATGAGATCTCTGATTCGCGATTATTGGTTTTCGAAGATGTTTAATCTTCATTATTTCAAATCTATGGATGAATGATCATTTGGATCATTCTCCATACTTTGGAATCGTGATAGGTTGCCTTCGATAATTCAATGTGAAATCTCGATTATGATTAGACCGTTACCTTTTCTTTTTGTGCGACATGTTTTCGGAGAATGGTTCATCATATCATTTCTCTAACGTGTATTAGCACAAATATTTTCCACCTTAATTGGTGGTGGCCGGCCTCATTTGTAGGGTAATTACTCCGTAAATTACTCGGCGATTGCTTAACGTAGACCTAAACTTGTCCCGATTCGGAATGCGATCCATTTGGATCCGGTTGCCTCGATTTTGGTTCTCTTTTTGTGGTTGTGTTTGATTAAGTTCATCATACCATTTCTATGTAAATATTATTATACTATTAATATACTAACCATTTAATTCAATCTCTCGCACCTTATCCTCTTTATTTCAATCTCTCGCTCCTTATATCTCTTATTATGCTTTTATATCATTCATCATATTGTTTATGTTTATATTGTTGCTTGTGATTTTTCTTTTGTCCATTGGACATAAAAACATTAATAAAGGATAAACATCTAAAAAGATTTGTGACTTTAGTTTCGGACTATGGTTACTATCCTTAGCATTGGACTTGGAGTTGGACTTAGATTTTAGGATCTATCCCTTTGCTTGAGTTGTTATAGATTGAAGACTTTGGCCCCGATTAAGTTCATTTGTTCATGAAGATGGAAATCCAATTGTTTCAAGGAATGCTTGCCATGCGGTTTGATCGTTCTTCCTTTAACTTTTAAATTCAAGTCTTAGGATAGTCCCTTCATCTCTTCCCATCTTCTTAAATTTTCAAATCTTCTCCCTATTTTCAAACCTTTCTTTGTTTTTTAAACTTCAAATACTTTCGCAATCAAACCTTGACTTAGGTCATGCGATTTTTACCTTTTCATTTCATTTCCTTAATAAATGCTAAACCACATAAGCATATCGAAACTTTCTTCTCAAAAACTTTAAAACTTTCAAAAACTCATTCAATTGTTTTTGTGCCCTCGTGCACGTTTCTTTCAACCTTTTTTATGTTTAGATATGATTCATTCTTTCTAGCGGAATTATTCGCTAAAGAATGACGACTTATCTTTACATTTTAAAATCAATTCAACTCATTTGCTTTTTTCACAATTTGTACCACGAACTATGGGGTTTTGATCTCGCATTGTACTTTGTGGGTACGTAGGCATGAGACGTTCGTCTCTTCAAACACCAAAATCTTAAAAAACATTCTTCTTCTCATCTCTTCAATCTTTTTTCAAGCAAACAATTTCAGGCCAAAAATGCAGTAAATATTTCAAAGGGTTCCCGTGGAGTACCACAGACATTTCGGGTGCTTAAAACCTTCCCGATTTGTAACCTATCCCCTTACCCATTCTCTGTTTGTTTCTTTTAGCTTTTGCTTTTAGATTCATTATGTTTTACTCGTTCTTTTTACCTTTTCCATTTGGAATAAAATAAAAGCGCGGTGGCGACTCTGTGTACCTTGAGTTAAGTTAATCAATAGCTTACACTCACAATTTTCCCGCTACAGGAAGCAAAGACTCAGAAGGCTAGGGAAGAGCATTATCTAGAGGAGAGCCAGGCTAGGTGGATCAGGATCACTGAAGCCCGTACAAAGGAAGATCAAAGGACTCAAGCAAAGATAGAGCAACTGGAGGCTAGTGAGAAGAAGCATCAGGAGGTGTTATTAGCAGCTCAGAAGGAAATATCTGAATTGAAACTCCGGGCGGGGTTGAAGAGGTCAAAGGATCGGGACAAGCATAAGAAGTTAACCAATGTCATTGCTACCAGGAACCTCCTCATCAAGACTATCACAGAGCACCCAGTAGGTCCAGTGACTGAGGCCCTCCTGAAGGAAGTCAGAGAGGATGACTTTGGATTAGATGTTTGACTCTTTTGCTTGTACTTTTCTTTTGTTGTACTTTTCTTTTGTTGTTGTATTTTGACCCACCATGGGGATGTATTGTAATTAAACTATGTATTTTCACTCTTTGTAATATATCAGTTTGTATTATTTTTGGTGGGCTTTATCTATCTCTACAACATCATCAACATTTCCTCGAGGTCTGGAAAGGTCAAAACCAAAGAACTAAACCGGATACCCTTGGAAGACAAATAGGCATCCTGCATTGCATACTAACATTTTCTTTGTTTTGTAGGTTTTTGTTTTATTACTGTTTCTCACTTTGTTGTGATTTCAGGAAACATTGCTCGTAGAAGAGTGTTCCCTGTCAACAAAACACACCGGTACCCGACAAGAAACAACCTTCCGGGACTCCAGATGGATCAAGTTCAGCAAGACTTGAATGAAGTAAGGGTCCAGATGGCCAATGAAAGGGTTGAGATGAGAAATCAGATGACCCAATTCATGACTGTAATGACTGGTTTAGCTCAGAGCCAGGAAAGACTATGGGAGTTGGTTGAAAGGCAGACTCCTGAAGAACACCATCTAGGTACAGGAGGTACCAGTAACAATGATCACGTGCAGCCTCGCACTGATCCACCAGAGTTTGGGCCTCATCTAAACCCAAAAATCAATGCCATAAGGAATACTCAGGGTAACACTGCTGGAGGAAGGGTCTTGCAAGAAGATCCTCAAGAGTTTACAGTTTTCGGGGCTGGAGACGAAGTTTACGATCGTAGGCTGGATGAAATTGCAGAGAAGCTGAGGTCTCTTGAATCCCAAAATTCCCTGGGTTTTGATGTAATGGACATGGGACTGGTGGAAGGGGTGAGAATTCCTCACAAATTCAAACCCCCGTGCTTTGAAAGATATAATGGCACGTCCTGCCCACGCACCCACCTTCAATCATTCTTGGGAAGATTAAAAGTATACACCATGGACGAGAAGCTGTGGATGTTTTACTTCGTGGATAGTCTAACAGGGGCATCCCGAGAATGGTATTCCCACTTGACCAAAGCCACAGTAAGAAACTGGAAAGACTTGGCTGAAGCTTTTATCCGTCAGTATCAATATAACTTGGACATGGCTCCAAACAGGACCCTTCTAATGGGAATGTCACAGTCTTCCCGTGAAAGCTTCAGGGAATATGCCCAAAGATGGAGGCAACTTGCTGCTGAAGTTCAACCCCCCATGTCTGATAGGGAAATGGCAGACATGTTCATGAATACTCTCCAAGAAACATAGATTGACAGATTGGCTGCATTTTCTTCTACCAGCTTTGCAGATGTGGTGATAGCTGGGGAAAGAATAGAGAGCCTATTGAATATGGGGAAGATCTCCGATAATGGTGCCAGTTCAAGCAATACAAGAAAACCATTTGCTGGGCCCCGTAGATCTGGTGAGACAAACTCTGTGCACATGGGAAAAGGGAGACTCCAATACCTGCCCAGAACAGTTGCTGTTGTTACTATCCCTGCTCCACCTCCTCAGTATACTCAAAAACCACAACAGATTCCGCAACAACAACAGTTTCCGCAACAGAGATCATACAACAACAATAACAAGAATCAGCAACAACGCCCGTTTCAACAGCGGCCATCTCAGATCAACAGGGTAATTGACCTCATTCCAATGCCATATGCTACACTGCTGCCACAACTCCTAAAGCTCAATCTTGTTGAGTTGAGGACATTGGCTCCACCTGATCCTCAAAACCTTCCAAGAAACTATGATGTTAATGCTAGGTGTGCTTTTCACTCTAATGCACCTGGCCACTCTACGGAAAAATGCAGAGCTCTGTATATAAAGGTTCAGGATCTGGAAGATTCAAAAGCCCTGAACTTTGCACCTCCTCCCAATGTAATGAAAAATCCTATGCCAAGCCACAGTGGGCCGAGGATTAATGCTGTAAAGGATGGCTCACCCATGAGTTTAATAGAAGACATTGCATGTATTCAGACACCTCTAGTAGAGGTTAAAGCCTAGCTTTTAAAGTGCCAAGTGTTCCCAGGTTGTGAGGCCTGTTGTGAATCATGCAAACTTTCCGAGAATGGGTGTGCTAGCTTGAGGAGTGGAATTAATGGCTTGATCAAAGAAGGCATTCTGCAAATTACAACCACCACTTCTACAACACCAACAACTCTTTTATCAATAACAAGTGAATCTTTTACAAATGCAACAACCATCTTTCCTAGTGATTCTTCTACAACTACAGCAACCATTGTTCCAACTGATTCAGCTACAACTTCAGCAATCATTTAATCTGTGACTTCAACACACAACAATTCATTTGCACCGGCTACTACAACTTCAACAACCACCAACAATGATGTTTCCTCTGTCACAATTTATTATGACCCGACAACGGTCCCAAGTTCCAACAACTTTCAACAATCTCATAAGATAAAGACAGTGTTATACCATGGCATTATGGTGCTGATCTATACTGCAACGGAGAGAAAGTCCTTCTTGATTCTCCAGTTCTCACTCCCCAAGTGGACAATGTCGGGGGAAGCAGAGGCTTCACCCGAAGCAGACGTCTCTTTGCATCACAAGTCCCTAGAACCAACACTGAGGCAGAGGCTGCTGCCAAAGTCAAGGGAAAGAGTGTAATACCTGAAGAATCTGCACCAAAAGAAACTCATAAATCATCCTTCGATCAAGATGTGGATGAGTTTATGAAAATTATTAAAAGAAGCGACTATAAATTTGTGGACCAGCTCCACCAGACTCCTTCAAAGATCTCAATCTTATCTCTGTTGTTGTGTTCCGAAGCCCATCGGGATGCACTACTCAAAGTTCTGCATGCTGCCTACGTGCCAGAAGAGATCACAGTAGATCAGCTGGAAACAGTGGTATCTAATGTCAATACTAGCCATGGGCTAGGTTTCACTGATGCTGATTTGACCACAGAAGGACGTCACCACAACAAAGCTTTGCACATAACCATGGAGTGCAAAGGAGCTGTACTATCTCATGTTCTTGTAGACACTGGGTCCTCACTCAATGTCTTACCCAAGAAAGCTCTTGTCAAGCTCGAATATGATGGGATAGCTCTCCGGCCAAGTAACCTTGTGGTCAGGGCTTTTAATGGCTCCAAATGATCTGTTCTTGGAGAGGTGGAGCTGCCAGTGATAATCGGTCCACAAGTCTTTAAGACCACTTTCTATGTGATGGACATACAGCCGGCATACAACTGTTTGCTAGGTCGACCTTGGATTCACGCTGCAGGCGCAGTAACGTCGACCCTTCACCAAAAACTGAAGTATGAATGGGAATGAAAGATTATCACCATCTGTGGTGAGAAGGATATATTTGTTAGCCATCTAGCTACATACAAGTATATTGAGATGGATGGTGAAATCCATGAGACAATGAGCCAAGGGTTCGAGGCCCTGAATGTCAATGAGGCTACTGAAGTATTTGTTGTGTCCCAGGAAGACAGGATGGGTACTTCAATTGTCTCCTATCAGCAAGCCCAGAAGGTTATCAAAGACGGTAATGCCTAAGGCTGGGGCAAGCTACTGCCAGTAGAGAAAAAGGAAGACAAATTCGGTTTGGGTTACAAACCATTCCGACAAGATCAATCAGAGGCTGTAAAAGAGCCCAAATTCATCAGTGGAGGGATGCTCACCCCATACGCAGTTAACAATCTGGAAGACGAGGCGGAAAGCGACCGCAACCTGGAGAGCTGGATACGTCCAAGGATCCCGGGGAACCAAGTCCTTAACTGGTCTTCCCAGGAAATTATAAGGGTTACTCCTGCAGAGTAATTATTATTTCCTGTCTTTTTAGCATGCATCAAGTCCTGCATCTTGACCAAGGTGTCAGGACTCATTTTGTAATAGGGCCATATTGTAATTTTGTGCAAATGATTAATCAATGAATATAGTACATCTTTTGCAAACGAGTCTCTTTTCGCTCACTGTCTTTTCATTTTTCACTTTTGTACAAAACAATAAAATGGAAATGTTTTCAAAATAAATAACTTCATTCTCACTTTTTTCTAAACAAGATTAAAATTGATCACTAAAACAAACCAATATCAACCCTTGCAGAGATTATCCTCCAGATTGCACCGACAACAACACTGCTATGACCTTGTATGACTTCGACAATCCAATTAATCAAGCTGATGAAGGGGTTGAAGAAGACTATGAGTTACCTGAAGAGTTAGCCAGGTTATTGAGGCAAGAAGAGAAAGTGATCACTCCTCATCAGGAGGAGGTTGAAACGGTTAATCTTGGGACCGAAGAAGATTTGAAAGAAGTGAAGATTGGGGCCGGTCTGCAAGATTCAGTGAAGGAACAACTTATTGACATGCTTCGAGAGTACATCGACGTCTTCGCTTGGTCCTATCAAAACATGACAGGTCTAGATACGGACATTGTTATGCACAAGCTGCCTTTGAAAGAAGATTGTCCTCCAGTGAAGCAAAAGTTACGCCATACTCGTCCAGATATGGCCATGAAGATTAAGGAAGAAGTACAGAAACAGTGGGATGCCGGTTTCCTTGTTGTGACTAGTTACCCGCCGTGGGTTGCTAACATTGTACCAGTGCCTAAGAAAGATGGCAAAGTACGGATGTGTGTGGATTACCGGAATCTGAACAGAGCTAGCCCAAAGGATGATTTCCCATTACCTCACATTGATGTATTGGTCGACAACACAACTCAGTTCTCGGTATTTTCCTTTATGGATGGATTTTCTGGGTATAATCAGATTAGAATGTCACCCGAAGACATGGAGAAAACTACCTTCATCACACCTTGGGGCACATTTTGTTATAAGGTGATGCCATATGGGTTGAAGAATGTCGGTGCAACTTATCAACGGGCTATGGTAACATTGTACCATGACATGATCCACAAAGAAATTAAATGCTACGTGGATGACATGATTGCCAAGTCGCTCACTTAAGAAGATCATCTGATAAATCTGCTGAAGTTGTTCAAGCGTCTGAGAAGTATCAATTGAAGTTAAACCCCAACAAATGCACATTTGGGGTACGTTCCGGTAAGTTGCTGGGATTTATCGTAAGTGAAAAGGGAATTGAAGTTGATCCCGATAAAGTCAAAGCTATTCAGGAGATGCCTGCACCTAGGACTGAAAAGGAAGTTCGGGGGTTATTAGGTAGATTGAACTACATATCAAGGTTCATAACTCACCTTACAACAACCTGTGAGACCTTGTTCAAGTTGTTAAGAAAATAGCAAACGGTCAGGTGGAATGAAGATTGTCAGAAGGCTTTTAACAAAATCAAAGAATACTTGCAAGAACCTCCAATTCTTATGCCTCCGATTGAAGGAAGACCTATAATAATGTACCTGACAATATTAGAAGGATCAATGGGGTGTTTGTTGGGCCAACATGACGAGTCTGGTCGAAAAGAGTATGCAATATACTACCTGAGCAAAAGGTTTACCGACTGTGAACAACGTTATTCACTGCTCGAGAAAACTTGATGTGCTTTAGCGTGGGCTGCTCGCCGACTAAGAAACTATATGTTGACTCACACTACTTTGTTGATTTCAAAGATGGACCCCGTCAAGTACATATTTGAGAAGCCAACACTTACCGGAAGGGTTGCAAGATGGCAAATGATTCTGACAGAGTATGACATTCAGTACACATCTCAAAAGGCCATCAAAGGCAGTGTATTGTCTGACTATCTAGCTGAGCAACCCATTGATGATTACCAACCAATGAGATTTGACTTCCCTGATGAAGACATCATGTTCCTAAAAGCAAAAGATCATAAAGAGCCTATTCACACTGAAGGGCCTGACCCAGAAGAAGAATGGACAATGATGTTTGATGGGGCTATCAACATGAATGATCGAGGAGTTGGTGCAGTACTCATTACACCTAAGGGGGTTCATATGCCTTTCTCGGCAAAACTCACTTTTGCATGCACTAACAACGAAGCTGAATACGAAGCTTGTATCATGGGTCTTGAGGAAGCCATTGACCTCGGGATCAAGACATTAACTGTATTCGGAGATTCAGCTTTGGTAATCAATCAGACCAACGACAAATGGTACACTCACCAAGAGCATCTAATCCTATACTGTGACTATACAAGGAGATTATTGACTTTCTTCACAACAGTCAAACTTGAGTACATCCCTCGAGACGAAAATCTGTTCGCAGATGCTTTAGCTACCATTTCCTCCATGATCAAAGTTCAGACTGCAAATTATGTGCCTCGGATCTCAGTATCCAGACTAGACCGACCAGCGTACGTATTCTCTGTGGACATTGCCAAAGATGACAAGCCGTGGTTCCATGACATCAAATGCTTCTTGGAGGATCAGACATACCTACCTGGGGCATTATCCAATGATAAGAAGACATTAAGAAGACTGGCTGGTAGTTTCTTCCTGAATGCTGATGGTTCATTATACAAGCGAAACTTTGACATGGTTCTGCTCAGATGTGTTGACAAGAAAGAAGCAGACTTGCTGATGCACGAAGTGAATGAAGGATCTTTCGGTACCCATGCTGGAGGACATGAAATGGCAAATAAGTTGTTAAGATCAGGTTACTACTAGATCACAATGGATGCAGACTGTTGTGCCTATGCTAGAAAGTGCCACAAATGCCAGATCTATGCAGATAAAGTGCATGTGCCTCCAAATCCTTTGAATGTGATGCCTTCACCTTGGCCCTTTGCCATGTGGGGCATTGACATGATTGGAAAGATCGAACCAACTGCTTCAAATGGCCACAGATTAATCCTGGTAGCCATTGATTACTTCACCAAATGGGTTGAATCAGCTTCATATGCAAGCGTCACCAGACAAGTGGTAGCCAGATTTCTGAAAAGAGACATCATCTGTCGATATGGGGTTCCCGAGCGAATCATTACTGATAATGGTTCCAATTTGAACAACAAGATGATGGCAAAACTGTGTCGGGACTTCAAAATCCAACATCACAACTCTTCTCCTTACAGGCCAAAGATGAATGGCGTTGTTGAGGCGGCTAACAAAAATATCGAGAAGATTGTGCAGATGATGGTGGTCACTTACAAAGACTGGCATGAGATGCTACCATTTGCCTTGCATGGGTATCGGACCTCAATCAGAACGTCTACTAGGGCAACACCTTATCAGCTTGTGTATGGTATGGAAGCTGTCCTACCGGTTGAAGTTGAGCTACCCTCCTTACGGGTACTGATGGATGTAAAGCTGAATGAAGCATAATGGGTCCGTTCTCGGTACAATCAACTAAATCTGATCGAAGAAAAGAGGCTAGCTGCCATCTGTCATGGACAATTATATCAAAAAAGGATGAAGAAAGCCTTCGATCAGAAAGTCAGGCTTCAGGAATACCAAGTGGGAGATCTTGTGCTGAAAAGACTTCTTCCTCCTCATACAGACCACAGGGGAAAATGGACTCCGAATTACGATGGTCCATTCATAATAAAGAAAGTCTTCTCTGGTGGACCACTGATGCTCACTACTATGGATGGTGAAGATTTCTTATCCCCAGTGAATTCAGATGCAGTTAAAAAATACTTCGCATAAATGACCCGCTTGACATAAAAACAGAATGTAAGTCCAGGCAAAAATAGGGCATCCCGGCGAGTCAAAAACAGAATAAAAGACTCGGGCAAAAATAAGGGAAAATTAAAAAAAAAAAGTGTGCACCCGCTGAGTTGAAAAGCCACATTGGACAGCTCAGGCAAAAATGGGTATCCCGGTGGATTGAAAACCCGAAAGGGCAATCCACGCAAAATTAGGGAATAAGCGAACAACTGCATCTTGAATTTGTCTGTATCACTTACAACATAGCAAGCTTCGAAAGGATAAAGCATCGGTCAGAATCAACCTTCTTCAGAAAGCAAGATAAGAAAAGCTTCAAGGTCATACGGGTCATAGCAAAGGAAGCTCACTGAAGCGTTGTTAGCATTGCCAACACTTTTACTTTTTCAATTTGTAACAATCTCCTCATTCCAGGAGATTAGTTTCTTTAACTGTATTTGCCGATTCAGGGCACCCAGATGAATAAAATCAGAATTTTTAGTCACATCTCTTTTTGTACATTTTTGTTTCATTTGCAAAATGTCCAATATCCATGATATAATATTTGCATAAAACAAATGAGCCATTATTAATAAATGCTTACAGGAAATAATCTTACTTCCAGGAATATCTAACTCCTATGACGGAATCCAGTAAGGGATACCTTGGGATACTTGTGCGTTTCTTTATCTTAACAGGATTGCAGGTATTCAAATACGCAACATGGGGCATGCCAAGCATCACTTCCCCAGCGTACCTCCTTCAAGCAGTATCTGGAATGCTTTTCCCCAGTGGAGTTGTCAAAGCCTCCTCATCCCTAGTATAAGTCTATTCAACATAAGCTTCCCCAACCGGGATCCCCACAGAGTTCTTTAGGAAGATCATCCAGTGATCTTTCCTTCCCCAAACAGAGTGTCAGGTCTCCTAAAGACAAAAGGGTTATCTCCCCGCAGAGTTCCAGCCACTCCCTAGAAGAGCAATACCTGAAACCCTTATACAACAAAGTGATGAAAGCCTCCTTCTCCCCAGCTGGGTTTCTCCTTATAGGATAGGTCTATCAATGATCTCTTCCCCCAAGCAAAGCTGTATATCCGAATAGATCTACCAATGATCTTTTCCCCAACTGGGATATCCTTCCAAGCAGATCAGCCAGAGATCTTCACAACAGCGGGATCCGAATCCTGGATCAGTTTCTCTTTTGCATAAGCATAGAATTTGCATCATATTTACAAAATAAGCGTAGCATTTCGTCTAATACGGAGCATTACGGAAAAAATCAAACATTTGCATGATCACAAGCCAGTTTTGAGCTAGTCACCTGCAAATACCACCAACATTTCATCAGTGATGTATATAAAAGCCAAAGCATCCCCTTTGCACTCTCCAACAAATAAATGTTCATATATACCCCTTTTGACACTCGTCCGTGTCATACTATTCCCCTGCAGATATAAGCCAAATACCCCCTTTGCACTCTCAAATATAGATACATATATACTCTTATGACACTCGTCCGTGTCACCTTTCCCCAGCACGGTTTCCCAAACACTTGTTTCAAACCAAACACTCCTTTATCATATACTTTCTCGACACCCGTCCGTGTCATCATATCCCCACAGGTCGCCGAAACACCTATTATACCCTCATATACAAATATAAGTCCTTAACTTATACACTTTCTTTTCTGACACCCGTCCGTGTCACCCTTCCCCAGCAAGTTGAACGCTCGTGTGTGTCTTGCTCATATATAATACTTGTTCATACTTATACAGATACTCGTCCGTATCTCATATATACACTTACTCCCCACAGATTCGACACTCGTCCGTGTTCTTTGTTAACTAGTTGGTACTCGTCCGTACCATCATCTCTGAACATGCGTCAGCGTTTATTTCTACCGATACTCGTCCGTATCACGGTCCTAAGGATGCTCTTCCGCATCTTTGATCTATACACAGTGTCAGAACACTTATACCTTTTATTTCTTGAGCGTGAACACTTGTCCGTGTTTACCATTCCCCAGCAAGTCACCAACAAAACAACTTTCTTCTATCCGACATTCGTCCTATGTCATGATACTTTCGGCAGCCGTACCCTGCCAGGTGATCGTCCTTCACCTTTGGATGACCGTCCCTCATCCTTTTCCCCAGCGGAGTCTCCATTATTGGAACCCTTTTCTATCCGACATTCGTCCTATGTCGTGATATTTAGCAGCCGTCCCCTGCTAGGTGATCGTCCTTCACCTTTTGATGATCGTCCTTCACCTTTTGAAGATCGTCCTTCATCATTTTATTTGATGGTCGTCCCCATCGTTGATCTTGTTATCTGACATTCGTCCTATGTCATGATAAACCCCGAGAGTAGCCGTCCCCTGCTAGGTGATCATCCTTCACCTCTTGATGATCGTCCTTCATCATTTTATCCGATGGCTGTCCCCATCGTCGACTTTTTCTATCCGACATTCGTCCTATGCGTGATAAAGAGCAGCCGTCCCCTGCTAGGTGATCGTCCTTCACCTTTGATGACCGTCCCTCATTATTATTTCATTTTTTAACCCGATGGCCATCCCCATCGTTGTTTAATTTACTTTCTGAGCATGATAGTCGTCCCCATCATGATCTCTTTATTTCCCCAGCATGTCGACCGTCCCCGTCATTGCTTTATCCCCAGCAGTCGTCTTCTACTCGATGGTCGTCCTCCATCGCCCGCATTTGATAAATCATACTTTACTCTATTTTACAATTTATATCACTTTTCTTCTTCTCCCCAGTGAGTGCAAATTTTGGACTGTCTTTGGTATTCAACCACAAGTTATCTTGTTTGCCTGATAAGCCAGGCGCTTACATCCTGCACAGCTAACTCATGTTTGAATAGGGGCAGCTGTAAACACCCAAAATTTTCCCTCACCAAGTTCACACCATGGCTTGTGTTCTTTCATCTTTGCATAAGTTTAAGCATATCATCTCATATTGCATTTTTGTTTCACTGCATTAGTTCAAGTTCATCTGCATCTAGGGTTTGTGATCTGAGCAGTCCAAGGATCCATCTGAGCCACCCCAAAGGCCTCCAATCATTCCAAGAGGGTCCATGTGTGTTCTATCATCATATTATATCCCTCAAATATCAAGGAAGTCAACAAAATCATAAGAACTTGGAAAGCATGGAAGCAGAGCTAGGGTTTCACTACACTGATGACCTGAAATTAGGGTTTTGGTTTCAGAGGCCATAACACCAAATTTTTGGGTCATTCTTGTTTCTAATGTTCTCAATATGTTATAAGGATCATGTGTACCAAGTTTGTAGAAGAAATTCATTGTGGAAGTCATCTGTTCATTAGGTAACTTCTTGAGCAAGTCAGAGCAAAATCAGGGCATCTGAGGCCCCCAACAATGGAACCAAAGTGGTATTTTCATCAAATTGAAGTTATATGATCTTTATTTGATCATTGAAGTGCTTGTAAGTTCACAAAATTAAAGAAATTTGTGCTAAACCAAAAGTTGCCAAAAATGGAAATGACTTGTAATGGAAACTTTCCATTTGTGCATTTTATATGTTGAGATATATAATTATATGCAATGTTATTATGATAATGTTTCTCACCCTTCTGCTGTTTTATGATGCTCTATGAGGCATTGCAGAGTAGGTTGCTGGATGGCATATTTTTGTGAAGCTCGTCTTCATCTTTTAGTCGGTCGACTCTGATATGTAGCATCGGGTAGTTAGGTTGTCTTAGTGCCATTTTTGTGATGCATTGTGTACTTGTATCTTTTGGATGGATGTTTTGTATAGACATGAATATTGTTGTTGGCATCAAACTTGTTGATATATATATATATATATATATATATATATATATATATATTTATATATATATATATATATATATATATATATATATATATATATATATATATATATATATATATATATATATATATATATATATATATATATATATATATATATATGAATGGAAATATATATGTTTGAGGTTGTTGAAATGTTTCCGCTGTATAATCATTTATCGTTTGGGAATTACCCTATTGTTGCATATCTGTTGTGAGCAGGTGTTATATGTTTTTAATTTCAAGTATAATGTGGCATGCCTCTTTTATAACATGTTTAATTATACTCTCATTAAATTTTTAACATGTTCCTAAATGATTTAATTGATTATTTGGGGGTATATAAAGGGGGTGTTACAATGTCAGTGCAAAACGAATGTGAGATGCTCAAGACTGAGGCTTAGAAAGAAAGCTGGAAGGAGAGGGGAGACAAAGAGACTTTTGTTCGATAACTGTTAAGTTATGCCTACGTATCCTCTCGTGCAATGAGGAAGTCAGAACACCGTAGTTCGACTCAAAGAGACTGGGATGATTTGTTGTGAACTGCTTACTTGTCTATGCTCAATTGTGTGACTCGTCTGACTCGAGTGTTAACTGTCTTGCATTAGACGGAAGAAGCGCGTTCTCGTTTATAGAATGAGTGTGATGAGAAAAGAATCCCGAAGGAGACGATTATTGTTTGTTTTTGTGTTTTCAGTTTTTTATTATTTTTGATGTTTTGCATAGGATAATGAGCTTAAGCCTAAATCAAGGGTTGTAAACTCATTATATTCTCCCTGATTAGGGATAATGAGCCTACTTAAGTGTGAGATAAGCATCTCAACTTAATTACCATGATGATGTAAGATTAAGATCATTAACCTACTTGTGATTATTAAGATGTTTTTTGGGTTTTTGTTTTGTGTTAAGTAATGAGTTTAATCTCTAATCGGGGATTAGTGAACTCATTATACCATCCTAAGAGAAGGATGATAGATGAGGACACTTAAGCTGAGGAAGATACCTCAACTTAATCCATGGTTAGGGATTAAATTCATTATATAACAAACCTTTATTAAGTGGATTTTAATTAAAGGGTGGGATTAAGAAGTGAGTTTTATGTTTGTAAGACAACTTGAGGGGGACTTGTCCATTAAACACCAGGGTTAGTCCTTCTTAACCAAAAGAAAGAGATGTAACCCTAATATAAGGCCCAAGTTACAAGCTTAAGTCTTAATAGCTATTAGGTGTTTTGATTAAGAGGTGTAAACAAATTAAAGGTTTAACACTAAAGATTAAAGTTATACACTTATCCTAAGATAAGGATGCAGGCATAACCCTAATTCAAAGTCCTAAAGCTTTAAGTGTTTAGCCTCTGATTATGAGATGAGAAGAGAGACTCAAGGAGACTCAAAGGTAAAAAGCTAAGGGGAGACTATATACAACCCTAGAAATTATCATGCTTGGATATCCTATGGTTTGTGAGGCTTGAGAAAGATCTTCAAGATGCCACCATGGAAGAAGAAGCAGATGAAAAGAGAAGGAGGAAGAGAATAAGTTACTTACTTCCTGGAGAAGATAAGTAACCTAAGAGAAAGAGAGGGAGCAAGAGAGCACAAGTGAATTAGATTCACTTCAAAGACAAGTAAATAATGCATATGAATAGATAAGAAGACGGTAGGATGTGAAGGCAAATCCACATCCCAAACAACTTACCATGAGCCCCTGAAAGGTTAGTGTGAATGCATAAGATGCAAAGCAAAGAGAAATAAAGAAAATGGAATTGCAATGACCAAAACCTGAAGTGAATATGCAATTCAAATGTGTTATGCAATGATGCAAAGCCATACACTATGCATATGGATGTTCATACAAAGGATGAGATGCAAAGGAAGCATGTAAGAAGCTTGAAAACACATGGATGTTCATGAAATGCAATGAATGCAAAGCATATCAAATGAATGAAGAAATATTCAAGCAATATTCAAACATGTCTTAAGATGTCTAGGATGGCATACAAATGCTTGAAATGTCATGGAAAGTTCATATTATTGAGATATACAAAGATGAATGCAAATGAACATGAGAAATTAGGGTTTTATGAATGTATGAGATGCATATGACCAAAACAGAAGCATACATCATGACAAAAATTTGAAAATGAACTCAAACAAACCCTAAACACATACAAGATCACTCACCAAAGATGGGGGTCAGAAGCTAAACCTAGAGGAAGTTATGAATTTCCTAAGTTAACTAGGGTTTTTGGGTGATTCTAAAGGAAAAATGAAAATCAAATTGAAAATGCAATGAAAAATCATGAGATAAATAACCTAGATAATAGATGCAATATGTGAAAGAATTCAAAATGAACCAAGTTCAAACTCATCATGGTTGATCAGAAATGATTTTTCAAGTTAGGGTTAGAAAAATGTGATTTTTATGAACCCTAATTCAAAGTAAATTATGAAAACATGATCAAACCTAAAAATAAATTTGTATGGTGAGTTTGTAAATGTTTCTAAATGTATGAGAATGCATCATGAATATTTTGGTGAGTTTTAGAAACCTAAATGTATTTTTAATTAATTAAATAAAACATTTAAATGATTTAAAAATACTTTTTTAATACAAAAATTAAAATTAAAATTTTTTTTTAGTTAAGAAAAACATTTGAAGTGAAAATGCAGAAAATGAGATTTTAAAAATGTTTTTTGCTATTTTAAATAAATATGTGAAAGAAATGAAATAAAATGAAATAAAAATTAAATAAAATGAGAAGTATGCAAGATCAGTGGCTCAGGTTCAAATTGGGGAAGACTGCGCACGCGTTTGGTTGGCTGGGATTGAATCTGGCTAATTAATTATGTTTATTTTAATTAATCAGAAATTAAAGCTAATGAACTAATATGATCCGTCCAATCACTTAAGCTAATCAAGATCTAAGGGTCCATATGTGTAAACACCCCAAATTTGCCCTCACCAAGTTCACACCATGGCTTGTGATTTTTCATCTTTGCATAAGTTTAAGCATATCATCTCATATTGCATTTTTGTTTCACTGTATTAGTTCAAGTTCATCTGCATCTAGGGTTTGTGATCTGAGCAATCCAAGGATCCATCTGAGCCACCCCAAAGGCCTCAAATCATTCCAAGAGGGTCCATATGTGTTCTATCATCATATTAAATCCCTCAAAGATCAAGGAAGTCAACAAAATCACAAGAACTTGGAAAGCATGGAAGCAAAGCTAGGGTTTCACTGCACAGATGACCTGAAATTAGGGTTTTGGTTTCAAAGGCCATAACACCAAATTTTTGGGTCATTCTTGTTTCTAATGTTCTCAATATGTTATAAGGATCATGTGTACCAAGTTTGATGAAGAAATTCATTGTGGAAGTCATATGTTCATTAGGTAACTTCTTGAGCAAGTCAGAGCAAAATCAGGGCATCTGAGGCCCCCAACAATGGAACCAAAGTGGTATTTTCATCAAATTGAAGTTATATGATCTTTATTTGATCATTGAAGTGCTTGGAAGTTCACAAAATTAAAGAAATTTGAGCTAAACTAAAAGTTGCCAAAAATGGAAATGACTTGTAATGGAAACTTTCCATTTTGGGAAAGTTTTTCAACCTCCTCTTTCTCAACCAAAAATGCTTCAAATGAAAAATTGTTGGTCATGAAAGTTGTAGATTGGATCATTCCCTTTTCAAAAAGTACAAGAACAAGTTCTAATTCATTATGGAACTCAAGTTATGGCCTTGCAAAGTTGGCAAAAATCCTATAATTTTCACTTTCACACCAAAGAGGATATTTTGCAATTTCACATACCAAGTCATTTTGTGACCTCTAATCACTCTCTAAGCATCATACAAACATAATACATTTCATTGTGACCAAAATTGCCCAAAGAATCATTCAATTTCATGCCTTGAACTTCAAGAAATTCCAAAAGGGCCAAAGTTCCTCAAAATTGCAAAATGATACAAAACCTCTCATACACTTGTTACAGCTCATCAAATCTGATCTATGAGCCTTCCTTGATCTCTGCTGAACCAAGACATGCCCAAATCCAAGCCTGCCATTTTCCCATACCTCAAGTACACCATTTGTTGACTTTTTGCAAATCACCCCATGCCAATCAGCTGGAGCCACAACCACTCTCTGGCCAATAGGGTTATGTTATGTGGACCAAAAGCAAGCCATAACACCACACACACAAGCCTGAATCATCAGAAACACCAAGTTTCACAAAATCACCTTCAAGCTTCAAACTTTCGAAACACTCTGTCCAGCAACTCAAACCTCAAACAAACTTTATCATTCAACTCACCATCATCATTAGAACATTTCCCAACCATTACCAAGCCCTAAAAGCCAGCCAAACACAAACACAATTTCAGACCAGTTGAGGTGCAACCACTCAGTCCAGCCATTCTAAACTCTTTCAAAGCATTGCAACATCATCAGGTGGTCAAGTGAAGTGGATTTGCACAAGAGAGAGGTCCAGAAAGTGCCAAACTGAGAAAGCTCAAGCTCAGGTAACCTCAAGAACTTTTTTCCAGAAATGTAATTTTAAGTTTCTAAATGAATCTATGTGATGTGCTGATCATGCTGATGTCTTTATTTTTGAAAATGGATGCGTATTAAGGATTTCATGGCTGTCTGAAAGTTTTGACATTTTTAGATTTTGATTTGAATCTTGTTATTGAGGAATGAGAAATGATTTTTAGGGTCAGATTCTTGTTTAGAGTGATGTAAGGATCATTTCTTGAGAGTTTGAGAGCCTGGGGTGGTGTTTTGGGGAAGCTCAGGGGAGGAGCTCGCCGGAGAAGACGACCGGAAGTCATCTCCGGCCACCTGAGATTAATTAGGGTTTAATCTGATTAATTAGTGAACTTTGAATGTGGAGCGTAGGATTTAGGGTTCGCGCGTGTTTGGAGGGCCAGGATGGTTTCACTTAACCCTAATTATTTTAATTTAATTAATTAATTAGAATTAGGCCAGATTGAATCTGGGCCTTTAATTTGCGCGCTGGTTAATGCATCCCCCCTCCAGTTTGAATCTGGTCCACTGATTTGTCATACTTTCATTAAAATTCATTTTATTTTCATTTAAATTGCATTTTCTTTACCATTTTATTTAAAATACATAGAAAAATTTCAAAAATATTTCCTTCTACATTTTAATTTCAAATATTTTTCTTCACCCCAAAAAAATTTATTTTTATTTTTTTCATTAAAAAACCATTTTAAAAATATTTAAATGTTTATTTTAATTAATTAATGGAAATTAATTAATTAAAATACCATTTAGGTTTCTAAAAATCACAAAAAAAATTACATTGCATCTTAGGACATTTAGAAACATTGTCAAACCATTCATACAAATTTCTTTTTGGTTTTAATCCAATTTTGACATTTTCTTGAATTTAGGGTTCATAAAATTCCCTTTTTGGAACCCTAACTTTGAAAATTCTTTTCTACCTAACCATGAAGGGTTTGACAATGATTCTTTTTGCATTGTTTTCCATATAGCATTTAGTTTCTAGGATATTTTTGTCCTGAATTTATCTTTCATTTTCAAATTGATTTGCATTTTTTCTCTTAAGGTACCCAAAAATCCTAGTTAACTTAGAAAAATCATAACTTCTTTTAGGTTAAGAGTTGGACTTTATCCTTTGGGGTGTGATATCATATGGGGTTAGGGTTTGTTTAAGCTCATTTGCAAATTTTATCATGTGAATTGCTTCTGTTTTGATCATTTGCATCTCATCCTCTCATGTAACCCTAGTTTTGCATCCATACTTGCATCTTACATTGCATTGCATGAACATATGAACTTGTCATGACATTCTAAGCACTTGTATGTCATCTTAGACATCTTAAGACACTTCTTGAACATTTCTTGGTCATTTCTTCATACATTTGCTATGCCTTGCATCCATTTCATTTCATAAACATTCATGTGTTTTCATACTTCCCATTTGCTTCATTTGCATTCATTCTCTTTGTATGAGCATTTATAACACTTGGAATGCCTTTGCATCATCTCATAGCATCACTTGCATCATGTGATTGCTTCTGGTTTTTTTTTTCATTACATATGCTTCATTTCACTTCATCTCTTTCTTTATGCTAACATTTATAGGTGGTAAGTAACTTGAGAAGTGAATTTGCCTTCACTTCTCATTTCTCTTCATCTTCTTCATATGCATCATTGCTGCATTTTTCTTTACCTTAGAGTGAGCCTGCTCATTCATGTTCATCTCTCTCTTTCTTTCTCCAAGTTACTTATCTTCTTCAGTGAAGTAAGTAACTTGTTTCTTTTGCTTCTCCTTCCTTCCATCTGCTTCTTCCATTGGTGGCTTCTTTGAAGATCTTTCTCAAGCCTTACAAACCATAGGAACATCCAAGCATGACAATAATTAGGGTTGTGATTAGTTCCCCTTTAGTTTTTACCTTTATGTCTTCTTTGTGTCTCTCTTCTCACCTCATCCTTAGAGACTAAACCTTTAAGGTTTTAGGACTTTGGAATTAGGGTTATGCTTGCATCCTTCTCTTAAGATGGAGTGTATAACTTTAATCCTAAGTGTTAAACCCTTAATTTTTTTAAACCTCTTAATCAATCCATCTTAATAATCACTAAGACATTAACTTGTAACTTGGGCCTTGCGTTAGGGTTCTAATTCTTCCTTTATTGGTCAAGAAGGACTAACCATAGTGTTTAATGGACATGTCCCCCTCAAGTTGTCTTACAAACCATAAAACTCACTTATTAATCTCACCTTTAATTAAAATCCACTTTAATAAAGGTTTGTTTTGTCATGAAGTTAATCCCTAATCATGGATTAAGTTGAGGTATCTTCCTCAGCTTAAGTGTGCTCATTTATTATCCTTCTATTAGGATGGTGTAATGAGTTCACTAATCCTTGATTATGGATTAAAATCATTACTTACCCTTGGTTTAGGATTAAGATCATTAACTTATGACAAACACAAAAAAACAATAAAATATTGAAAACACAAAAACAAACAATAATCGTCTCCTCCGGGATTCTTTTCTCATCATCTTCACTCACAAACGAGAACTCGCTTCTTCCGTTTAATGCCAGACAGTTAGCACTTGAGCCAGACAAGTCATACACTTAAGCGTAGACAAGCAAGCAGTTCATCAGTCAATTTATCTTTCAGTCTCTTTGAGTCGAACTACGGTGTTCTGACTTCCTCGTTGCACGAGAGGATACGTAGGCATAACTTAACTGTTATCGAACAAAAGTCTATGTGTCTTCCCCCTCCTTCAACATTCTCTTTTTAAGCCTTAGTTCCTGAGCAATTCACCCTTTTACACTGACACCTGTACATTCATTCCTAGTTTTTGCACACAGATAGCACATACACTAACCCTTTAAACATAATCTTTTAAGCGTGGATCCCATCGAGTACGACGGACAATCTGGGTGCTAATACCTTCCCAGGTTGTAACCAACCCCCTTTCTCAGTTTCTCTGGTTCGCAACCGTATTATCCACATCTTTCTAGGTTTATGCAGCATTACATTTCCTTCGGGATTAAAATGCCTAGCTGGCGACTCTATTCATCTTCACTTCATTTTCTCCTTTCGCCGACCGTTCACGCTTGTACCGGGATGAAAATCTTCGGGAGCGACAATATGCAATATGGCAAATAAAACCTAATTAAGCCCTAATCCCTTTCAGGCGACCAGAACAGTGTTCCGGTCGTCTTCTCCGGCCAACCCCACGACCTAACCTCTTCCTCAGGCCACTATAAACCCTAAAAACTGCCCAGAAATGATCCTCAACTCACACACAATCAAAATCAATCATCAAATATGATTTATAACACACAACCATGGAGAATTGAAGAAGAACAAAAATCTGGACAAACTTTCAGAAGCCTATGAAATCCTCATTTCTCCACCATTTTCAATTTTAAAGACATCATGATAAACCTCATAACATGTATTTTCATCTTGTAACAAGAAAATAAGGTTTTGAGAGAAAGTGTTCTTGAGGTTACCTGAGCTGGAGCTTTGCACTCTTGAGCTTTCTGACCCTTTCTTTGATGCAAATCAACCTCAATGGACTCCTTGAAGCTAATGAGATTCTTAGAACAAGCTTTGAATGGATATTTTGAGGTGTGTGGTTCTGGTTTGATAGAAAATGGAGTTCTTGTAGGGGAGGTTTCAGGCCATGGCAATGGGTGTTTTTTGATCCTTATGGTGTGTATGATTGAATGGTGAAAGAAGTTTTCAGGTTTGATGGTTGTGTGTTGAGTTTCGAAGAGATGAAGGTATGAGGTGATTTTTGTGATTCTGAACTTGTGGATGGTTTCAGGCTTGTGTGATATATGAAATGAGGTCTATGATGTTTGTATAAAGCAATGTGATTAGTTCAGAGAGTTGGTGTGGCACAGTTCTATTGGCATGGTGTATTTTGAAAAAAGTCAAGATTTTTGTACCACAAGCATGGGCTCGGGTCAGAGGAGATCTAAAGGGTGGATTGGCCTCAGCTGAGTTTGTGGAGGACCCTTGGATTGGATTTGAGGTTCTGGATGGCTTGATTCATGAGATAGCATATGTTTTGCAACTTTCCCTCTTTGAGAATTTTGTGAAAATGGCTTATAGAAACTTGTGATCCAAGGCATTATTCTGATCCAAATGTGTTGCATTATCATGTTATGATGCCTAGAGGTGGACTAGAGGTCATTAGAATGTTTAAAACTTAGTTTTGCAAAAAATCCTCTTTGGCACATACTTGAAAATTACAAGATTTTTCCCAACTTTGAAACATCATATCTTGAGTTCTAGGATGAATCAATAGGAGATCTTGTACTTTTTGAAAATGCGAAGATCCAATCTACAACTTTCATGTTTGAAGATTTTTCATTTGAAGCATTTTTGATCAAGAAAGAGGAGGTTGAAAATCTTTCCCAAAATGGAATGTTTTCATTACAAGTCATGTCCAAAAATGGAAAGTTTGCAAATGGCTTGAAATTCTTCAATCTTGTGAACTTATAACCACTTATAAGATCAAATAAAGATCATAGAACCTCAAATTGATGAAAATGACCCTTTGGTTCCATTGGTTGTGGCCTCAGATGCACTGATTCTGACTTTTCTTGCACAATAAGTTACTAGTTAATCAAATGACTTCCACAATGAATTCCTTCATCAAATTTGGTACACATGCTCCTTATAACATATTAAGACCAATGGAATCCAGAATGACCAAAAAATTGAGATTAAGGGCCTCAAACCCAAAACCCTAATTTTAGGTCATCTGTGCAGGAAATCTTCAGTCTGCCTCTATGCCTTTGCCATGATTTGTGATATTTTGACTTTAAAGAACCTTGGGGGGCATAATATGATCATGGAACACACATGGACCCTATTGACAAGCTTCAAGGCCTTTGATATGGCTCAGATCACTTCTTGGATTCACCTGATCACAAACCCTAGCTATGCAGTTTATGCAGTGAAACAAACTATGTAAGGTAGGATGATATGCTTATGCAATGCTATATGAAAGATCACAAGTCATGGTGTGAGAAAAAGTGAGGGAAAATTTGGGGTGTTTACAGCTGCCCCTATTCAAGCACGAGTTAGCTGTGCAGGGTGTAAGCTCCTGGCTTAACAGACAAATAAGATAACTTGTGGTTAAATACCAAAGACAGTCCGAAATTTGCACTCGCTGGGGGGAAGAAGAAAAGGGATATAAATTGTAACAGGCAGTATAGTATGAGTATCAAATGATAGCGATGGAGCACGACCATCGAGCAGAGGACGACTGCTGGGGATGAAAAACGGTAAGTAAAGCAATGACGGGGACGACCGTCATGCTGGGAAATAAAGAGACCACGACGGGGATGACCATCGGGTAAAGAAATAAAACTCTTTGGGGATTAAAGAAATGAGGAAAGCACTAAAGGGGACGACCATCAGGTTAAAGGGTAAGTAAACCGCGATGGGGACGACCATCGGGTAAAAGAATAAATGAAATAATGATGAGGGACGGTCATCAAAAGGTGAAAGACGATCACCTAGCAGGGGACGGCTGCTGAAAATATCACGACATAAGACGAATGCCAGATAGAAAAGATCAACGATGGGGATAGCCATCGGATAAGCATGATGAAGGAAGATCACCAGGAGGTGAAGGAAGATCACCCAGCAGGGGACGGCTGCTCTAGGGGATTATCGCGACATAGGACAAATGTCGGATAACAAAAATTGACGATCGGGACGACCATCGGATAAATGATGAGGGACGGTCATCATAAGGTGAAGGAAGATCACCTAGCAGGGGACGGCTGCTAAAAACATATCGCGACATAGGACGAATGCCAGATAGAAAGTTCCAACAATGGGGATTCCACTGGGGAAAGGATGAGGGACGGTCATCCAAAGGTGAAGGACGATCACCTGGCAGGGGACGGCTGCCGAAAGTATCACAACATAGGACAAATGTCGGATAAGAGGATCGACGATGGGGACGACCATTGGATAAAATGATGAGGGACAGTCATCAAAAGGCGAAGGACAATCACCTGGCAGGGGATGGCTGCCGAAAATATCACGACATAGGACGAATGTCGGATATAAAAGTTGATTGTTTTGTTGGTGACTTACTGGGGAATGGTAAACACGGACGAGTGCTTACGCTTTGAAATAAACGGTATAAGCATTTGACGGTGTGTATAGACTAAAGATGCGAACGAGCATCCTTAGGACCACGATACATACAAGTATCATTAGAAACAAATGCTGACATGTGTTTAAGGATGCTGATACGGACGAGTATCAATCGGTTAAGAAAGGAATATGGAAGAATGTTTGATCTGCCGGGGAGGTGATATATACAAGATACAGACGAGTATCAGAGGATTGTGTATAAGTATGTACAAGTATTTGACCTGCTGGGGAAATATGTGCAAGACACGGACGAGTGTCAAAAAGATTGAGCAAGGGACACAGACAAGTGTTTGACTTGCTGGGGAAGTATGACACGGGCGAGTGTCAAAAAGAATATGTACAAGTATGAACAAGTATTTGTATTGAGAGTGCAAAAAGGGTTTTTTATCTGCAAAGGATAAGTTTTGTATATTGATGGTGAAGTGATTTTGATGCTTGCAAGTGATTGGCTCGAACCTGGCTTATGATCATGCAAATGTTTGATTTTTGCTGTAATGCTCCGTATTAGACGAAATTCTACGCTTTGCATGGGAAAAATGATGTGAATGCTATGATTATGCAAAAATGAGAGAACTGATTTGAGATCCGTATCCTGCGGGGAGAAAGATCTCTGGGAAATATTTCTGGAGGGAGAACTCCGTTGGGGAAAGAGATCATTGGCCGATCCGTGGGGAGAGAGGATCACTGAACGATCTTCCTATGGAACTCTATGGGGATCTGGGGGAAGAAATATATGAGGATCCAGGTCGGGGAAGCTTTTGTTGAAGAGACTCGTGCTGGGGATGAGGAGGCTTCGGCAACTCCTTTGGGGAAAAATAGTTCAGGCATTGCTCGAGAGATCCTGTTTGGGGAGAAGAGAACTTCTGAGAAGTAATCTGTTGTAACTCCTTCGTCCAAGCGACACTCTGGGGATTTAATGAGTTTCGTGAAGGATCCTCTGAGGGGGTAACAGCTTCGGGGGAATAGTTCTGTCAAGTAACCCTGCTGATGAGGTAATTGCTGACTTGGCTGGGGATATAATGCTTGATATGCCCCATGCTGTGAAAGATTGTCTGCCTTGAATACCTGCAACCTGTTAAAAAGAAACGCACAAGTGTCCCGAGGTATCCTCAACCGGATTCCGTCATAGGAGTTAGATTTACTCAAGAGTGCATATTTCCTGCAAGCATATATTGAAAATGGCTTATATGTTTTCATGCAAGTGTTTTATTATGAACTTTGGACATATTGCAAACGAAACAAAAATGTACAAAACAAAGTGTGACTGAAAATTCTGATTTTATTGATTTGTGTGCCCTGAATAGGCAAGTACAATGAAGAAGTGAATCCCTGAAAAGAGGAGATTGTTGTAAATTGAGAAAATAAAAGTGTTGGCAATGTTGAAATTGACGCTCCGATGAGCTTCCTTTGTTATGACCTGTATGACCTTGACGTTCTTCTTATCTTGCTTTCTGGAGAAGTTGACTTTGACCGATGCTTTGTTCCTTTGAATCTTGCCATGTTGTGAGTGATATAGACAAATTCAGAATGCAGTTGTTCTTTTTTTCCCTGATTTTGCGTGGATCACCCTTTCGGGTTTTCAATCCACCGGGATACCCATTTTTGCCTGAGCTGTCCGATGTGGCTTTTCAACTCAGCGGGTGTACATTTTTTTTCAATTTTTTCCTTATTTTTGCCCCAGTCTTTTATTCTGTTTTTGACTCGCCGGGATGCCCTATTTTTGCCTGGACTTACATTCTGTTTTTATGTCCAGCGGGTCTTTTTTATGCGAAGTATTTTTTAACTGCATCTGAATTCACAGGAGATAAGAAATCCTCGCCATCCATAGTAGTGAGCATCAGTGCCCCACCAGAGAAAAATTTCTTTACTATAAATGGGCCTTCGTAGTTTGGCGTCCATTTTCCCCTATCATCTGTATGAGGAGAAAGAAGTCTTTTCAGCACAAGCTCTCCCACTTGGTATTCCCGAGGTCTGACTTTCTGATCGAAGGCTTTCTTCATTCGCTTTTGATATAACTGCCCATGACAGATGGCTGCTAATCTCTTTTCTTCAATCAGACTCAGTTAATTATATCGAGATCGGACCCATTCTGCTTCATCCAGTTTCACATCCATCATTACCCGTAAGGAGGGTAGTTCCACTTCAACAGGTAGGACAAATTCCATACTGTAGCGGTAAAATCATGAGTGTAAGTTATTAGCTAACTTAACTCAAGGTAAACAGAGTCGTCACCTGTTGCACCCCAAAATTTGCCCTCACAATACAAGACTTTGTGTGCTAAGAAGGTTCACAAGGTTCACAAGTTTCCCAATGCTTTCAATACCTTCCATGAGGCTCATGAAGTCTACAAGTCACTTCATGAAGGTTCACAAGGTTCACAAGATTCACAATGCTTACCAGACTTTTTATGAGGTTCAAGAAGTCTACAAGTCACTTTCTGAAGTTCACAAGGTTCACAAGGTTCACAATACCTCCCATGAGGTTCATAAGACATTTTATGATGGTTCACAAGGTTCACAAAGTTCACAACTGGTCAGAAGAGTTGACAAGTCCCTCAGACAATGCACCTCCTAAGCAGTGCATCCAAAACTAGGGTTTTGACTTTAATCAGGCTAAATGAATTTCCAAGACTTCAATTGAGCTTCATAATATCTTATATGTGTTTAAGAATCCCCATGACAAGTTTCAAGACTTTTCTCCAAAGTTTTCTCAGTCAGATGATCAGATAAGTCAAAATCAGTCAAAGCAGTTAAAAAGTCAAACTGAGGTCAACTGTGGTCAAACCAAAGTCAAACTTCATGATTTTTTGCCAACATCAAGTATATGAAGTAAAATTCATCATTTGATCAAGGGTTGATCATGATTCATCAAGGAGATTCCAGATCATCAAGAATCAGGAGTTTCTAAATTAGGGTTTTCTTAGTAAAAGTCAACTGAACTTTGACCAGCCATAACTTTCACATACTTCATCACCAAGTCTCCACTCAAATCTCATTTTGAAGGAAATTGAATTCTCTACAACTTTGTGTCTCACAAGCCAAGCCCAAAAATGCTTCATTTGGAAGGTATGAGCTAAGACATTATAGGTCCTTTTGAAAGTCAACAAAAAGTCAACAACTTCAAAAGGGCATAACTTGAGATTGGTAAATGATATGGACATGAAACCAGTGGGGTTGTTTAGAGGACTCTTCAAGCTTTCCAAAATGTCCAAGAACACCCTCATACCATTAAAATTGAAGGATATGTGCCCTTGCAAAGTTGGGAAATTTTAGGGAAGTTCTTGAAGCAAATGGAGGTTTAAAACCAAATTTTGTCAAGTGGGCTGAACTTTTAATGACCCAAAGCAATCCATGACATCATGCACGAAAATTCTATGATATTTTCATAATTTTTATTTTATTTAATTAATTTATTATGATTTTTTATACTTAAAATCATTTTAAATTTAAATAAAATATTAAATATGAAGATTAAATTTTATTTTTGGTTCTAGAAAGTCATGAATTCAGCATGGAACAAATTGATACAAGAATAACATTGATTGGCTTGAAATAGAAAGTGTTGATGCAAAAATATTGAAATTTCAAAGCTTATCATTGTGAATCTTTTTGAATCAAATCTTATACAATACCATTCAATTTTTTAACCTAAATACATTCTTCTATAAGTACTTAGTGCAACCCTAACATGAATTCACGGATTCCACAGCCCCAAGAGTAAGTTCATATTGTTCAAAAAAACCTTCAAAACTCACATTCGGATTCATTGATACAAGGTGTTTGAAGGTAAAATAAGAACATAGCAATGTTCCTTGGACCTTCTTGAAGTAAAACCAATACTCATATGCATCAAAACCATGCCATAATGCACAAACCGAATCCACATTGTTCTTGAAAATAATTTTTTCGATTCCCATAATATTGATATCATTGTCTGAATTTGATTATATATTTGTGTTTGTGATGAAGTTTGGAGTGTTTCTGGAACAATCAATTCGGTTTTAAGTGCAGGATGAAGAAATCACCATGATTAGGGTTTCATGGCCGTTTTAGGGTTCTTCGATTCATTCACTATAAATGAATTTTAGAAGCATGGCTGAGTTGTATAGATCGTATATAATGTAATGCACTAATCAATTTCACAAAATTTTGCTGTTTTGTCCATGTTTGAGTTTCGTAGGTATTGCTGCAATTTGATATTCGCAGGAAAATTGGCAAGGAAATTCGCAGGTAAATGCGAAGGTTATGAGGAAGAAGATGAAGTAAACCCTGGCGCGAAATCTATATTCAAATTATTGTTTAAAAATAATATGATTTTGTTTCTGTTTATTTCACAAGCTTGATGCTTGTCCCAGTGGAAGAAGAGGCGCATATATTGTTGGAGGACCTGTGTTCGAGTCCTGGTCTCACCATTTTTTTCGTTATTTTTCCTGATATGTATTGGTTGTAATATATAATCAATTATGGTCATCATATTACCAGACGTGCTCACCTAGCTGGATTGGCAATGCACTTGTGTGAAACTTGAAAGGTCCCGGGTTCGATCCTCCCCCAGGCCTTTTGGTTTTTTCATTATTTTTCTGATTTTTCATGTTTAAAGAACAAAACGACTTGGAACTCATTCTTCTTGCACCATCTGCGCGCAGCCCAGTTGGTAGTCCTCCTCATCATCCAGGTAAAGGACCTGGGTTCAAATCCCAGGTCCTGTTTTTTTTTTTCTTATTTCTTTTTCTTTTGTTATGTTTTCTTATTACTTTATATATTATATGAAAATGGTTTCTAAATTATAAAATATATATATTATGTTTTCTAAATTCTGAAAATTTATTTTCTTAATTCAAAAATTATGTAATTATAATATATGTATATTTATTAAAATAATTTTGTATATTAGATTATAAACCCTAAAAAATATTTTCTAAACAAACCCTAATTTTGTAAACCCTAATTTATTTTCTAAATAATAAAAAACCAATTTTATCTTATGATTTAAATTTCTAATTTTTGTAAATATAATATTTAATGTAATAAAATTTTGTAAATATAATTATTATGTGTATATTTTATATTATAATTAATCCCATTATATAAATATTCTATCATTGTTTATAATCAATTATATGTAAATAATTTCTAAAATTGCAAAATTTAATAATTTCTTATAACATGTTCATAATTTATTTAATTTGTTTATAATTTTAAATTTTATGATTAATTAATATAATTGTACTTATTTTTCTATTAAGTCATTAAAATTTTATTTTGTTTATTATTATTACTAATCATGCTTATCACTAATCCATTTATTTTTAAATTATGCTTATTATTATTATTTCACTAACCTTATTTATTTTTAATTATTATTACTAACCCCTATTATAGTTATTATTGCTTATTTACTTATTTTTTATTTATATTTTGCTTATTTCTTCTTGCTATTTATTTTTAATTGCTTATTAATTATTATTGTAATTGCTCCTTGGTGTAAATTGTTGTAATATTTAAATTATTTAATTTTTATGCCATGGTTAGTAAAATAGGGAGTGTAAACATGTATGCTATTTAAAATTTAATTTAGATCATTTTAATTAAAAGATAAATTAAATTAAACACTCACACACGTAAGTCGATCCTTGATCGCCATCCTACACTTTCTAAGGTTACCTCTCATGTTGCCTATTTTTAAGGTCAAGTAAGGTGTCTTAAGCAAAGTCCCTTCTCCTAAAATATCATCAAGTCCCTTTACGATTATAAGATCAAGTCCCTTCGATGTTGCCTTCGTAAATGATCTTGTCCCTTTCGAATAAAAGATGATAAGTCCCTTCGAATTGCTAAGACACTTTACAGTTGCCTAAATAACAGATGACCCTTCACTTGTCCCACACATCCAAGGTAATGACTACCTATTCCTTAATAATAGGGATAGTCTTACCATTTAAAGGATTCAAGAACAGAAAAGACTTAAACTTAGGGTAGGTTCCTCTTAGATACTTGCTCACTCTTCAAAACATTTCAAACACTTCACACATTTTAAACAATTTTCAAAACAAAGGTTTTTTACGCATCCGTACATGGATCATTATGAAACTCTTAAGAAAATTTTTATTCACACACTTCACATTTCAAAAACATTTTAAAGTGAGCTAAGTAACTAAGAGCCCATGGATAACCATGGATGTAAAGGGTGCTAACACCTTCCCTTTACATAACCTACCCCCCGGACCCAAAAATCTTTTAAAAGGTCTTTCCTGTTCTTTTATGCCTTTCCTTTGGATAAAATAAAAGTCGGTGGCGACTCTTGCTATCCGCAACATAACTAAAGTCAGTTCTCCCACCGTGTTACAGAACTGGCGACTCTGCTGGGGATTTAAATTTAAGAGGGGTACCCTTAGGAATTAAGATCACTTTAAATTGTTTGCCTTGTTTGCTTTATATTACTTGTTGGGGTGCTCTTATGTGTGAAAGGTCCTAACCCGGATCTAGTGTACCTTAGGTAAATGGCAATAGACCAAGGAAACTGTACGACGTATATCGATATGGTTGATCTGGTGGCCATAGTTAGTGCGACTTCTTGGTCGGTGCTTATGTTCCTTAAGTCAAGTTGAGGATAATATGAGGCTGCCATATGTTGTCAATGCACTAACTAACTTTTAGAACCCTAGTTAACTCATCTTGGCCTTTAGAAAAGTAGTGAGGTAACCGACTTTGGTGCAGACTGAAGTTGGTTGATACTCGATACTACACTCATTGAGATTCTAAACTTGGAGGGTTTTGGTTGGCAAGTAAGTTGCCTACTGAACAACCACCCTTGTGAAGGATCAATGATATTGAGATCCCTTAGAACATGGTTACTTTTGTAGGACAGGATGAACTAACTAAACTTCAGGGGAGGGTACTTACCTTTGAACCTCATGCAAGCCTTAAACCTAGGGATATGGTGTGACTTGTTTGTGTGTGCCACATGTTTTTGATTGAGCATAACATCATGACATCATCATGCATCATAAGCATAGCATTTTCTCTAACCATTTCAAGGACCAAAGGATTTATCTTTGTTCTTTGTTGCAGGTCATGGCTTCTGCTCGTAGAAACACTATCAGGATCAACTTTGTAGGAATACCTCTTAAGCTTAAAGAATTGGTTTCCCAAATTTCTGAAAACTCTCAATTCATCAAGAGACATGGTCACCTACTGGATCTAGTCACTTCAGGGTTCAATGAAGACATGATGAGTGTCCTGTTTCAGTTCTTTGATCCTAAACACCATTGCTTTACATTCCCCGACCACCAACTGGTTCCAACCATGGAAGAGTTCTCTAAACTTCTGGGTGTACCTGTTCTTGATCAAAAACCCTTCACCGGCTTGGAGAAGGAACTTAAACCAGAAGTTATTGCTGCAGCTCTACATCTGAAAAAGTATGATATTGTTCTAGAAACGAGAAGTGGAGTCAAGGGTGTTCTAGCTAAGGTGTTGATAGAGAAGGCTCAAATGTTCTTGAAGGCCATGAGTCATGATGCTTTTGAGGAGATCTTAGCCTTGCTGATATATGGCTTAGTATTGTTCCCCAATCCAGATCAGTTCATAGATGTTCATGCCATCAACATTTTTCTGAGTCGCAATCCAGTGCCTACATTGCTTGGAGACATCCTGCATTCTCTTCACACCCGTACTACCAGGGCACGAGGAACTTTGATGTGTTGCATACCTTTGCTATCTAGGTGGTTTATTTCTCACCTTCCTCGCTCAGTAATGAAGAATGAGCAAGGGTTCAGATGGTCCAAGAGGATCATGTCACTCTCACATTCAGATATCCATTGGTGCTCCAGATCTATGGAGAATGTCACCATCATTGACCGTTGTGGGGAGTTTCCTAATGTGCCACTTCTAGGCATAAGAGGAGGCATCACCTACAACCCCTCTTTAGCTTTACGACAGTTTGGTTACGCTCGGAGCGATGGTCCACATGACATGTTGATTCAGGGCATTGTATTTGACTACGACAACGATCTTCAGGGTTACCGTCAGAGATTCATACGAGCTTGGGGAAAAGTAAACAGGGTTGATAGCAAGACACTGGAGCCTAAGTACATTATTCCTATGGAGGCTTATCTCAGATGGGTGCGATCTCGTGCTCAGACTCTCATGATGCCATATCCTGCTATCCTGCCAGTTACCATGGAACCTGTTGCTGAAGGAGACACTGCTTATACCATCCTTCACCCAGACATGCCTACTGACATGGAAGACTTGCAGAGATCTTGGATCCAGTTGAAGGAGCAAAGGGATACTTTCGAGGCTCATTACAAAGCAAGCCAAGAAAGAATCCTAGAACTGACAAAGCAACTTCACGAGGAACGGAACCTCAATTCATACCTCAACACAAAGAGGAAACGCCCATGGGAGACTTAAAACCCCATCTCTTGTATTTATTGCATTTCATTTTTTGTAAGCCCAAGAGGCAAAACAAAGTTATTACTAATAAAAGTTTACCTTCTTGTTTGTCTAAGCAAATTTAAATCCTGCGGTCCTTGAAAACATTGTATATGCATTCACATATCATTTCATTGCATCACAGGTTTATAATTATGCACATGTTTCTCATCTTCTCGCTGTTTATTTCAGCAATGGCTCTTGAACAATCAGTTAAGGATCTCCAGGCACAGAATGCACAGTTCCAAGAGCTGATCCTGAACCTATCCAAGGGGCAGGATGAATTGAAGACACTGCTGGCCAAGAAGACTAAGAAGACTAGAAGGTCAGGTGGCCTGCTCAACATGGGAAGAAGGTTCAGAGGTCCTGTCAAGACCAGAGAACAGTTTGAAGACTATGAATCTGAGGAATCTGAAAAAGAGGGAGGCAGTCTCCACAACACTATGGGGGACTCTGATTCTGAGGCCAATTATTACCATGATCCTAATGAGGACAAATTCAAGATGCTGGTGGATAGGATGGATGCCATGGAGTTGCAGAAATCTTCTGGGCTAGATTTTGAAGATTTGAGTCTGATATCTGGGGTTGTCATACCCATTGGTTTCAAGGTTCCTACCTTTGTTGTTTATGATGGGGTCTCTTGTCCCAAGCTGCATCTGAGGTCTTATGTCAGAAGAATTCAGCCTCACACTGCTGACAAGAAGTTGTGGATCCACTTTTTTCAAGAGAGCTTATCTGGAGCTCAGTTGGAGTGGTATTATCAATTGGAGAGTGTCAACATCAGGGATTGGAATGATCTTGCTGAAGCTTTCTATAAGCAGTATCAATACAATGCTGACTTAGCTCCCACTCGCATGCAGTTGCAAAGCATGTCCATGGGTGCCAAAGAAAGTTTTAAGGAGTATGCTCAGAAATGGAGAGACTTAGCTGGAAGAGTTCAACCCCCTTTGACTGACAGGGAATTGGTTGATATGTTCATGTGTACACTGAATGGCCCGTTTTATAGTCATCTCATTGGAAGCTCATCATCTGGCTTCACTGAGTTGATCATGACAGGAGAGTGAGTGGAAAATGGTATAAAGAATGGCAAGATCCAGGTGGGTACTTCTTCATCAGGTGCTGCAAAGAAGCCTCCCACTGGGAAGAAAGAAGCCAATGCTGTTTATGGTCAGCCTGATCGTAACAGAAGGCATCAGTCTGTTAGTGCAGTTCATATTTCAAATCCAACTCCTGCAACAACAGAGCAGCCACAGGGCAACCAACAGAGGGCTAGAAGGCAGTTCACGAAGATCAACATGTCACTGGCTCAGGCACTGCAACACTTGTTGAAGGCTGAACTTATTACTCTGAAAGAGGCTCCTCAGAATCCTAATGTTACCTCTCCCAGGTACAATCCCAATGCACGATGTGCATATCATTCAAACTGTCAGGGTCATGATACTAATAACTGCTGGGTCTTGAAGAACAAAATTCAAGATATGATTGAGGCTGGAGAGATTGAGTTTGACCCTCCGGGTACTCCAAATGTGATTACTGCTCCAATGCCAAATCACGAGAAGACTGTCAATGCCATTGATGAAGATCTACATGTTTATTCAGTTGCGGAGTTGACCACACCATTGTCTGTTATCAAGAAAAAGTTAGTACAGGCTGGACTTTTTCCAGGTTGTCGTGAAGACTGTTTGTATTGTACCTATAAGCCGGATAGTTGCTGGAGATTGAGAGATGGAATTCAGCGTCTCATGGATAAGTATACTATAGTGTTTGAGAGGACTCCATCGTCTGTAGAAAGTATGGTGGATCATATTACTAGAGGTAAGAAGGTTGAAGAGGTTGATATGGTTGACAAGGTACCGGTAAGAATCACTTCAAAGAGACCTATTAAAATCACCCATCAGGGTCCAATCAAGATTACTGCTGAAGGCCCTGTGAAAGTTGTTGCTGAAGCCAGAGTGGCTCCTCTGATCATTACTGCTCCTGGTCCTATTCCATATACATCTGATAAAGCTGTGACTTGGCACTATGGATCTGATGTTTACATCCATGGTGTTAAGCAGGAGCCCTTAGCTGATGTGCCTGTTGATATTGATAATATTGCTGGATCTAGTAAGATCACACGAAGCGGAAGGGTGTTTTCTCCACCAGTTACTTCTAAGAATGCAGTTACTCCTGCTGCTACCTCTACCACTGATGCTCGGGGCAAGGGTCCTGTTATTGAGCCTATATCTACTGATGCGCCAGCTGCTGATGATCTCTCTAAGCAGATGGAAGAAGTATTGAAAATCATTCGCAAGAGTGATTATGACATTGTTGATCAGTTGGGGCATACTCCCTCAAAGATTTCTATGCTGTCCTTGTTGTTATGTTCTGAAGCTCATGCAAAAGCTTTGATAAAGTTTCTGAAGACTCCTCATGTGCCCAATGCCATTTCTGTTGACCAGTTTGAGAATTGTGTTGCCCACCTGACTTATGATAATGGGTTGGGATTTTCTGATGCTGATTTGACCCCTGCCAAGAGGGATCATAACAGGGCCTTGCATATTTCAATTGAATGCAGGGGCACTACCCTGTCACATGTATTGATAGACAATGGTTCCTCTCTAAATGTGTTGCCTAAGGAAGTCCTGAACAAGCTGAGTCCTGAAGATGCTGTGCTGAAGCCCAGTAATATTGTGGTAAAGGCTTTTGATGGTTCTAGAAGAGTAGTGCATGGGGAAATTGATCTTTCAATCAAAGTTGGCTCCCAGGTTTTTACTGCTACATTTTTTGTGATGGATATTCGTCCTTCGTACTCTTGTCTGCTTGGTCGTCCCTGGATCCATGGGGCAGGTGCTGTAACCTCTACACTGCATCAGAAGCTGAGATATCCGGTGGAAGGAAAGGTTGTTACTGTCTATGGAGAGGAAGAATACTTTGTCAGCCATGTAAACACTTTCAAGTATCTGGAAATGGAAGGTGAATACATTGAAACTCCGTGTCAGACATTTGAAGTGGTTCCCTGGATTGTTAATGATTATGTAGCTCCTCCTGTTGCGAAGAAAGTTCCTGTGGTCACCAGAAAACCTCCAACAATGGCAATGGCCTCCCTCAATGATGCTAGAGCTGTGGTGGATGAAGGTGGTTGTACTATTTGGGGTCAGCTTCCTGATATCCCATACAAGTCTGACAAGTTTGGTTTGGGTTTCACTGCAGAGTCCCAGAAGGTTGTTCGTCGTGCTCGTGCTGTTCGTATCACCAATCAAGGGGTTATGAAAGATCAGATCAATGTTGTGGGAGACTATGATGAAGACTACAACTTGGATGCTTGGATTTTTCCTACTGTGGGTGCTGGACTCAATAATTGGAAAGCTGAAGATGTTATCCCTATCTCCTTTAGTCAGGAGTAAATACTATTACTGTGTTGTTGCTTTTAAGTTTGTAATTTCTTGAACAATTGAACTTTTAAGCCTTGTGCCTTACCCGGGGCACAAAGGTGTACTTGTTACGGGCTGTCATTTCATTTGCATACTTCATTCAATAAAATCAGTGGACGTTTCGTTTTAGTAAATATCGTGTTCCTTGTCTTTCTTTTATTTTTGCTTTATCAGCTATGTGTTCTTACACACACCCACATCACTAAAATGCAGATCCTCATCCACTCTGGATCCTGTTGATAACAGTTCTACTATTGCCAATTATAATTTCGAGAATCCGATCTATCAAACTGAAGACGGAAATGAGGACGATTGTGAAGTACCTGTAGAGCTTGCTAGGTTGTTACAACAAGAAGAGAAAGCCATACAACCACATGAAGAGCCAGTCGAAGTTGTGAATCTGGGAACTGAGGAAAACAGGAAAGAGGTCAAGATAGGGGCTGATTTAGAGGATAGTGTCAAGAGCAGGTTGATTCAGATGTTACGTGACTATGTGGAGATCTTTGCTTGGTCTTATGAAGATATGCCAGGGTTGGATACAGACATTGTGGTTCACCGTTTACCAGTGAAAGAAGATTGTCGTCCAAAGAAGCAGAAGGTTCGTCGTATGCGTCCTGAGATGTCAGAGAAGATCAAAGCAGAGGTAATGAAACAGTTCAATGCAGGGTTCTTAGCTGTGACTTATTATCCTCAATGGGTTGCAAATGTGGTACCGGTTCCTAAGAAAGATGGTAAGGTACGTATGTGTGTAGACTACAGGGATCTGAACAAGGCTAGCCCCAAAGATGACTTCCCACTTCCTCATATTGATGTTCTGGTAGACAACACTGCTCAGCATAAGGTGTTCTCTTTTATGGATGGTTTCTCTGGTTACAATCAAATCAAGATGGCACCTGAAGATATGGAGAAGACAACATTTGTTACACAGTGGGGCACCTTCTGCTATAAGGTGATGCCATTTGGTTTGAAGAATGCAGGGGCAACATATCAGCGTGCTATGGTGGCTTTGTTTCATGATATGATTCATCATGAGATAGAGGTATATATGGATGATATGATAGCCAGATCTCAGAATGAAGAACAACATCTTGATCATTTGCATAAATTGTTCGAGAGGTTGAAGAAATATAAGTTGAGACTGAATCCAAACAAGTGCACTTTTGGAGTTAGATCTGGTAAGCTCCTGGGTTTCATTGTCAGTGGAAAAGGTATTGAAGTGGATCCTGCAAAAGTGAAAGCTATACGAGAGATGCCAGCCCCCTGTACTGAGAAGGAGGTTAGAGGTTTCTTGGGACGATTGAATTACATTCCAAGATTTATTTCCCAGTTAACTGCCATCTGTGAGCCAATCTTCAAGTTGTTGAAGAAAGATCAGGTGATGGAATGGAATGATGAGTGCCAGATTGCCTTTGATGAAATCAAGAGATATCTGCTAGAACCACCAATTTTGATGCCACCAGTTGATGGAAGACCCTTGATTATGTATTTAACAGTGTTAGACAACTCAATGGGGTGTGTGTTGGGGCAACATGACGAGTCTGGTCGAAAAGAGCAGGCAATATACTACCTTAGCAAAAATTTTACCGACTGTGAAACAAGATACTCACTGCTCGAGAAAACTTGCTGCGCTTTGGCATGGGCTGCTCGCCGACTAAGACAATATATGTTGACCCATACTACCCTGTTGATTTCAAAAATGGATCCAATCAAGTACATATTTGAGAAACCTGCTCTCTCCGGAAGAATTGCAAGATGGAAAATGATCTTGACAGAATATGATATACAGTATACTACTCAGAAGGCCATCAAAGGAAGTGTTGTTGCTGATCATTTGGCTCATCAAGCAGTGGATGATTATCAGTCAATGAGTTTTGAGTTCCCTGATGAAGACATTATGATTATTACCAAAGAACCTGGACAATATGACGGACCTAAACAAGGATCCCGATGGACTATGGTTTTTGATGGTGCCTCTAATGCACTTGGTAATGGTGTTGGTGTTGTAATTAGTTCCCCTGAAGGTTGCCATACCCCGATTACTGCCAGACTTTGTTTCTATTGCACCAATAACATGGCTGAGTATGAGGCATGTATCCTGGGTATTAAAGCTGCTATTGATATGAAGATTCAGTTCCTTGATGTGTATGGAGATTCAGCCCTGGTAGTTAGTCAGATTAAAGGAGATTGGGATACCAAGCATGATAACCTCATTCCTTACAGAGAGCATGTGTTGTCTTTGATCCCACATTTCAAAGAGATTACCTTTGGACATATTCCACGGAAAGAAAATCAGTTGGCAGATGCTTTGGCCACCATGGCATCTATGTTTGAGATCAGTTGGGATGATGAAGCTCCCAAGATTACTATTGATAGATTTGAGAAGCCTGCATACTGCAATGAGATAGATACAGAAGGGGCAGAGGAGAAGCCTTGGTTCTATGAAGTGAAAAGATATCTTGAAGCTCAGGAGTTCCCTGAAGGGGCATCTGTCAAAGATAGGAAGTTCCTGAGAAGGTTCTCTGCTAAGTTCTTTTTGAGTAATGGGATTCTGTACAAGCGCAATCATGATTCAACTATGCTTCGTTGTGTGGATAAGAAGGAAGCTACAGAAATTATGGAAGAGATGCATGATGGGACCTTTGGCACTCATTCTAGTGGTCATACTATGGCAAAGAAGATATTAAGAGCAGGTTATTATTGGTCTACCATGGAAGTTGATTGCTATCAACACTCCAGAACATGTCACAAGTGTCAAATTTATGCTGATAAAGTACATGTACCTCCATCACCATTGAATGTGTTGACTGCTCCTTGGCCCTTTGCCATGTGGGGCATTGATATGATTGGTGAGATCAAGCCTACTGCTTCTAATGGGAATCGTTTCATACTAGTTGCTATTGATTACTTCACGAAGTGGGTAGAGGCAGCTTCATTTGCATCTGTTACCAAGAATGTTGTGGCTCGATTTATTAAGAATAATCTCATATGTAGGTATGGCATCCCTGAAAGGATTATAACTGACAATGGCTCCAATCTGAACAACACTATGATTACTGATCTCTGCACACAGTTCAAGATTAAGCATCACAACTCTTCTCCGTATCGTCCAAAGATGAATGGGGCAGTTGAAGCTGCTAATAAGAACATCAAAAAGATTGTACAGAAGATGACTGTTACCTACAAGGATTGGCATGAGATGTTACCATTTGCTCTTCATGGTTATCGTACTACAATACGTACTTCAACAGGGGCAACCCCATTCTCCTTAGTCTATGGTATGGAAGCAGTTCTGCCCATTGAAGTTCAGATTCCCTCCTTGAGAATTATGAAGGATGCAGGCTTGGATGAAGATGAGTGGATTCAGACTCGACTTGACTAGATAAATTTGATTGATGAGAAGAGGTTAGCAGCAGTTTGTCATGGCCAGATGTACCAGAAACGAATGATCAAAGATTTTAACAAGAAGGTTAAGCCAAAGGGATATCAGGCTGGTGATTTGGTAATCAAGCGTATCATACTACCACAGGGTGATCCTAGGGGCAAGTGGACTCCTACATACGAAGGACCATTTGTAGTCAAGACAACATTCTCAGGAGGTGCCATGATACTTACTACAATGGATGGTGAAGACTTTCCACAGCCTGTAAACGCAGACATAGTTAAAAAATACTACGCATAAAAAGAGACCCGCTAGGTTGACAGGCCTAGGCAAAAATAAGGGCATCCCGGCAAACCAAAAGGGTTTGGGCAAAAATTAGGGATATATATAAAAAGATGTACACCCGGCAAGTCGAAAACCTGAAAAGGCGGCTTGGGCAAAAAAGGGTATCCCGGTGGATTGAAAACCTGAAAGGGCAATCCAGGAAAAAGTTAGGGATTAAAGCGTATGACTATGTCTCGTTTGGATCACCCATGAAACTGCAACCAGTTATACTACTCATGCAAACTCGAACAGATAAAGCTCAATCCAATCGTTTCCGTCTCAACAGCAGAAGATGAGATACTTGAAGATAATGGCAATAGTAGAATTGAAACTCAATAGGATTATTTCCCACATAGCTGATTCTCTTTGTTTTGTAAAGTTTTATGACAAAATCCTCTTACTAGGGTTTATGTCTCCTTGTACAAATTTACCCGTGTATGGGTCACTCTTTGATATAAATAAAATTCCATCTTTTGAATCCAGATTTACTTTTACCCTATTTACATAAGCGAAACGTCCATCGGTTGTGTTTGAATGTATGTATGCTTTTGAATATGATTGATGTTTACCAAAAATGCATGTATGCTTTTTAATATGATTGATGTTTACCAGAAATGCATGAAAATGCAGTAATAGTATTTACTAAGGACGAACGAGGGAAGGATTTCAACGAAGCTTCGCCGGTTCATCTCTACAAAACAGTTACAAATCCACAGTAGGGCAAATCCATCTTCATAAAGTCACATCTCCCCTGGAATTTATATCCATCTCTTTTATCCTCATACGGATATTCGGGAATTTACTTTCCAATAAGGGTACGACGAACGAAGACGGGATGTTATATCTACCCTGCTATCAAACGAAGACGAAGGTTATATATACCTTACTATCCCCAGCAGACAGAAGGTTATATATACCTTATTATCCCCAGCAGACAGGAGGTTATGTATACCTTATTATCAAACAAGACAGGAACAGGTTCCTTATATTCTTCAACAACGAATCGGGATTTATTTTCCCTGGCCAGCAGTTGTTATACGAAGACATCCGGACGCTTCAGGCAACATCATATCATACATACATCATTTACATCATATCATACATACATCATTTACATCATATCATAACATACATATCCATATATACATAATACATTGCATAAGGTGCATCATATTATACATGCATACATAATACATAAGCTAATACTATCATATAGAATGCTACTTTGTTTTCAGGTTAATTCTCCAGCAAACAGATTTGTGATTATCAGGACTGCTTTATCCTCCTGAAAGTTATCATCCCTCAGGATTGCTTTATCCTCCTGAAAGTATACTATCACCTCAGGACTGCTTCATCCTCCTGACAGCTTATTATTACCTCAGGATTGCTTCATCCTCCTGACAGCTTATTATTACCTCAGGATTGCTTCATCCTCCTGACAGCTTATTATTACCTCAGGATTGCTTCATCCTCCTGACAGCTTATTATTACCTCAGGATTACTTCATCCTCCTGAAAGCATATTATCAACCTCTCAAGATTGCTTTATCCTCTTGAAAACCTATCACTACATCAGGACTGCTTCATCCTCCCGAAAGTTTATTATCTCATTAGGACTGCTTTATCCTCCTGAAAGCATATTATCAAATCTCTCAAGACTGCTTCATCCTCTTGAAAGCATATTACTACATCAGGACTGCTTTATCCTCCTGAAAGCTTATTTCTCCTAAAAGCTTATTATTACCTCAGGACTGCTCCATCCTCCTGATAGCTATTATCAATATCTCAGGACTGCTTTATCCTCCTGAAAGTTATCATCATACCTCCATATTCTGGACTGCTTTATCCTCCAAGAAATGTATCTGAAGAACTTTTCTCCAAGTGGCATCTTTAAGCCCACTCAAGCATATTCAAACTAGCCATCTATATCACTCTATGCACTGGTGAGTGCAAATTTTTGGGCTTTTGTGTTCAATCCCCTTCAACCTGCCAGGTCACGACTGGCAAACATACCAATCTAACCCCTCAGGTTTCAGAAAATTGAACAGGGGCAGCTGTTGCACCCCAAAATTTGCCCTCACAATACAAGACTTTGTGTGCTAAGAAGGTTCACAAGGTTCACAAGTTTCCCAATGCTTTCAATACCTTCCATGAGGCTCATGAAGTCTACAAGTCACTTCATGAAGGTTCACAAGGTTCACAAGATTCACAATGCTTACCAGACTTTTTATGAGGTTCAAGAAGTCTACAAGTCACTTTCTGAAGTTCACAAGGTTCACAAGGTTCACAATACCTCCCATGAGGTTCATAAGACATTTTATGATGGTTCACAAGGTTCACAAAGTTCACAACTGGTCAGAAGAGTTGACAAGTCCCTCAGACAATGCACCTCCTAAGCAGTGCATCCAAAACTAGGGTTTTGACTTTAATCAGGCTAAATGAATTTCCAAGACTTCAAGTGAGCTTCATAATATCTTATATGTGTTTAAGAATCCCCATGACAAGTTTCAAGACTTTTCTCCAAAGTTTGCTCAGTCAGATGATCAGATAAGTCAAAATCAGTCAAAGCAGTTAAAAAGTCAAACTGAGGTCAACTGTGGTCAAACCAAAGTCAAACTTCATGATTTTTTGCCAACATCAAGTATATGAAGTAAAATTCATCATTTGATCAAGGGTTGATCATGATTCATCAAGGAGATTCCAGATCATCAAGAATCAGGAGTTTCTAAATTAGGGTTTTCTCAGTAAAAGTCAACTGAACTTTGACCAGCCATAACTTTCACATACTTCATCACCAAGTCTCCACTCAAAGCTCATTTTGAAGGAAATTTAATTCTCTACAACTTTGTGTCTCACAATCCAAGCCCAAAAATGCTTCATTTGGAAGGTATGAGCTAAGACATTATAGGTCCTTTTGAAAGTCAACAAAAAGTCAACAACTTCAAAAGGGCATAACTTGAGATTGGTAAACGATATGGACATGAAACTAGTGGGGTTGTTTAGAGGACTCTTCAAGCTTTCCAATATGTCCAAGAACACCCTCATACCATTAAAATTGAAGGATATGTGCCCTTGCAAAGTTGGGAAATTTTAGGGAAGTTCTTGAAGCAAATGGAGGTTTAAAACCAAATTTTGTCAAGTGGGCTGAACTTTTAATGACCCAAAGCAATCCATGACATCATGCACGAAAATTCTATGATATTTTCATAATTTTTTATTTTATTTAATTAATTTATTATGATTTTTTATACTTAAAATCATTTTAAATTTAAATAAAATATTAAATATGAAGATTAAATTTTATTTTTGGTTCTAGAAAGTCATGAATTCAGCATGGAACAAATTGATACAAGAATAACATTGATTGGCTTGAAATAGAAAGTGTTGATGCAAAAATATTGAAATTTCAAAGCTTATCATTGTGAATCTTTTTGAATCAAATCTTATACACAACCATTCAATTTTTTAACCTAAATACATTCTCCTATAAGTACTTAGTGCAACCCTAACATGAATTCACGGATTCCACAGCCCCAAGAGTAAGTTCATATTGTTCAAAAAAACCTTCAAAACTCACATTCGGATTCATTGATACAAGGTGTTTGAAGGTAAAATAAGAACATAGCAATGTTCCTTGGACCTTCTTGAAGCAAAACCAATACTCATATGCATCAAAACCATGCCATAATGCCCAAACCGAATCCACATTGTTCTTGAAAATATTTTTTTCGATTCCCATAATATTGATATCATTGTCTGAATTTGATTATATATTTGTGTTTGTGATGAAGTTTGGAGTGTTTCTGGAACAATCAATTCGGTTTTAAGTGCAGGATGAAGAAATCACCATGATTAGGGTTTCATGGCCGTTTTAGGGTTCTTCGATTCATTCACTATAAATGAATTTTAGAAGCATGGCTGAGTTGTATAGATCGTATATAATGTAATGCACTAATCAATTTCACAAAATTTTGCTGTTTTGTCCATGTTTGAGTTTCGTAGGTATTGCTGCAATTTGATATTCGCAGGAAAATTGGCAAGGAAATTCGCAGGTAAATGCGAAGGTTATGAGGAAGAAGATGAAGTAAACCCTGGCGCGAAATCTATATTCAAATTATTGTTTAAAAATAATATGATTTTGTTTCTGTTTATTTCACAGGCTTGATGTTTGTCCCAGTGGAAGAAGAGGCGCATATATTGTTGGAGGACCTGTGTTCGAGTCCTGGTCTCACCATTTTTTTCGTTATTTTTCCTGATATGTATTGGTTGTAATATATAATCAATTATGGTCATCATATTACCAGACGTGCTCACCTAGCTGGATTGGCAATGCACTTGTGTGAAACTTGAAAGGTCCCGGGTTCGATCCTCCCCCAGGCCTTTTGGTTTTTTCATTATTTTTCTGATTTTTCAAGTTTAAAGAACAAAACGACTTGGAACTCATTCTTCTTGCACCATCTGCGCGCAGCCCAGTTGGTAGTCCTCCTCATCATCCAGGTAAAGGACCTGGGTTCAAATCCCAGGTCCTGTTTTTTTGTTTCTTATTTCTTTTTCTTTTGTTATGTTTTCTTATTACTTTATATATTATATGAAAATGGTTTCTAAATTATAAAATATATATATTATGTTTTCTAAATTCTGAAAATTTATTTTCTTAATTCAAAAATTATGTAATTATAATATATGTATATTTATTAAAATAATTTTGTATATTAGATTATAAACCCTAAAAAATATTTTCTAAACAAACCCTAATTTTGTAAACCCTAATTTATTTTCTAAATAATAAAAAACCAATTTTATCTTATGATTTAAATTTCTAATTTTTGTAAATATAATATTTAATGTAATAAAATTTTGTAAATATAATTATTATGTGTATATTTTATATTATAATTAATCCCATTATATAAATATTCTATCATTGTTTATAATCAATTATATGTAAATAATTTCTAAAATTGCAAAATTTAATAATTTCTTATAACATGTTCATAATTTATTTAATTTGTTTATAATTTTAAATTTTATGATTAATTAATATAATTGTACTTATTTTTCTATTAAGTCATTAAAATTTTATTTTGTTTATTATTATTACTAATCATGCTTATCACTAATCCATTTATTTTTAAATTATGCTTATTATTATTATTTCACTAACCTTATTTATTTTTAATTATTATTACTAACCCCTATTATAGTTATTATTGCTTATTTACTTATTTTTTATTTATATTTTGCTTATTTCTTCTTGCTATTTATTTTTAATTGCTTATTAATTATTATTGTAATTGCTCCTTGGTGTAAATTGTTGTAATATTTAAATTATTTAATTTTTATGCCATGGTTAGTAAAATAGGGAGTGTAAACATGTATGCTATTTAAAATTTAATTTAGATCAGTTTAATTAAAAGATAAATTAAATTAAACACTCACACACGTAAGTCGATCCTTGATCGCCATCCTACACTTTCTAAGGTTACCTCTCATGTTGCCTATTTTTAAGGTCAAGTAAGGTGTCTTAAGCAAAATCCCTTCTCCTAAAATATCATCAAGTCCCTTTACGATTATAAGATCAAGTCCCTTCGATGTTGCCTTCGTAAATGATCTTGTCCCTTTCGAATAAAAGATGATAAGTCCCTTCGAATTGCTAAGACACTTTACAGTTGCCTAAATAACAGATGACCCTTCACTTGTCCCACACATCCAAGGTAATGACTACCTATTCCTTAATAATAGGGATAGTCTTACCATTTAAAGGATTCAAGAACAGAAAAGACTTAAACTTAGGGTAGGTTCCTCTTAGATACTTGCTCACTCTTCAAAACATTTCAAACACTTCACACATTTTAAACAATTTTCAAAACAAAGGTTTTTTACGCATCCGTACATGGATCATTATGAAACTCTTAAGAAAATTTTTATTCACACACTTCACATTTCAAAAACATTTTAAAGTGAGCTAAGTAAGTAAGAGCCCATGGATAACCATGGATGTAAAGGGTGCTAACACCTTCTCTTTACATAACCTACCCCCCGGACCCAAAAATCTTTTAAAAGGTCTTTCCTGTTCTTTTATGCCTTTCCTTTGGATAAAATAAAAGTCGGTGGCGACTCTTGCTATCCGCAACATAACTAAAGTCAGTTCTCCCACCGTGTTACATCACCGCGCTTTTATTTTATTCCAAATGGAAAAGGGAAAAAGAGCGAATAAAACCTAATGAATCTAAAAGCAAAAAGCTAAAAGAAACGAGTAGAGAACGGGTAAGGGGATAAGTTACAAATTGGGAAGGTTTTACGCACCCAAAATGTTCGTGGTACTCCATGGGAGCCCTTTGAAATATTTATTGCTTTTTTGGTTTGAAAATGGTTTGTTTGAAAGAGATTGAAGAGATGAGAAGAGAAATTTTTTTTTTATATTTTTGTGTTTGAAGAGACAATCGTCTCATGCCTATGTACCCACAAAGTGCAATGCGAGATCAAAACTCGTAGTTCGTGGTACAAAATGTGAAAAGAAACAATGGGTTGAATTGATTTTAAAATGTAAAGATAAGTCGTCATTCTTTAGAGAATAATTCCACTAGAAAGAATGAATCATATCTAAACATCAAAATGGAAAAGAAAGGTGCACGAGGGCACAAAAACAATTGAATGAGTTTTGAATTTTTTTAAAGTACTTTGAAAAGAAAGTTTCAATAAGCTTATGTGATTTAGCATTTATTAATAAATGAAATAAAAAGGTAAAACCGCTTGACCTAAGTCAAGGTTTGATTATGAAAACATTTTGAAGTTTGAAAACAAAGAAGATTTGAAAATAGGGAGAAGATTTGAACATTTAAGAAGCGGGAGGAGATGAAGTGACTATCCTAAGACTTGAATGTAAAAGTTAAGGGAAAAACAAACAAACTGTATAGTGAACATTTTTCGAAACAAAAGGATTTCCATCTTCATAAACAAGTCAACTCAATCGGAGCCAAGGTCTTCAATCCATAATAACTTGAGCAAAGGGAGAGATCCTAAAATCTAAGTCCAAACTCCAAGTCCAATGTTAAGAATATTAGCCATAGTCCAATGTTAGTATATTAATAGTATAATAATATTTACATAGAAATGGTATGATGAACTTAATCAAACACAACCAAAAAGGGATAACCAAAATCGAGAGTTAACCGGATCCAATTGGATCTTATTTCGAATTCGGGACAAGTTTAGGTCTATGTTAAGCAATCGTAGAGTAATTTACGAAGTAATTACCCTACAAATGAGGCCGGCCACCACCAATTAAGGTGGAAAATATTTTTGCTAATACATGTTAGAGAAACGATATAATGAATCATTCTCCGAAAACATGTCGCACGAAAAGAAAAAAGTGGTAAAGGTCTAATCTTAATCGAGATTTCACATTGATTTATCGAATGCAACCTATCACGATCTCAAAGTATGGAGAATGATCCAAATGATCATTCATCCATAGATTTGAAATAATGAAGATTAAACATCTTCGAAAACCAATAATCTTCGAATCAGAGATCTCATCGACCAAAATAGAAAAAAAATGATGGATCTAATTAAAATCCATAAAAAAATCAATTAAAATATTTTTTAAAGGTTTTTTCTAAAATGAAACTAATTAAAGATCTTAGAACTATTACTTAAAAAATGAAGTTTATAAACAATTTTTTCTAACAAAACAAAGAAATAGAAATCAAAATAAAGAAAAGAGAAAAAAAACATGAAGCCAAGGAGGGAATGGCGCTGAAAGAGAGAGAGGTGAGTTAGTAAAAAAATTGACCGGGCCTTACTAACAAGCCCAACACAAGTACTCTTCTTATAAAAAAAACAAAGTTTATATTAAAAAAAGAAAAAAAAAATGAAGAGAAGTCTTCTTCTTCCTCTTGACATGCGGCGGTACAGTAGTTTGGGGGGAGAAAACCAAATCGCCGGCCATATCCGCCGCCGAAAAAAACAAGGATAATCATCAAAGTTCGTATACCTCTCTCAAACTACGACGCATTCCATCTTGAAATCGCACCGAGAATCTGTTTATTACTTGTTGTAGTTGTTGATGTTGATATGTGAAGAAACGAAATGGTTGAGGTTTGTTGTTGCAATGGTTTGAATATGAGTTCCTGGAGATTGTTATGATGTTTGAATTGGTTTTACAGGTTTAAAATTGAAGAAAAATTAGAGGTGAGAGTTTATGGTTTTTTGAAGATGAATTGAGAGAGAAATTGATGGTGGATTGAAGCTTTGATTCTGGAATTTTGCAGGGTATTTGTGGGTTTTCAAAGCTTGTTTAATTGAAGAAGGTGGAGCTGAATTTATAGGAGGATGAGGAGCATCGAAGCTGCCGCTTTGTGAAATTTTGTTTGCGTTTCGACAACTCATGGAATTTGTGTGCTTTTTGCGTTTTATGTTCAATTTGGCTGCATTTTGGTAATCACGAAACTCCCGTGTTCAGGATGTGATTCGGGCTTTTTCAGATGCGTGATCATACCCGTGTTGCAGCTGATGGTCTGCGTTTTAATTGTGTATTGTCAAGTATCGATGGTTGGGATGTGCACAGCTTGTAGTCACGTGCGTTTGGAATGTTTCAACCTGCATTTTGGTCATGCTTTTATGCATATGATTGAAGTGAATTCAGCTTATGTAATGCAGCGTTTTGGAGGCATGAAAATTACGTGTTTCATTGCTGAGTTTTTGTTTCGTTCAGCCTTGCGTTTCAATAGAATCCGTGCGTGTTTTGAGAAGTAGCTTGGTGTCGTTTTGTTCTTTAGTGATGCATTTTGCAGATAGTAGAAGCGTGATGCTCGCGTGTGTTTTCGGCTGAGGTTATGGAACGGTGTGGCTTGTATTTGGAGCTGGTAAGTGTGTTGAATGTTGTCTATCAGGCTTGGAGCTGAGCCTGCGTTTGATGATGCTGAAACGGTGTGTACAGCTGATGTGAATTGTAGTGGCTAGTAGAAGAGTCACGTGACTGCATAACTTGTTTCTTTATTTTTTTATTTCTTCAATTTATTTTGTGTAAAATGGAATAAAATAGGCTTTAAGGATATAAATGGATATTTGGATTTTGTAGAATGGATTAGAAAAATTGAATATGAATGAATTTTAAAATTGAATGTGGTCTAAAAAATGGATTAAGAGAAATTTATTATTGGATGATGAAATGGATAAAAAAAATGATAATTGGAAATCGGTGGAATATGGATATTCGAAAAGAATAGGAATTTTGAAAAGTGAATTTAATATGGAAATGAAAAATGAATAATCGGTAAAAATTAGAAAATGAAAAAAAATGAATAATGGTTATATAAAAAAATGATGGTTTATGGATCGAATAAAAATGGATGGAAATGGATATAGATTAGAAATGAAAATAATGCGGGAATTAGGAAGGTGGAATTTGAAAAATCGTTTAGAACGGATAAATGGATATGAGGTGATGATTTTAAGCCCACAACCAAATATGGATTTTTCTTTCACAAGCCACTGATAAAATGAACACAGTCAATCTTGAACCACTGAATATTTGCAAATTAAGCCACAACCAACAACTGAAAATTGGCCTCGATTATTTGAATCCATGTTGAGGAAAATAAATCCACAGATGAACCACTGATAAACTGATGAACAAACCGAACTTCACACGCAACACTTCTCGATAAACTGATGATTTTCGCACACAACACAACTTGAACTTTTTGAATACACATCATCTGAGAAACAAAACACTGGTACACATAACTTGCAGTTGAAACAATCTTTGATAGTTTGACCCTGATTAGGTCAAACGTCCATCTGAATCGAATCATAACTGAACAACCACATTTGAATTGAAATCACTGCCCTGTCTTTGAAATCCTGCAACATAGAGAGAAGAAGAAGCAAACTGCAACATATTTTTTGGTATTTTGGTTAGAGGTTAGTAAACATAAACAAATAACAAAAAGTAAAAGCACGGTGATCGCTTGTGAGACATAGACCTGCAACTGAAAAGGATAAACGAACCAGTGTATGATCTTGTTTGGTAGGCAAGATGCAGATGAGATGTGAAAAATCTTACGGTCAAAAATTAGGGTATGACAGATGCCCCTATTTAAGTTTCTTCAATCCAGAGATAATGAAGATTGAAAATCTTTGTTTCGACAAGATGGAAGATACTTAAATATCAAAAACCCAAATTTTTGATCCTAAGATGCCAAAAAATGGAATGAAATGAAATGAAATGAAACGAACGATATGAAATGATATGAAGATGATATGGAAATGATATGAGAATGATATGGAAATGATATGAGAATGATATGGAAGCACATGAAATGCAGAGAAAACTGTGAGGGACAAGACGACACATGAAATAAAATAAACGCTGGGGATAAGGAGCATAAAACTCCGACGGAGAAAAACAAAATGCTAGAGACCACCACATGGCTCAACTGAGGATAAAATGTCCAAGAATGAAAATTGGACAGAAAAGATCACAACATCCAAGAATGGCATTGAATGAAGTGAGAAAAGTCCTGAAATAAATACATCAAAAGCATCCAAGGATGACATTACTGACTTTACTAGGGATATCTGAGAATGGAAATCGGAAAAAGGTAATCCAACATCTGAGAATAGCAATCAGATAAAAATGTGAATCACAACATTCAGGAACAAAACTGAATGAGATGGGAAAAGTTCGAGAAAGTACACCAAATTAATGATGACTTCACTATGGAAATCCGAGAATAGCAATCGGAAGAAAAGTGATCACAACATCAAATAAAATGTGAATCATAACATTCAGGAACATAACTGAATGAGATGGGAAAAATTCTGGGACAGTATATCAAATCAATGATGACTTCACTATAGACATCCGAGAATAGCAATCGGAAGGAAAGTGATCAAACATCAAATAAAATCTGAATCACAATATTCAGGAACAGAACTGAATGAGATGGGAAAAAGTCCGGGACAATATATCAAATCAATGATGACTTCACTATAGACATCCGAGAATGGCATCGGATAAAAGGTGTAATATCTGAGAGAAACAACAGGTATATGAAGAAAAAGTTATGGAGAGACAAAGATAAATGCCAAGTAAGTTGGATTTTGATCACAAGGTAAGATGTTGAAAACAACAGGACCTCGAGAAATGCATATGAGGACTAAAACACTCAGGAACACGCATAATGAGGACTAACACACTCAAATATGCAAACATAAACAAAACTGGGGAATAACACACCCAAGAAAACGCATAATGAGGAATAACACACTCAAATATGCAAAAGTATACAAAAATGGGGAATAACACACCCAAGAAGATAATATGAGACAAAATGCTGACAACCAGTTTAGACTCTTAGAGGAGTGGAAAAGATGGAAGACTAATTCCTCAACACAGAGATCATTGCCATTCTGCTCGGATTTTAGAGATGCTACTGCTGAACAAATCTCTGTCACACCAGTAAATTGTATCAAGTGGAGAATCTTTTGAGAAAAGTCATGAAAATCTACTTGGAGATTCTTGAAGAAGACTGCCTCAAGTTTAATGACTAACAAGGGTAAACTGATAATGGATTCAGTTCTGACTAATGTCGGAGAAAATATGATCAAATCTTGAAATGATTGTTTAGAGAATAAACTGATCATGGCTTCAGTTCTTGAAATGAATGTTGATAAGATAAACCCAGTATGAATCTTGCAGAGAATCTTCTGACTAACCAAATATGAGAATGACTTGCATTGAACAACAACTCTTGAACCATAGGACCTGGGAAAAACTTGCCCCTTGGTAGGATCACTGACCAAGTTTCTCAACTGTTTGAAAATTCCTTGATGAGGAAAGTTTGTTTGCAAATAAAAAATGTTTGTACAAACCAGGTAATTTTAATGCAAAGTTCATGCAAAATTTTGAAATCACAAATCATTTTTGGAATGAAATTTATTGTTGTAAAGTAAATGAAAAATTTGTCACAACACGGCGGTTGAGACGGAAATGAAAGATAAAGCAAATTTAAGAAAACAAATGATTGGTAATGAACTTGGGAGTCAGTTTACGCAACCTTGTTGTAGTATGCTTTTCAAAAGAAACCTGGATTCAATTAGGACTTTTGAAGGTTGTAACGTGGTCTGGTTCACAGTTTATGAAACAAAGGATATAGGCTCAATGTTTATTTGTACCCAACCCAACATCGTGATGAACTCCAGTCCTACATTCAATTAATTCAGCCTATGCATTCAAGTTCCAAGAAATTTGGGATTGCACAGATGAAGATGGTTCATAAGCCAAGAGATTTTGAGATAGCAGTCACCTCTCCCTTTTGTTATTTTTGGTGAGGACTTTGGTCCACTCATCTTGTTCTTGTTGAGGATTTTGATGACCTCTTGATAAATCTTTCTTTTATTATCCCTAATTTTTGCCTGAACCGTGTCATTTGAACTTACAGCCAATGGGATGCCCCAGTTTTTTTCCTAAGTCTCTTCATAGGTTTTGACTTAGCGGGCTTTGATTTTTTTTTTAATTTTTTCAATATCATTTTTTTTAAAGATAATGACTGCTTGGCTTAATGATTACGATGAACCATCATTGACTTTTGAATTGAGAAACATCCTCAACACTTCTTTGATGTGTGTGAAGGAAAGCTTGAGATTGCAACCTTTATTGAAAGGTGTCTTGAATGATTCTCTTGTACTTGAATGCACATTCGAATTAATTGAGAACTACCCATCCCCTGTTAAAATTGCGGTTTTTTCTAATAGAAAGAAACGCCAACTTCAAGGCTCAAAGGAGTTGACAAGGGATTAACTTCCTTATTTCTTCGGTGTTTTGGGATTTGAAACAATGCATGTATATCATCAGCCAAGTCTCAATTGAAAGCATACCAACAAAAATTATGGGTATCTCGTTTTCATCATCCTCCCTCCAATCATTATAAAAGCTTGAGAAAAGATAAGAGAACTTGAAGTGTAAATCATGAAGATGCAAATAGTAAATGAAACTGAATCAAAACAAAGCAATGCTCATTTCATTAAAACCAACATGAAAGTACAAACAGAGTTTAAAAGCAAACAACTTAATACAATTGAAGAAAATGGCAAACATAAAGAAACAATGGCCTAGTGATCCATCAGCAACAAGGATGAGTTGTCCCGTCTGAGATTCTGGCCTTGAAGATAATCTGACTGTTGAATTCCTCTAGAAGATTCATTTATCATGCTTCGGAAAAGGATTGTTGACAACATTAGGATTAGTGTCATGAAAGGAAAGGATGTTGTTCCTGATAAGTTCTTGCACTTTAGCTTTCAGTGCAAAGCAATGTTCCAAGTCATGACCAGTTCCACCTTGATGAAACTCGCAACAAAGATCCGATCTATGGTTAGCTGGAAGAGGATCTGGAACAGCAGGCGGAGGCCTAGTAGTAATTATACCACTCTTAATCAAGGAAGGATACAAATCAGTGTAAGTCATCGGGATAGGATCAAAGTTTGGCCTATTGTGATACTGATTTTGTCCAGCAGCAGGATAAGGAGCCTGAGCTTGAACTTGAGCTTGAACTGGTTGAGCTCGAACTTGAACTTGAGTTTGAGCTGGTTGAGTTTTGACAACAGGAGCTACTGCAGCTACATATGGTTGAACATATCGTTGTTGCGAGCGATAAGGCTTCCTCTCAGTTGAAACAGCATAAGCATCACCGTCTCTTCTCTTTTGAAAGTTCCCAAGAGACTTTCTTGCAGCATTAGAAGATTCAGAATTGGTAATCTTACCCTTCTTGATACCTTCCTCTAGTCTTTCTCCAATAGTGACTAGGTCAGAAAAACCAGATGAAACACTTCCTACCATTTTCTCCCAAAAGAACGGTTGAAGAGTGTCCAAGAACAAACCAGTTAATTCTTTTTCAGCCAAAGGTGGCTCCACTTGAGCAGCTAGCTCTCTCCAACGCTGAGCGTACTCTTTGAATGATTCTTTCTCTTTCTGTGACATGTTTTGCAGTTGACGACGGTCAGGCGCCATGTCCAGATTGTACTTATACTGTCTTACGAAAGCATCAGATAAATCCTTCCAGCTTCGGATGTGACTCTTCTCGAGTCCTACATACCACTTCATAGAAGCACCACTCAGACTATCTTGAAAACAGTGAATAAGCAGCTTATCATCCTTGGCATGTGCAGCCATTTTGCGACAATACAACAGTAGATGAATCTTTGGACAAGTATGACCATTGTATTTCTCGAATACATGAACTTTGAACTTATCAGGCAAAACTAGGTCAGAGACCAAACACATGTCTATTGCAGCAGAACCAAAGACATCTTTTCCTTCTAAACCTCTTACTCTCTTCTCAAGAGTCAAATATTGCTCTCTAACTTCATCCATATATCCAGGTTCACCCTGACTTTCAGCTTGTGGACCAGCAGCCTGGTACAAAAAAGGAGAATTCTGATAAGTAGTGTGCACAACAAGTTGAGGTTCGACAAAAGTCGGAGCTGAAAATACTGGCACAACAGATGGACCACCCATTTGAGCATTAGCAGCAGCTGGCACGTAATCCGGAGGTAACCCAAATTCTGGCCAGGTAGAAGCCGGTTGCTGAATCACAGGAGGGTCAACAACAGTAGTAAAAACTTCAGAGATAACAGTCCTTTGAGGTGGTTCACCTCGAGCAATCAGAACTTGCATCATTTCAGTGAGCCTGGTGATACTGACCTTCAACTCATCAATCTCCATTCTAACTTCCAAGTTATGTTGTTCTTGGTTTTCCATTCTCAATCTGATAGCTCTCAATCTGTTAGCAGCTCGAGTACCGTATCTGTGGTGAGGAGACAGCTTGACGGATCAACAGACAACTGAAGAAGGAAACAACCGGGATGAGTTCCCACACAACTCGGATGAACGCAAGAATATGCAAGGATGAAATGATATGCAATGTTCACTTCCCTTTTCAAAGAAACAACTCAATTATTTCAAACATGGTTAACATCGAGAATGTATTCATGAAAAATCTTGACAAAAAGCAATATTTGCTTTTTTTTTTCAATATTTGCAATAATCAGAATTGTTTTCCTTGAAAATGTATGTGATGATGATCATGATGAATATGTAGATGCAACAACCACAAACAAGATCACGCAAAGCACACATGTTCAAAGGTTCGGATCACGAGCATGGAGTCAAGGGATAAGAACCAACAACCCACAAAGGCATGTGTAACACGGTGGGAGAACTGACTTTAGTTAAATGTTGCGGATAGCAAGAGTCGCCACCGACTTTTATTTTATCCAAAGGAAAGGGCATAAAAGAACAGGAAAGACCTTAAAAGATTTTTGGGTTCGGGGGGTAGGTTATGTAAAGGGAAGGTGTTAGCACCCTTTACATCCATGGTTATCCATGGGCTCTTAGTTACTTAGCTCACTTTAAAATGTTTTTGAGAAGTGTAGTGTGTGTTTAGAAATTTTCTTAAGTACTTTATAATGATCCATGTACGGATATATATAAAGCCTTTGTTTGGAAAATTGCTTGAAAAATGTGAAGTGTTTTTGAAATGTTTGAAAAGGTGAGCAAGTACATAAGAGGAACCTACCCTAAGTTAAGTCTTTTCTATTCTTAAATATCCTTTAAATGGTAAGACTATCCCTATTATTAAGGAATAGGTAGTCATTACCTTGGATGTATGATGGACAAGTGAAGTGACATCTGTTATTTAGGCAACTGTAAGGTGTATAAGCAATTCGAAGGGACTTATCATCTTTATTCGAAAGGGACAAGATCATTTACAAAGGCAACACCGAAGGGACTTGATCTTATAATCGTAAAGGGACTTGATGATATTTTTAGGAGAAGGGACCTTTCTTTTAGACACCTTACTTGACCTTTTGGTTTAGGCAACATGAGGGATAACCCTTAAGGAAGTGAGATGGCGATCAAAGATCGACTTACGTGTGTGAGTGTACCAATTTAAATATTTATCTTGAGATTTAATGATCTAAATTAATTTTTTAAATACAAACATATCTTGCACTCCCTATTTTACTAACCATAGCATTTAAAATTAAATATTAAAAATTACTACAACTATTACATAAGGGATACAATTACATTATAATAATAAAAAATAAATAAGCAAATAAATAATAATAAATAATTGGGTTAGTAACATTAATAATAATAAAAATCATACAATAAATAAATGGGGTTAGTAATAACAAAATAAGAATAAAATAAAGAAATTAGCATAACAATAATAAACTAAAAATTCAATTTTTTTTAATAAATAATTATTTTTTAAGATTAAGAAGAAAAATAAGCAATTTATACTATATACTAATTATTCTAAAGATTTAAATTTATATTCATGTTATAAAAATAAGGGTTAATTATAATTAAATAAACATATTATAAAAAATATATTATATTTACAAGATTAAATTAGGAGTTTTTAATTATTTTAAGCATAATCTAAAATTATTTACATGCAAAAACTATATTAAATAATAATTATAAACAAAATTATAAAAATATGTACATAATAAATAAATCAAAAGTTATAATATAATTAGATTTTTGTGTAAAAGAAGATTAGGGTTTGATTATTTAGAAAAATACATTAGGATTTAATTAAAACAAAAATTATGAAATTAAAATAAACAAATAAATTAATATTTACAATTAGGGTTTATAAAAATAAATAGGTTTTATAAATATATTTTTAGGGTTTTAGGAAATATTAGGGTTTATATATTTTTCTACAAATTAAATCAAACTAAATTTATTTACAAATTATATACATACATATTATAAATAAAAATATTTTTATAAAAGAAAATGAGAAGTTTTAAGCATTTTAAATAATATCTATAAATTGTGTTTACTAATTTTAATAAAATATAAACAATATAATAAAATAAATAAAGATAAGAAAACATGGAAAATTGCTCAAAAAGAAAGGACCTGGGATTTGAACCCAGGTCCCTTACCTCCAAACGCAGCACCAAAACCACTCTGGCCAGCATGCACTAGTGATAGAGATTGAGGTCCACAAGCCTTTGTTTCACATCCTGTAAAAATCATAACAAAACAAAAAAAATGACACAAAAAGGGCCTGGGGGGGTTTCGAACCCAGGACCCTCACACAATAAGCAAACACTCTTACCATCCAGCCCGAAGGGCGCACTGTCGCTCCCAAAAGATGAGACTGAGCTCAAATGAGGTACAGACGCGAACGGTCGGCGAAAGGAGGTGTGAGAACACACAGGAGTGAACTCACAGGAAAAGAAAAGAGTCGCCAGCTAGGCATTTTTATCCCGAAGGAAAGGTAATGCTGCATAGACCTAGAAAGATATGGATAAGACGGTTGCGAACCAGAGAGACTGAGAAAGGGGGTTGGTTACAACCTGGGAAGGTATTATCACCCAGATTGTCCGTCGTACTCGACGAGATCCACGCTTAAAAGATTTGTGTTTTAAAGGGGTAGTGTCAGTGCAATCTGTGTATCAAAGCTGGAAAAAGATGTACAGGTGTCAGTGTATGGTGTATAAGTGATATGAAGTATGAAAGTATCAGTGTAAGAATGAGAATGAGATGCTCAGGATCATGAGGCTAAAGAATGATGCTGGAAGGAGGGGGAATATACAGAGACTTTTGTTCGATAACTGTTAAATTATGCCTACGTATCCTCTCGTGCAATGAGGAAGTCAGAACACCGTAGTTCGACTCAAAGAGACTGAAAGGTGAATTGACTGATGAACTGCTTACTTGTCTATGCTCAAGTGTATGACCTGTCTGGCTCAGGTGCAAACTGTCTTGCATTATACGGAAGAAGCAAGTTCTCGTTTGTGAGTGAAGATGATGAGAAAAGAATCCCGAAGGAGACGATTATTGTTTGTTTTTGGTGTTTTCAGTCTTTTATTGCTTTTGAAAGTTTTTCATAAGTTAATGAGCTTAAGCCTAAACCAATAGGTTAGTAAACTCATCACATCTTCCCTCTGATTAGGGGTAATGAGAATACTTTAAGTGTGAAGTCAGATTCTCACACTTAATCACCATGGTGTAGGATTAAGATCATTAACCTACTTGTGATTATTTAGATGTTTTTGTTGTTTTTGTTTAGTGTTAAGTAATGAGGTTAAGCCATAATCAAGGATTAAACAGACTCATTACACCATCCTAATAAAAGGATAATAGATGAGAATGTTTAAGCTGAGGAAAGCTCCTCAACTTAATCCATGATTAGGGATTAAACTCATGACAAAACAAGTCTTTATTGGGTGGATTTTATTTAATGATATGATGATGAAGTGATTTTTAGGGTTTGTAAGACAACTTGAGGGGGACTTGTCCATTAACACTAGGGTTAGTCCTTCTTAACCAATTAAGGAAGAATTAGAACCCTAATGCAAGGCCCAAGTTACAAGTGTGATGTCTTGATGATTATTAGATGGATTGATTAAGAGATTTAAACACATTAAGGGTTTAACACTTAGGATTAAAGTTATACACCCCATCCTAATAGAAGGATGCAGGCATAAGCTTAATCACAAAGCCTTAAAACCTTTAGGGTTTAGTCCCTGATAATGAGATGAGAAGAGAAGACTCAAAGAGACACAAAGGTAAAACTAAGTGGGGGACTAATCAAAACCCTAATCATTATCATGCTTGGTTGTCCCTAAGGTTTGTGAGGTTTACAAGAAAGATCTTCAGAGGAACCACCAGGAAGCAGATGAAAGGATCAAGAGAAGCAAAGTGACTTGCTTCATTCAAGAAGTCAAGTCACTTGAAGAAAGAAATTAAGATGAAGAAGAAAGAGAAAGCTCACTCTCAAACACAAAGCAAAATGCAGCAAGGATGCCTAAAAGAGATGAAGAGAAGTTATGAGAAGTGAAGGCAAATTCACTTCCCAAGATTACTTACCACCTGAAAAGTTAGAAAAGAAATGCAATGCAATGCAAGATGAGATGAGATGACATGATGAGAAACAAAACCAGAAGCATACACATGATGCTAATGAGACTATGAGATGCTACAAACATGAGGCAGCACATGGGGATGATCATACAAGCTTATGAATGCAAATGGAGCAAGTTAAGAACCATGATCATACATGAAAAGTTATGAAGTGCATATGGCATACAACATGGCAAATGCAAGATGTGATGATCAAACATGCTTTCAATATGTCTTATGATGTCAAATGAATCAAATGGATGCTTGAAATGTCAAGGCAAGTCAAGGTATGAATGCAAATGCAAGATGGATGCATATGGAAGCCCAAATTAGGGTTTATGATCAAAGCATCAAACACAAACCAAAATCAGAAGCAAACATCAATACAAAAAATTGTAAATGCACTCAAAGGACCCCTAATCCTATACTAACCCACTTCTCAAAGGAGAAGTCTCAACTCTTAACCAAATTCAAGTTATGATTTTCCTAAGTTTTCTAGGGTTTTAGGGTTCCTAAACAAGAAAATTACCAAACAAATGGAAAATGAAAGATCAAATCATGGCCATTTAATCTCACAAACTACATGTTAAACACAATGCAATGCAAAAAGAATCAAGGTCCAACTCTTTAGGGTTAGGCAGAAATGATTTTTGGAAGTTTGGATCAAAATAATGCATCAAAATGATTTTAATTCAATGAAAAATTCTCAAAATGCATCAAGATCAAAAAATAAATTTGGTTTGAAGGTTGGACAATGTTTCTAAATGTCTTAAAACATTTCATGAATTTTTTGGTGATTGTTAAATACCTAAGAGTATTTTTAATAAATTAATTTTCATTAATCAATTAAAAACAAACTTTTAAATATTTAAAAATACTTTTTTAATGCTAAAAATGAAAATAAAAATATTTTTGTGTTTTAAAAATTAATGAAACTCTTGGTGAAAAATTTCATAATTTTTAAATGGTTTTTGCTATTTTAAATAAATTGGACAAATTAAATGAAATAATATGAAAATAAAATGAATTTTAAACTAAAAAAGGAAAAGTAATCAAATCCTAGGGTTCAGATTCAAACAAGCCTGCGCGCGAATTGACCTGGCGCCAAATCCTACGGCCAAAATTCAAACTCAGCTAATTAATGATTATGCCCTAATCCTGCCGTTAATGACCCTCAGGTGACTGGAACAGTGTTCCGGTCATCTTCTCCGTTCACCCCAAAAATCAATCTCTCTCTCCAGGCCATTTTAGGAGCTCTAACTCTCCAGAAATCATCTACTAACTATCCTAAACACGAATCCAGCACAAAATCATGTTTAAACTCAAACACAAACACGAATCGAAGCAAAGAAATTTTTAGGTCAAACTTTCAGAACACCATAACATGCTTATTTCTTACTCATTTTCAAAAGTAAATAGATCCCAATGATCAGTGCAACATACCAAACAAGATTCTAACAAGAAAATAGAGTTCTGGAAAAAAAGTTCATGAAGCTACCTGAAGTTGAGCTTTCGATTCAGGTGCTTTCTGGCTGCTTCTTTGGCTCAAACAAGTCCCAATGATCCTCCTTAGAAGCTTTTGGCCTTTGGTTGGAGTTTATATAGCCTCTAGAGAAAGTTGACAGAAACTCAGGCCAAGGGGATGTGAAATTCGTATTTGTGATATGGGAAGTTTCAGGCCAAAATAATGGTTGGTTTCTGGTCAGTGAAGTGAGTTGAGATGGTTTGTGAAGTTTTTCTTTGTGTTTGAGACTTGTGGAGAGAGATTCGAAGGTTTTTGCTCAAAGGAGTGAAAGTGAGGATGCTGAGTTCTAGTGTGCTTCAGGCTTGTGTGTTGTGTGGTTTTGCTAGCATTTGATCCACATAAACAAACTTCATTGGTCAGATGATGTGACCTGCCCTTTATTGATTGGTATGGCTACTTTTGCAAAATGTCCACTCTTGTGTAAGAGAAGCATGGGGCATGTTCTAGGATAGTACAAGTGGTGTGGGCTGCGCATCATGGTGTGAGGGAAAGTCTAGAATGGCTCAACATTGTAGGCAGCAAGTGGATGGAAGTGTGATGATGGTTTTGCAACTTGCTCACTTTTAGTTCACATGGAAATATCTTGCTTTACAAACCATGAAACATGTGATCTTTTGGTTCAAATATGATTTTTAGAACTTGTATGATGCTTGCATATTGGTTAGACATGAATTAGAAGTCACAAATGCCTTGGTACAAAGTTTTTGCAAGTTTCTCATTTGGTGCATATTTTGAAAATTAGTGATTTTTGCCAACTTTGACACACCATAACTTTTGATCCAAAATGAATTAGGTCATGTTCTTGTACTTTTTGAAAAGGGAAAGATCTATTCTACAACTTTCATGACCAAAGTTTTTCCATTTGAAGCATTTTTGGATCAAAAAGTAAGGTTTGAAAAGTGGCATAAAATGACATATTCTTCAAAAGTCAAACTTGCCCTAAAAAGTCAACTTTGCAAAAACTTGTAATTCTTGAATTTTGTGAACTTCAACCTTCTTCCATGATCAAATAAAGATCAAATACACTCAAAATGATGAAGATCACCCCTTGGTTGGGTCATTGGGGGCCTCAGATGCCCTGATTTTGCACTGACTTGTCTGAAAAGTCAACCCTTGATCAGATGACTTCCCCATGGAATTTCTTCATAAAAATTGATATGCATACTCTCTATACCATATAGAGACCAATAGAAACAAGAATGACCAAAAATTTTGAAGTTATGGCCTCTGAAACCAAAACCCTAATTTTAGGTCATCTGTGCAGTTAGTCCTGACTCTGCTTCCATACCAATCCCAGTTCTTGTGATTCTTTGACATTTTTGACTTTGAGAGGATATAATATGATATAAGAACACACATGGACCCCTTTGAAGTGATTGGAGACTTTTGGAGTGGCTCAAGGAGCTCTTGGATTGCTCAGATCACAAACCCTAGATGCAGATGACTTAGAACCAATGCAAAGACTCAAAATTGTGGTATGAGATGCTATGATTGAGTTTATGCATATGAGATGACCACAAGCCATGGTGTGAATGGGTGAGGGCAAATTTGGGGTGTTTACAGCTGCCCCTATTCAAACATGAGTTAGCTGTGTAGGATGTAAGCGAAGGCTTATCAGGCAAACAAGGTAACTTGTGGTTGAATATCAAAGACAGTCCAAAATTTGCACTCACAGAATGAAGAAGAAAAGGGATGTAGATTGTAAAGGAAAATAAAGTATATTGTAAAGTGTGGGCGACGGAGGACGACCGTCGAGCAGAGGACGACTGCTGGATAAAGAGCAATGACGGGGACGACCGACATGCTGGGAATAAAAGGTAAAGCAAAGACGGGGACGGACGACATGCTGGGGATAAAAGGTAAAGCCAAAACGGGGACGGCCGACTAGCTGGGAAAAATAAGGTATTATGATGGGGACGGCCATCAAGTAAAGCTGCAAGATTCTCTGGGGATCGGATGAAACATGACGGGGACGGCCATCAAGTTCATAAAGTAAAGAAAACAACGATGGGGACGGCCATCGGGCTAAAAAGGAAAGGGACCACGACGGGGACGGCCATCGGGTTAAAGAATAAATGAAATAAACAGATGATGAGGTACGGTCATCAAAGGTGAAGGACGATCACCTAGCAGGGGACGGCTGCTCTGTTGGGGATATGATGAGGGACGGTCATCTTAGGTGGAGGACGACCACCTGGCAGGGTACGGCTGCCGAAAATATCGCGACATAGGACGAATGCCGGATAAAAGGTCAACGATGGGGACGGCCATCGGATGAGCATGATGGAGGACGACCATCAAGAGGTGGAGGACGACCACCTAGCAGGGAACGGCTGCTCTCAAGGTTTATCATGACATAGGACGAATGTCAGATAACCAAAATCAACAATGGGGACGGCCATTGGATAAAATGATGAAGGACGATCATCAAGAGGTGAAGGACGACCACCTAGCAGGGGACGGCTGCTAAAATATCAACGATGGGGACGGCCATCGGATGAGCATGATGGAGGACGACCATCAAGAGGTGGAGGACGACCACCTAGCAGGGTACGGCTGCTCTCAGGGTTTATCATGACACAGGACGAGTGTCAGATAAAGGAAATTTTGCTTGCTGGCGATCTACTGGGGAATAGTAAACACGGACGAGTGTTTATATCCAAGAAACAAAAATGTATAAGTGTTTGGTATTGTGTATAGATTAAAGACGCGGACGAGCATCCTTAAGACTATGATACGGACGAGTATCATGTAGAAACAAGTACTGACACATGTTCAGAGATGATGATACAGACGAGTATCAACGGGTTAACAAAGAACACGGACGAGTGTTGAATCTGAAAGAATTCTTCTGGGGAATAGTAGACACAGACGAGTATCTATATTCAAGAAGACACAAGTGTTCGACACGGTGTATGGATTAAAGATGCGGACGAGCATCCCTAAGATTATGATACGGACGAGTATCATGTAGAAACAAACGCTTGACGCATGTTCTGAGATGATGGTACGGACGAGTACCAACTGGTTAACAAAGAACCCGGACGAGTGTCGAATCTGCGGGGTTATAAATGGTATATACAAGATACGGACGAGTATCTGTATAAGTGTAACATGAGTAGTGAGTATGAGTATTGTATAGATGAGTATTTTAACTGCTGGGGAGAGTGACACGGACGAGTGTCAAAAGAAGAAAAGTGTAGTATAGACCAGTATCTGATATACAAAGTGTTTATGTTACTGTACTGGGGAAAATGACATGGACGGATGTCAAGGGAACTGTATACAAGTATTTGTGAGTGCAAAGGGGATGTCTTTGGCTTTCTGTTGGGGATATGACACGGACGGGTGTCCAAAGGTATCTGTAATGCGGGTGGTCTTGTTTGTAAAGAGTGTTCAGGCGACTTTACTGGGGAATGATGACACGGACGGGTGTCAAAATGAGTATATACTGGTGTTTTTGGGAATGTGAGGCAACTGTTTTTGCTGGGGACTCTGGGGGGAAGTTTCTGTGCGTTGATGAATTTTTATTATTCACGAGTGTTCGATTCACAACATGGCTTATGATTATGCTATGTGTTTGATTTTTGCCGTAATGCTCCGTATTGGACGGAATGCTACGCTTTGCGGGTGGATATGATGCGAATGCCATGATCGTGCAAAAGATACCGATCCGGGATTCGGGTCCCGTTGTTAGGAAGATCTCTGGTCGATCTGCCTGAAGTGATCATCCCAGCTGGGGTTGAGATCATTGGTAGATCTGATGAGATGATTCTGCTTGGGGATATAGGTCACCGGTGGACATATCCTTGTAATGAGGGACCCAGCTGGGGTTTGTAGAAGCTTTCTTCACTCTGTTGTGACCCCTTCATGCGTTGCTCTTCTGAATAGAGGCTGAAATTCTGTGGGGAGATGGTTCCCTGGCTTTTGTACTTGACTGAGGAAGAATGATTAGCAACTCGGCTGGGAGAAGCAACAAGTGGCAACTCAGCTGGGGAGAAATTATCGGTGGCAACTCAGCTGGGGAGAAATTATCGGTGGCAACTCAGCTGGGGAGAAAGCACCTCAGGTGCTAAGGATGAGTGTTGATGTGCCAGCTTGCCAGGATGAAACTTTCATGCCCCATGTTGCGCTTCGAACACCTGCAATCCTGCAAAGACAGAGAAACGTACAAGTAATCCCGAGGCATCCTTTACTGGATTCCGTCATAGGAGCTTCAGACACTTTTGAGAGTAAGTATATTCCCTGCAAGCATGTGTTTTATTATTTTTGAGAAAAGCATCTGTACTTATGCAATCAGTTTTCTAGAGACATCAGACATTCTTTGCAAAATAAACTGTACGAGACGAGACATGACTGAAAATCTGATTTTATTAATTCAAATGCCCTGAATTGGCAAGATACAGTCAAAGAAACAGATCTCCTGAAATGAGGAGATTGTTACAAATTGAGAAACAAAAATGCTGGCAATGTTGTCGACGCTTTTCAAGGGAGCTTCCTCTTTTGCCATGACTCGTATGACTTTTGACGTTCTTCTCGTCTTGCTTTCTGGAGAAGGCTGATTCCGATTGGAGCTTGATCCCTTTGAGGCTTAACCGGTTGTGAGTGATACAGACGAATTCAGAATGCAGTTGTTCGCTTATTCCCTTATTTTGCATGGATCGCCCTTTCGGGTTTTCAATCCATCGGGATACCCATTTTTGCCTGAGTTGTCCAATGCGGCTTTTCAACTCAACGGGTGTACAATCTTTTTTTTTTGTTTATTTTCCCTTATTTTTGCCCAAGTCTCTTATTCTGTTTTTGACTTGCCGGGATGCCCTGTTTTTGCCTGGACTTACATTCTGTTTTTATGTCCAGCGGGTCATTTTTATGCGAAGTATTTTTTAACTGCATCTGAATTCACAGGGGACGGGAAGTCTTCACCATCCATGGTGCTGAGCATCAGTGCTCCACCAGAGAAAACTTTCTTTACAACAAATGGTCCTTCATAGTTCGGAGTCCACTTGCCCCTGTGGTCTGTATGAGGAGGGAGGATCCTTTTCAACACAAGATCTCCCACTTGGTAATCTCGGTGCCTGACTTTCTGATCGAAGGCTCTCTTCATCCTTTTCTGATACAACTGCCCATGACAGATTGCAGCCAATCTTTTCTCTTCAATCAGACTCAGTTGCTCGTATCGGGACCGGACCCATTCTGCTTCGTTCAGCTTAACATCCATTAATACCCGTAGGGAGGGTAATTCAACTTCCACCGGTAGGACTGCTTCCATACCATACACAAGTTGATACGGTGTTGCCCCAGTGGATGTTCTGATTGACGTGCGGTACCCATGCAAAGCAAATGGTAGCATCTCATGCCAGTCTTTGTAAGTGACTACCATCTTTTGCACAATTTTCTTGATATTTTTATTAGCTGCCTCAACAGCGCCGTTCATCTTTGGCCTGTAAGGAGAAGAATTGTGGTGTTGGATTTTGAAGTCCCGGCATAGTTCAGCCATCATTTTGTTGTTTAAGTTAGAACCATTATCAGTAATGATTCGCTCGGGAACTCCGTATCGACAGATGATATCTCTCTTCAGAAATCTGGCTACCACTTGCCTTGTGACATTTGCATATGAGGCTGCTTCAACCCACTTGGTGAAATAATCAATGGCGACCAAGATGAATCTGTGGCCATTCGAAGCAGTCGGTTCGATCTTGCCAATCATGTCAATGCCCCACATGGCAAAGGGCCAGGGTGAAGACATTATGTTCAAAGGATTGGGAGGCACATGCACCTTATCTGCATAGATCTGGCATTTGTGGCACTTTCTGGCATAAGCACAACAGTCTGCATCCATCGTGATCCAGTAATATCCTGATCTTAGCAACTTCTTAGCCATGGCATGCCCTCCTGCATGGGTACCAAAATATCCTTCGTGCACTTCATGCATTAACAAGTCTGCTTCTGTCTTATCAACACATCGGAGGAGTACCATATCAAAGTTCCTTTTGTATAAAGACCCATCAGTGTTCAGAAAGAAACTACCAGCAAGCCTCCTCAGAGTCTTCTTATCATTGGAAGATGCCCCAGGTGGGTATGTTTGATCCTCCAAGAAGCACTTAATGTCATGGAACCAAGGCTTATCGTCTTTGACAACTTCCGCTGTGAACACATATGCTGGTCTATCAAGTCTGGACACTGAAATTTGCGGTACAAAGTTGGCGGCTTGAACTTTGATCATGGACGAAATGGTAGCAAGAGCATCTGCAAACTGATTCTCGTCCCGAGGGATATACTCAAGCTTGACCGTTGTGAAGAAAGTCAATAACCTTCTTGTATAATCCCTGTAAGGTATCAGATGATCCTGGTGGGTGTACCATTTGTCGTTGGTTTGATTAACTACCAGAGCCGAATCTCCGAATACAGTCAATGTCTTGATCCTGAGGTCAATGGCTTCCTCAAGACCCATAATGCAAGCTTCGTATTCAGCTTCGTTGTTAGTGCAGTTGAAAGTGAGTTTTGCCGAGAAAGGCATGTGAACTCCCTTAGGTGTAATAAGTACTGCACCAACACCACGACCATTCATGTTAACAGCCCCATCAAACATCATAGTCCATTCTTCTTCCGGGTCAGGCCCTTCAGTGTGAATAGGCTCTTCATGATCTTTTGCTTTTATGAACATGATGTCTTCATCAGGGAAGTCAAATCTCATAGGCTGGTAGTCATCAATAGGTTGCTCAGCAAGATATTCAGATAGTACACTGCCCTTGATGGCTTTCTGAGAGGTGTACTGGATGTCATATTCTGTGAGAATCATCTGCCATCTTGCAACCCGTCCGGTAAGAGCTGGCTTCTCGAAAATGTACTTAACTGGGTCCATCTTTGAGATTAATAAGGTAGTGTGGGTCAACATATACTGTCTCAGTCGGCGAGCAGCCCACGCTAAAGCACAGCAAGTTTTCTCGAGCAGTGAATAACGTTGTTCACAGTCGGTAAACTTTTTGCTCAGGTAGTATATTGCATACTCTTTTCGACCAGACTCGTCATGCTGGCCCAACACACACCCCATTGACTCTTCTAATACTGTCAAGTACATTATCAGAGGTCTTCCTTCAACTGGAGGCATAAGGATTGGAGGTTCTTGCAGATATTCTTTGATCTTGTCAAAAGCCTTCTGGCAGTCTTCATTCCACCTGACCGTCTGTTCCTTTCTCAACAACTTGAACAAGGGTTCACAGGTTGCAGTAAGGTGAGATATGAACCTCGAGATGTAGTTCAATCTACCTAGAAACCCTCGAACTTCTTTCTCAGTTTTCGGTGCAGGCATCTCTTGAATGGCTTTGACTTTATCAGGGTCTACTTCAATCCCTCTCTCGCTTACAATAAAGCCCAGCAGCTTACCGGATCACACCCCGAATGTGCATTTGTTGGGGTTCAGCTTCAATTGGTACTTCCTCAGACGCTTGAATAGCTTCAGCAGATTTACCAGGTGGTCTTCCTCTGTAAGGGACTTGGCAATCATGTCTTCCACATAACACTCGATTTCTTTATGGATCATATCGTGGAATAACGTTACCATAGCCCGTTGATATGTGGCACCCGCATTCTTCAGTCCGAACGGCATCACTTTGTAACAGAACGTGCCCCAGGGGGTGATGAAGGTTGTCTTCTCCATGTCTTCAGGTGACATTTTGATCTGATTGTACCCTGAAAACCCATCCATGAAGGAGAATACCGAGAACTGAGCCGTATTATCCACCAATACATCAATGTGAGGTAATGGGAAATCATCTTTCGGGCTGGCTCTGTTCAGATCCCGGTAGTCAACACACATCCTTACCTTGCCGTCCTTCTTAGGCACAGGTACTATGTTAGCGACCCACGGTGGATAGCTAGTTACAGCAAGGAACCCAGCGTCCCACTGCTTTTGTACCTCTTCCTTGATCTTCATTGCCATGTCTGGGCGAGTACCGCGCAGTTTCTGTTTAACTGGCGGGCATTCTTCTCTTAAAGGCAGTCTGTGCATAACTATGTCGGTGTCCAACCCTGGCATATCCTGGTAAGACCAAGCAAACACATCCACATATTCTTGAAGCAGATCAATCAGTTGTTTCTTCACTGAGTTTTGTAAGCCGGCCCCGATTTTAACCTCTTTCACGTCTTCATCTGTACCAAGATTAACTGTTTCAATCTCCTCCTGATGAGGAGTGATAACCTTCTCCTCTTGTATCAACAATCTTGCTAGCTCTTCAGGAAGCTCATAATCTTCTTCAACCCCTTCATCAGCTTGATTGATCGGATTGTCAAAGTCATACGAAGTCATAGCCGTGTTGTTGTCGGTGCTGTCTGGAAGGCATTCTCTGCAAGGGTTCAGTTTGTTCATTTTAGTGATTGATTTTAATCTTGTTTAGAAAAGTGAAATAAAGTTGTCATTTTGAAAACATCGCCATTTATTTTTTGTACAAAAAGAAAAATGGAAAAAAACAGTGAGCGGAAAAGAAAAAGACTTGTTTGCAAAAGATGTCTGATATTTCATTGATTAAACTTGTTGCACAAAAAGTACAGATGGCCCGATTACAAAATGAGTCTTGTCATCTTGGGCAAGATGCAAGACTTTGATGCATGCTAAAAAATACAAGAAATAATAATTACTCTGCATGAGTAACTCTTATAATTTCCTGGGAAGACCAGTTTGAGATACTGCTCCCCGGGATCTTTGGACGAATCCAGCTTTCCAGGTTGCGTTCTTCTTCCAGCTCGTCTTCCAAGTTGTTGACAGCATCGGGGGTAAGCATCCCTCCACTAACAAAGTTGGGCTTCTTGGCAGCCTCTGCTTGATCTTCTTGAGTTGGTTTGTAACCCAACCCAAATCTATCTTCTTTCTTCTCCACCGGCAACAGTTTGCCCCAGACTTGAGCGTTTCCTTCTTCCACCACCTTCCGGGCTTGTTGGTAGGATGTCATAGAGGTCCCAAGTACAGCAGAGGTTTCATTAACATTCAGGGCCTCAAACCCTTGACTCATTGTCTCATGGATCTCTCCATCCATCTCAATATACTTATAAGTAGCCAGATGGCTAACAAATATATCCTCCTCTCCACAGATAGTAACGACTTGACCTTCCCACTCAAATTTTAACTTCTGGTGAAGGGTAGACGTTACTGCGCCAGCGGCATGAATCCATGGTCTACCCAACAAACAGCTGTAGGCAGGCTGAATGTCCATCACGTAGAAGGTTGTTTTGAAAGTCTGTGGGCCAATCGTTACAGGCAACTCAATTTCCCCCAGAACTGATCTCTTAGAGCCGTCAAAAGCTCTTACTACTAAGTTACTGGGACGCAATGCCAATCCTTCATATTCCAGCTTCACAAGAGCCTTTTTAGGCAAGACATTGAGGGATGATCCCGTGTCTACCAGCACATGGGAAAGGACTGCACCTTTACATTCCATGGTAATGTGCAAGGCTCTGTTATGGTTGCGGCCCTCCGTAGTCAAATCAGTATTGGTGAACCCTAACCCATTGCTAGCAGTAACATTTCCAACCACGGTTTCCAACTGATTGACGGTGATCTCTTCAGGCACGTAAGCTGCGTGCAAGACTTTGAGTAGTGCATTCCGATGGGCTTCGGAGCACATAAGCAATGATAGAATGGAGATCTTGGAAGGCGTCTGATGAAGCTGATCCACTATTTTGTAATCACTCTTCTTGATGATTCTCATGAACTCATCAACTTCCTGATCAAAAGGTGTTTTCAAAGCTTCTTTAACAACCTGCTCTTCTTGCACCATGCTCTTCCCTTTTGCCTTGGCAGCAGCTTCTGCCTCGGCAGTGGGCCTTTGAATTTGCGGAGCAAAGAGACGTCCGCTTCGAGTGAAGCCTCCGCCTCCTCCCACATTGTCTATTTGTGGTGCAGAAGTTGATGATTCAAAAGTGATTTTCTGTCCTTCGCAGTATAAATCAGAGCCGTAATGCCAAGGGATGGCATTACTGCTTTCATAAGGTACTGGCCCAGGCACTGTGACAGTGACTGGACTGACGGCAGCTGCGGAAGGAACCGTGATAGTCTGTGGATCATAATATATTGTGACTGGTGCTCTGATGGGAGTAGCACTTTGTGAGTTGTAGGCAGAGTCATTTTCAGGATCATAATAAATCGTGACTGTGGAGACATCTTCATGGTTTGTTGCTGATGTTGTAGGAGACATTGTCGGAAGAATGGATGTTGTCGTTGTAGGAGGTTCAAAATGAAGTGGTGTTGAAGTTGTAGAAGGAATGTTCGTTGATATCTGGTCAGTTGAAATGACGGATGAAAAATTTGTTGATGAAGCTGAAGAGTTGTCTGGAACAATGGTTGTTGCAGTTGTAGGAGGTTCTGGAACCGTTGTTAAGGAGATTGCTGGATTGGTAGGAATTGATGTTGTAATCCGAAGCAGGCCGCTCTGAATGAGACCATCTATGCCATCTCTCAAGTTATCACAACCATTCACTGAAATGTTGCAGTAAGCACACCCTAGCTCACATCCTGGGAACATTTGACATTCGAGGAGCTGAGCTTTGATTTCTACCAACGGTGTCCGAATCTGACCCACACTGGTTATCAAATAAGACGGCTTGTCTTCTTCAATAGCATTGATTCTGGGACCACCATGGTGTGGCATAGGGTTCTTATTGACATTTGGTGGTGGTGAAAAGTTTAAAGCCTTGGAATCCACTAGATCCTGCACTTTCATGTGCAAAGCTCTGCACTTTTCCGTACTATGACCAGGTGCATTTGAGTGAAAGGCACATCTGGCGTTGGCGTCGTAGTTTCTGGGCAGACTGTTAGGATCTGGAGGGGCCAACGTCCTTAGCTCAACTAGGTTGAGTTTCAAGAGTTGTGGCAGCAATGTGGCATAGGGCATAGGGATCGGATCGATCACCCTATTGGCCTGAGAGGGCCTCTGTTGGAATGGTCTCTGCTGATTATTGTTGGTGTTGCTGTTGTTGTAATTTCTCGGAGGATACTGAGTTTGTTGCTGGTACTGTGGTTGTTGCTGATAATTTTGTTGCGGTGGTTGATAAGCTGGTTGTGGATGAGCTGGAGCGGGAATGGTGACTGCTGCCACAGATCTATGAACATATTGGGGCCTGCCCCGGCTGGTGTGGATAGCATTGGTTTCACCAGCTCTTCTTGGGCCTGCAAAAGGCTTTCTTGGGTTGCTGGATGAGCTTGCACCGTTGTCTGAGATCTTACCCATCTTCAATAGGCTTTCAATTCTCTCTCCGGCTATGACCACATCTGCAAAGCTGGTAGATGAGAAGGCAGCTAGCCTATCAATGTAAGTCCCCTGGAGGGTGTTCATGAACATATCAGCCATCTCCCTCTCTGACATAGGTGGCTGGACAGCAGCAGCAAGCTGTCTCCATCTTTGAGCGTACTCTCGGAAGCTCTCCCTGGATGACTGTGACATTCCCATTAGGAGGGTCCTGTTGGGTGCCATATCCAGGTTGTACTGATACTGTCTGATAAAGGCCTCTGCCAGGTCCTTCCAGCATCTAATAGTTGCTCTTGTCATATGGGAGTACCATTCCCTCGATGCTCCAGTTAAGCTATCCTCGAAATAAAACATCCATAACTTTTCGTCCATGGTATAGGCCTTCAGCCTCCCGAGAAAAGATTGTAGATGGGTCCGGGGACAGGAAGTCCCATTATACTTCTCAAAGCATGGTGGCTTAAATTTGTGGGGGATCCTGACCCCATCTACCAAGTCCATATCCATAACATCAAAACCCAAAGAGTTCTGAGACTCTAAGGATCTTAATTTCTCAGCTATCTCATCCAGCCTTCTATCATAGGCCTCCTCCCCAGCTCCCATCACTGTGAACTGATCTTCCTGGGGGTCTTCCTGCAGTACCCTCCCTGCTGTGGCAGTCCCTTGTATATTGACAGGGATGTTGATCTCTGGATGTTGGTGGGGTCCAAAGACTGGGGGATTGACATGAGGTTGGACTCTTTCATTGTTGCTGGTCCCAGCAGTCCCTGGCTGATGGTCTTCCTGGTTTCTCCCTTCTACCAGTGCTCTTAACCTCTCCTGACTTTGAGCCATATTGTTCATTACCTCCATAAACTGTGTCATTTGAGTCCTCATTTCCAACCTCTCGTTAGTCATTTGATTCCTGACCTCTGTAAGGTCCTGCTGCATTTGATCCATCTGTATGCCCGGAAGATTGCTGCGGGTGGGGTATCTGTGTGGACGGTTGAGTGGAAACCCTCGACGTCGAGCAATAATTCCTGAGATCACAACAGAGTTAGTAACAATAAAACAAAACCTACAAAACAAAACAAAGGAGTTAGTATGCAATGCAGTGTGTCTATCTGTTTCCAAGGTATCCGGCTTGGTACTTGGTTTTGACCTTTCCAGACCCTTTGAAGAAGATGCTTGTGATGTTGCTTGAAGAATTCAGATGAAACAAACCAACACATATATTACAAAAAGGTAAATGGTACATAATTTGTTTCTTTTACAATACAAGCCCTCTGAGGGGTCAAAAGTACAACATAAAGAAAAATACATAAAATGAAAGCAGCAACAAGCAAAAAGTCAAACTCCAAGGCCAAATTCATCCTCCTGAACTTCCTTGAGAAGTGCTTCAGTCACAGGATCAGCTGGACGCTCTGTAAGATTCCTGATAAGGAGATTCCTTGTGGCAACAACTGCAGTTAGCTTCTTGTGCTGACTCTGGTCCTTTGACCTCTTCACTCCAGCTCTGATCTTCAGCTCTGAGATCTCCCTCTGGGCTGCTTCCAGGGCTTCCCGTTGCTCTTTTGCACTAGCTTCCATCTGCTCCATCTTATCCTGAGTTCTTTTGTCCTCTTGAGTACGGGCTTCGGTGATCCTGACCCACCTAGCCTGACTCTCCTTTAGATACAAATCAGTCCTGGCTTTCTGGAACTGAGCTTCCTTGCAGGCATTCTTCAAGATCTGTTCTCCAGCCCTAGACTTCTTAATGTAATCTTCTGACTTCTCAATTCTAGCCAGATGCTCCACTTTCAACTTTTCTAGCCTTTCAATATCCAACCTACCATCACTCCTCTCCCAGAGAGTCTTCTGTAGAGCTTGAGTCAACTTCTCATTTCTCTCTTTCAATTTCTCAAACTCCTCTAAGCTGACAGTTGCTGGAGATAGGGTTGTGGAAGGTCCAGGCATGTCTTCAATAGTGAAAGGCATTCCAGAAATTTGAGCCCTGGCATGAGACCACTCATAGTACTGGGCAGAGGCTACATTATTGCATCTTCCAAGAATAGTTACCCCCTTAGTCTGCACATTGTCCCAGGCCCAGGATGCCTGCCTGACAATAGCCAGATTAGGCTTGATTTCAACATAAAGGGTCTCAGTCAGATCCTGTGCTCTAGGAGGATGGACTAATGCATAGCCCAGTTGCCTTTTGAATAACAGAGGGTTGTAATTGATGCACCCTTTCACTCCAATCAGAGGCACATTGGGAAATTGTCCACAACTTGTAATGATGTCTCTGCCCTTAGTACTTTGAGTACACCATCTGATATCATCTGGGGTTAGAGCAACAAGCCTCCTAGCCCAGTTCTTCTGCTGGTGAGGGTTTAGGAATGCATCAGTCTTTGGCAGATGCTTGAGCAGCCAAGTATAGAACAAAGGAGCACAACATCTCACTAATGTTCCCCTTTGCTTTTCATTCCTTTGATGGACAGAGTAGTAAAGATCTCCCAGTAAGGTGGGTACTGGGTTTCTCAGGATGAAAAGATGGATTGCACTCTTGCTAACAAACCTAGGCTCATCTGCAAAAAGTATGACCCCATATATGCTAAGGGCCAACAGAGCACAGACTGCCTTCCACTCCCCCAGGGAGGCCTTCAGACTAGCTTGAGAAATCAAGAAATCCAGATGAATACCAGAGATTCCAGCTTTAGATGTCAAATTCTGCCCAATCAAAACTGGTTCCAGGTGTAATGCCTTTTGTTATCTCCTCATTACTTGGGAAAGCCATTTCAGGGTTGAAGGGGATTCCACCCCTGATGGGTACACCAACCAATGATGAATACTCCTCCAGCAAGGGTCCCAACTGAAAATTCTGAAATGTGAAGCACCTCAGAGGGGGATCATAGAACTGCAGGCAAGTATGTATCAGGCTCCTCTGTGAAGGGTCCAAATCCAATACCATATCAAGGATTCCTCCATAATGTTCTCTGAAATATGGTATGTGGTCTGGAGTAATCAGGGTCTGAATCCTCCTGATGCTGGCTAGCTCAGGCTCAAAGAAGTGATAGGAGATGTTACTTTTCTTAGGTGCCATGTTGCTGAAGACTGAATGCTGATGATGATGACTGAGGACAGCACTGAAGATGGGCCACTGATAGGCTGAGACTGAGGATGCAAGTGACTGAAGCAAATGGCTGATAACTGAAGCAAATGCTGATGAAGATGGGTCTAAGCTGAAGAAGGGGTCAAAACCAAGCCAAAATGATAGGGTGGATACCCTGAAAAACAAATAAACACATGTTAGAATGATGCAATGAGGATGTATGCAAATGATATGCAAGGGTTTGTGACTGAGTTGGATCTGATTAACTGCTCTGATATAAGTCCATGTGTGTTCAAGAAATCCAGATGGAGGTCTATAAGTCCAGTAACCAAGGTGGGGGACTCAAATAAAGAGTCACATGTCCAGGGTTTAGAATCACAAGAACTGATCCAACATGGAGTACTCTTAAACAAAGCAAAGTAACAAGGTATGCTGAGGTCAAGGGTACCTGCAAACCTGTAAACAGCCCAACCCCCTCACAGGTGATGTTCTAAAACAAGGATCCTCAGACTTGGATCAGTTATGAGAAGTGTAAACACTTCTAACCCGGAGGTACAGTGTTTACAATAACCATAAAAGTTCCTCCTCTAATTCACCTCAGTTTCTGAAGGTCAATACTAAAGGTCATCCAGACTTAGCAGGCTTCCCAGATAGCCCTAGTATTGCAGGAAATCTGCAACACAGAGTTCTCAAGAAGAAACCCATATCTGAACCGTGTTTCATATTCCCGCACCAGACCGAAATGGAATGGGAAAGAACATGAACCACTCTAGCCTAGGTGTCACTCAGGTCCCAGGTATAAGGACCTCAACTCTCAATAGAACCCCACCCACCAAAAGCAAACAAACAGATCCAGCCAGCAGCACAGTATGACAATGTGATATAATGCAAAGCTATAAAGAAAGCAGTAAAATAACTGTACATAAAGCAGTAAAAAATAAAACAAAAATACAAACACAAGTAGCACATAACATCCCCAGTAAACACAAATCAAACAAGCGCTAGGAGGAACCCACAAAAAGAACCAGAAGCCCTGGTTGCAGTATAAGGGTCCCCAGCAGAGTCGCCAAGCTGTCGCTCCCAAAAGATGAGACTGAGCTCAAATGAGGTACAGACGCGAACGGTCGGCGAAAGGAGGTGTGAGAACACACAGGAGTGAACTCACAGGAAAAGAAAAGAGTCGCCAGCTAGGCATTTTTATCCCGAAGGAAAGGTAATGCTGCATAGACCTAGAAAGATATGGATAAGACGGTTGCGAACCAGAGAGACTGAGAAAGGGGGTTGGTTACAACCTGGGAAGGTATTAGCACCCAGATTGTCCGTCGTACTCGACGGGATCCACGCTTAAAAGATTTGTGTTTTAAAGGGGTAGTGTCAGTGCAATCTGTGTATCAAAGCTGGAAAAAGATGTACAGGTGTCAGTGTATGGTGTATAAGTGATATGAAGTATGAAAGTATCAGTGTAAGAATGAGAATGAGATGCTCAGGATCATGAGGCTAAAGAATGATGCTGGAAGGAGGGGGAATATACAGAGACTTTTGTTCGATAACTGTTAAGTTATGCCTACGTATCCTCTCGTGCAATGAGGAAGTCAGAACACCGTAGTTCGACTCAAAGAGACTGAAAGGTGAATTGACTGATGAACTGCTTACTTGTCTATGCTCAAGTGTATGACATGTCTGGCTCAGGTGCAAACTGTCTTGCATTAGACGGAAGAAGCAAGTTCTCGTTTGTGAGTGAAGGTGATGAGAAAAGAATCCCGAAGGAGACGATTATTGTTTGTTTTTGGTGTTTTCAGTCTTTTATTGCTTTTGAAAGTTTGTCATAAGTTAATGAGCTTAAGCCTAAACCAATAGGTTAGTAAACTCATCACATCTTCCCTCTGATTAGGGGTAATGAGAATACTTTAAGTGTGAAGTCAGATTCTCACACTTAATCACCATGGTGTAGGATTAAGATCATTAACCTACTTGTGATTATTTAGATGTTTTTGTTGTTTTTGTTTAGTGTTAAGTAATGAGGTTAAGCCATAATCAAGGATTAAACAGACTCATTACACCATCCTAATAAAAGGATAATAGATGAGAATGTTTAAGCTGAGGAAAGCTCCTCAACTTAATCCATGATTAGGGATTAAACTCATGACAAAACAAGTCTTTATTGGGTGGATTTTATTTAATGATATGATTATGAAGTGATTTTTAGGGTTTGTAAGACAACTTAGGGGGGACTTGTCCATTAACACTAGGGTTAGTCCTTCTTAACCAATTAAGGAAGAATTAGAACCCTAATGCAAGGCCCAAGTTACAAGTGTGATGTCTTGATGATTATTAGATGGATTGATTAAGAGATTTAAACACATTAAGGGTTTAACACTTAGGATTAAAGTTATACACCCCATCCTAATAGAAGGATGCAGGCATAAGCTTAATCACAAAGCCTTAAAACCTTTAGGGTTTAGTCCCTGATTATGAGATGAGAAGAGAAGACTCAAAGAGACACAAAGGTAAAACTAAGTGGGGGACTAATCAAAACCCTAATCATTATCATGCTTGGTTGTCCCTAAGGTTTGTGAGGTTTACAAGAAAGATCTTCAGAGGAACCACCAGGAAGCAGATGAAAGGATCAAGAGAAGCAAAGTGACTTGCTTCATTCAAGAAGTCAAGTCACTTGAAGAAAGAAAGTAAGATGAAGAAGAAAGAGCAAGCTCACTCTCAAACACAAAGCAAAATGCAGCAAGGATGCCTAAAAGAGATGAAGAGAAGTTATGAGAAGTGAAGGCAAATTCACTTCCCAAGATTACTTACCACCTGAAAAGTTAGAAAAGAAATGCAATGCAATGCAAGATGAGATGAGATGACATGATGAGAAACAAAACCAGAAGCATACACATGATGCTAATGACACTATGAGATGCTACAAACATGAGGCAGCACATGGGGATGATCATACAAGCTTATGAATGCAAATGGAGCAAGTTAAGAACCATGATCATACATGAAAAGTTATGAAGTGCATATGGCATACAACATGGCAAATGCAAGATGTGATGATCAAACATGCTTTCAATATGTCTTATGATGTCAAATGAATCAAATGGATGCTTGAAATGTCAAGGCAAGTCAAGGTATGAATGCAAATGCAAGATGGATGCATATGGAAGCCCAAATTAGGGTTTATGATCAAAGCATCAAACACAAACCAAAATCAGAAGCAAACATCAATACAAAAAATTGTAAATGCACTCAAAGGACCCCTAATCCTATACTAACCCACTGCTCAAAGGAGAAGTCTCAACTCTTAACCAAATTCAAGTTATGATTTTCCTAAGTTTTCTAGGGTTTTAGGGTTCCTAAACAAGAAAATTACCAAACAAATGGAAAATGAAAGATCAAATAATGGCCATTTAATCTCACAAACTACATGTTAAACACAATGCAATGCAAAAAGAATCAAGGTCCAACTCTTTAGGGTTAGGCAGAAATGATTTTTGGAAGTTTGGATCAAAATAATGCATCAAAATGATTTTAATTCAATGAAAAATTCTCAAAATGCATCAAGATCAAAAAATAAATTTGGTTTGAAGGTTGGACAATGTTTCTAAATGTCTTAAAACATTTCATGAATTTTTTGGTGATTTTTAAATACCTAAGAGTATTTTTAATAAATTAATTTTCATTAATCAATTAAAAACAAACTTTTAAATATTTAAAAATACTTTTTTAATGCTAAAAATGAAAATAAAAATATTTTTGTGTTTTAAAAATTAATGAAACTCTTGGTGAAAAATTTCATAATTTTTAAATGGTTTTTGCTATTTTAAATAAATTGGACAAATTAAATGAAATAATATGAAAATAAAATGAATTTTAAACTGAAAAAGGAAAAGTAATCAAATCCTAGGGTTCAGATTCAAACAAGCCTGCGCGCGAATTGACCTGGCGCCAAATCCTACGGCCAAAATTCAAACTCAGCTAATTAATGATTATGCCCTAATCCTGCCGTTAATGACCCTCAGGTGACCGGAACAGTGTTCCGGTCATCTTCTCCGTTCACCCCAAAAATCAATCTCTCTCTCCAGGCCATTTTAGGAGCTCTAACTCTCCAGAAATCATCTACTAACTATCCTAAACACGAATCCAGCACAAAATCATGTTTAAACTCAAACACAAACACGAATCGAAGCAAAGAAATTTTTAGGTCAAACTTTCAGAACACCATAACATGCTTATTTCTTACTCATTTTCAAAAGTAAATAGATCCCAATGATCAGTGCAACATACCAAACAAGATTCTAACAAGAAAATAGAGTTCTGGAAAAAAAGTTCATGAAGCTACCTGAAGTTGAGCTTTCGATTCAGGTGCTTTCTGGCTGCTTCTTTGGCTCAAACAAGTCCCAATGATCCTCCTTAGAAGCTTTTGGCCTTTGGTTGGAGTTTATATAGCCTCTAGAGAAAGTTGACAGAAACTCAGGCCAAGGGGATGTGAAATTCGTATTTGTGATATGGGAAGTTTCAGGCCAAAATAATGGTTGGTTTCTGGTCAGTGAAGTGAGTTGAGATGGTTTGTGAAGTTTTTCTTTGTGTTTGAGACTTGTGGAGAGAGATTCGAAGGTTTTTGCTCAAAGGAGTGAAAGTGAGGATGCTGAGTTCTAGTGTGCTTCAGGCTTGTGTGTTGTGTGGTTTTGCTAGCATTTGATCCACATAAACAAACTTCATTGGTCAGATGATGTGACCTGCCCTTTATTGATTGGTATGGCTACTTTTGCAAAATGTCCACTCTTGTGTAAGAGAAGCATGGGGCATGTTCTAGGCTAGTACAAGTGGTGTGGGCTGCGCAGCATGGTGTGAGGGAAAGGCTAGAATGGCTCAGCATTGTAGGCAGCAAGTGGATGGAAGTGTGATGATGGTTTTGCAACTTGCTCACTTTTAGTTCACATGGAAATATCTTGCTTTACAAACCATGAAACATGTGATCTTTTGGTTCAAATCTGATTTTTAGAACTTGTATGATGCTTGCATATTGGTTAGACATGAATTAGAAGTCACAAATGCCTTGGTACAAAGTTTTTGCAAGTTTCTCATTTGGTGCATATTTTGAAAATTAGTGATTTTTGCCAACTTTGACACACCATAACTTTTGATCCAAAATGAATTAGGTCATGTTCTTGTACTTTTTGAAAATGGAAAGATCTATTCTACAACTTTCATGACCAAAGTTTTTCCATTTGAAGCATTTTTGGATCAAAAAGTAAGGTTTGAAAAGTGGCATAAAATGACATATTCTTCAAAAGTCAAACTTGCCCTAAAAAGTCAACTTTGCAAAAACTTGTAATTCTTGAATTTTGTGAACTTCAACCTTCTTCCATGATCAAATAAAGATCAAATACACTCAAAATGATGAAGATCACCCCTTGGTTGGGTCATTGGGGGCCTCAGATGCCCTGATTTTGCACTGACTTGTCTGAAAAGTCAACCCTTGATCAGATGACTTCCCCATGGAATTTCTTCATAAAAATTGATATGCATACTCTCTATACCATATAGAGACCAATAGAAACAAGAATGACCAAAAAATTTGAAGTTATGGCCTCTGAAACCAAAACCCTAATTTTAGGTCATCTGTGCAGTTAGTCCTGGCTCTGCTTCCATACCAATCCCAGTTCTTGTGATTCTTTGACATTTTTGACTTTGAGAGGATATAATATGATATAAGAACACACATGGACCCCTTTGAAGTGATTAGAGACTTTTGGAGTGGCTCAAGGAGCTCTTGGATTGCTCAGATCACAAACCCTAGATGCAGATGACTTAGAACCAATGCAAAGACTCAAAATTGTGGTATGAGATGCTATGATTGAGTTTATGCATATGAGATGACCACAAGCCATGGTGTGAATGGGTGAGGGCAAATTTGGGGTGTTTACACGCACCTGATTATACAATCACTACAAATAATAATATATTAAGTCTAATAATTAAATGAACTTTTGAACAAAAAAGAACCTGACCAAGGAATCGAACCCTGGCCCTCTATCATCACACAACAACGTCAAAACCAACTGAGCCACGCGCTCACTTTGAAACATAAACAGAAACAAATACATAATATTTTAAACCAATTTTTTGAATTAATTTTTCGCGCCACTGGTCTTCATCTTCAACCTTGGTACCTGCGGATTTAGCTGCAAAATTTCCTATGAACTTTCCTGCAAATAAAACCTGCCAATTCCGTATCATCATAAATATGTAAAATTTCATCAAATTGATCACATTATCATGATCCCCAGACATCACACAGTTTATTCATAGCTTTAGAATTAATTTATATTAGTTAAATCGAAGAATCCCAAATTCTATTCAGAAACCCTAGCCATGGCAACTTGCGGTTTAGGGCCTGGTTCTTCAATCTTCTTGCCCAGAAATCATCTAGGCATCATACTCAACACAAAAATATGGTTAGAATGCATTATTATTACACAAACAATGAGAATCGAAAAAAATAAGAACAAGAGTAATGTTGATTCGGTTTATGCAATTTGGGATGCTTTGGATGCAAATGAGTATTGAAAAAGTATCAGTGATGATCAAGGAGTCTTTTGCAACCTTCAAATTGTCTTGAAAGGGCCTAAAGAATGGAATCCGAATTTGAGTTTTTGGTGAGTTTTGAAAAATTGGAAACTTACTCTTGAGGCAGAATTTTCCGTCCTTGTGCATTGTGTTAGGTTTGTGTACTTATAGTTGAATGAAACTAGGTCAAAAAATTGGATGGTTATTTGGACTTTTTGATTTTTGAAGATTGAAAAAGATCATGACTTGAATTTCATATATTTTTGAATGAGACCTTTCTATCTTAAGAAAATCATCATCAATTGCATATCAATCTGATCCAATTCATGTTTATGACTTTCTAGAATCAAAATATATTTTAAATCTTCATATTTGATATTTTATTTAAATTTAAAATGATTTTTAATATAATAAAATCATAATAAATAAAATAAATAAAATAAAATTATGAAAATATTAAATAAATTTCGTGCATGATGTCATGGAACACCTTGGGTCACAAAAAGTTCAGCCCATTTGAAGAATTATGGTTTTAAGACCCTATTTTCTTCATAAACCACCCAAAAATTTCCCAACTTTGCAAGGGCACAAATCCTTCAATTTTAATGCTATGAGGGTTTTCTTGGATATTTTGGAAAGCTTGAAGAGTCCTATAACCAACCCCATTGGTTTCATGTCCATACCTTTTACCATTCTCAAGTTATGCTCTTTTGAAGTTGTTGACTTTTTGTTGACTTTCAAAAGGACCTATAATGTCTTAGCTCATACCTTCCAAATGAAGCATTTTTGGGCTTGGCTTGTGAGACACAAAGTTGTAGAGAATTAAATTTCATTCAAAATGAGCTTTGGATGGGAAAAATTTGATGAAGCATGTAAAAGTTATGGCTGGTCAAAGTTCAGTTGACTTTTCCTGAGGAAACCCTAATTTAGAAACCTCTGATTCTTGATGATCTGAAATATCCTTGATGAATCATGATCAACCCTTGATCAAATGATGAATTTTACTTCATATACTTGATGTTGGAAAAAAATCATGAAGTTTGACTTTGGTTTGACCACAGTTGACCTCAGTTTGACTTTTTAACTACTTTAACTGATTTTGACTTATCTGATCATCTGACTGAGCAAATCTTTGAGAAAAGTCTTGAAATTTGTCATGGGGATTCTTAAACACATATAAGATTCTATGAAGCTCACTTGAAGTTTTGGAAGTCCATTTAGCCTGATTAAAGTCAAAACCCTAGTTTTGGATGCCCTGCTTAGGAGGATGCATTGTCTGAGGGAATTGTCAAATCTTCTGACTAATTGTGAACTTTGTGAACCTTGTGAACCTCATGAGATGTCTTGTGAACCTTGTGAACCTCATAAGAGGTCTTGTGAACCTTGTGAACCTCATGGGAGGTCTTGTGAACCTTGTGAACCTCATAAGGTCTTGTGAACCTTGTGAGCCTCTTAGTACACAAAGTCTTATTTTTTGAGGGCAAATTTTGGGGTGCAACAGCATGTACTAAGGCTTATCTTCATTGTACCTGCAGAAAACCAAACGGGTGCTAACAGAGGTTCCCGGAGTTAACAATCATCTTTAGAATATTATCGGTATGTTGGATTACTCCCCAACCGATAACATTCTTAAAATAGACCTCGTCTGAGTGTAGTATCGCGTGACAACTACCTTAGGTTTACACCCAGATAGTTTTCGCACTATGTTCCTAAATTAGCTTGGATTGGTAAAGGGTTATACGGTCCTCAGTATGATCAGCTCAAGGTCGGAAAATAATTCCACGTATGATTACTCATCATGACATTGATAATCCAAGAGAGCCTAACCGAGTGGAGATTATCAAATTGATATCGCTTTGGACTACTCCATCGCGTATCGCTTTGAATATCGCCATCCTATCATAAGTTTAACTCAGATCCGGGTTAGAATCTATCTCACTCACAGAGGATCACCAAAACTGAGACAAAACAAACAAATAACAAACAAATCAAGCCAAAGCAGTAAATAAATCAAAGTAGGCCGAATCCACTTAGAGATTGAATCCCCAGCAGCGTCGCCACTTTTCTGTAGCGGTAAAATCATGAGTGTAAGTTATTAGCTAACTTAACTCAAGGTAAACAGAGTCTCTACCGCGCTTTTATTTTATTTCAAATGGAAAAGGGAAAAAGAGCGAATAAAACCTAATGAATCTAAAAGCAAAAAGCTAAAAGAAACGAGCAGAGAACGGGTAAGAGGATAGGTTACAAATTGGGAAGGTTTTACGCACCCAAAATGTTTGTGGTACTCCACGGGAGCCCTTTGAAATATTTATTGCTTTTTTGGTTTGAAAATGGTTTGTTTGAAAGAGATTGAAGAGATGAGAAGAGAAATGTTTTTTATATTTTTGTGTTTGAAGAGACAATCATCTCATGCCTACGTACCCACAAAGTGCAATGCTAGATCAAAACCTCGTAATTCGTGGTACAAAATGTGAAAAGAAACAATGGGTTGAATTGATTTAAAAACGTAAAGATAAGTCGTCATTCTTTAGCGAATAATTCCGCTAGAAAAGAATGAATCATATCTAAACATCAAAATGGAAAAGAAAGGTGCACGAGGGCACAAAAACAATTGAATAAGTTTTGAATTTTTTTAAAGTACTTTGAAAAGAAAGTTTCCATATGCGTATGTGGTTTAGCATTTATTAAGAAATGAAATGAAAAGGTAAAACCGCTTGACCTAAGTCAAGGTTTGATTATGAAAACATTTTGAAGTTTGAAAACAAAGAAGATTTGAAAAAAGGGAGAAGATTTGAAAATTTAAGAAGTGGGAGGAGATGAAGTGACTATCCTAAGACTTGAATGTAAAAGTTAAGGGAAGAACAAACAAACCGTATAGTGAACATTTTTCGAAACAAAAGGATATCCATCTTCATAAACAAGTCAACTCAATCGGAGCCAAGGTCTTCAATCCATAATAACTTGAGCAAAGGGAGAGATCCTAAAATCTAAGTCCAAACTCCAAGTCCAATGCTAAGGATATTAGCCATAGTCCAAAGTTAAAGTCACAAGTTTTTTAGATGTTTATTCCTTTATTAATTTTTTTGTGTCCAAATGGACAAAGGAAAAATCACAAGCATAACAATATAAACATAAACAATATGGTGAATGATATAGTATAATAAAAGCATAATAAAAGAGATAAGGAGCGAGAGATTGAAATAAAGAGGATAAGGTGCGAGAATGAATTAAAATGTTAGTATATTAATAGTATAATAATATTTACATAGAAATGGTATGATGAACTTAATCAAACACAACCAAAAAGAGATAACCAAAATCGAGAGGCAACCGGATCCAATTGGATCTTATTTCGAATTCGGGACAAGTTTAGGTCTATGTTAAACAATTGTCCAATAATTTATGAAGTAATTACCCTACAAATGAGGCCGGCCACCACCAATTAAGGTGGAAAATATTTTTGCTAATACATGTTAGAGAAACGATATAATGAATCATTCTCCGAAAACATGTCGCACGAAAAGAAAAAAATGGTAATGGTCTAATCTTAATTGAGATTTCACATTGATTTATCGAATGCAACCTATCATGATTCCAAAGTATGGAGAATGATCCAAATGATCATTCATCCATAGATTTGAAATAATGAAGATTAAACTTCTTCGAAAGCCAATAATCTTCGAATCGGAGATCTCATCGACCAAAAATAAAAATAAGGGATAAAATAGAAAAAAATGATGGATCTAATTAAAATCCATAAAAAAAATCAATTAAAATATTTTTTAAAGGTTTTTTATAAAATGAAACAAATTAAAGATCTTAGAACTATTGCTTAAAATATGAAGTTTATAAACAATTTTTTTCTAACAAAACAAAGAAATAGAAATCAAAATAAAGAAAAGAGAAAAAAACATGAAGCCAAGGAGGGAATGGCGCTGAAAGAGAGAGAGGTGAGTTAGTAAAAAAATTGACTGGGCCTTACTAACAAGCCCAACACAAGTACTCTTCTTATAAAAAAAACAAAGTTTATATTAAAAAAAACGGAAAAAAAAAGAAAAAAAGAAAATGAAGAGAAGTCTTCTTCTTCCTCTTGACATATGGCGGTACAATAGTTTGGGGGGAGAAAACCAAACCGCCGGCCATAAAGCAATATCCGCCAAGGACAATCATCAAAGTTCGTATACCTCTCTCAAACTACGACGTATTCCTCTTCTCCGCTGCTCTCTCACGATTCCATTAACTTCGCGTCATTACTCTTCAAAGCAACACGCTGCAGATCCGTCGTTTTCCTCCTTCTCAAATCATCATTTATGGCAACAAACTTCTTCCATCTTGAAATTGCACCGAGAATCTGTTTATTACTTGTTATAGTTGTTGATGTTGATATGTGAAGAAACGAAATGGTTGAGGTTTGTTGTTGCAATGGTTTGAAGATGAGTTCCTGGAGATTGTTATGATGTTTGAATTGGTTTTACAGGTTTAAAATTGAAGAAAAATTAGAGGTGAGAGTTTATGGTTTTTTGAAGATGAATTGAGAGAGAAATTGATGGTGGATTGAAGCTTTGATTCTGGAATTTTGCAGGGTATTTGTAGGCTTTCAAAGCTTGTTTAATTGAAGAAGGTGGAGCTGAATTTATAGGAGGATGAGGAGCAACGAAGCTGCCGTTTTGTATAATTTTGTTTGCGTTTCAACGACTCATGGCATTTGTGTGCTTCTTGCGTTTTATGTCCAGTTTGGCTGCATTTTGGTAGTCACGAAACTCCCGTGTTCAGGCTGTGATTTGGGCTTTTTTAGATGCGTGATCATACCTGTGTTGCAGCTGATGGTCTGCGTTTTGATTGTGTGTATTGTCAAGTATCGATGGTTGGGATGTGCACAGCTTGTTGTCACGTGCGTCTGGAATGTTTCAACCTGCATTTTAGTCATGCTTTTATGCATATGATTGAAGTGAATTCAGCTTATGTAATGCAGCGTTTTGGAGGCATGAAAATTGTGTGTTTCACTGTTGAGTTTTTGTTTCATTCATCCTTGCATTTCAATTGAATCCGTGCGTGTTTTGAGAAGTAGCTTGGTGTCGTTTTGTTGTTTAGTGATGCGTTTTGCAGATAGTAGAAGTGTGATACTCGCGTGTGTTTTCGGCTGAGGTTATGGAACGGTGTGGCTTGTATTTGGAGCTGGTAAGTGTGTTGAATGTTGGCTAAAAGGCTTGGAGCTGAGCCTGCGTTTGATGATGCTGAAACGGTGTGTACAGCTGAAGTGAATTGTAGTGGCTAGTAGAAGAGTCACGTGACTGCATAACTTATTTCTTTATTTTTTTTATTTCTTCAATTTATTTTGTGTAAAATAGAATAAAATGGGCTCAAAGAAAAAATGGGCTTTAAGGATATAAATGGATATTTGGATTTTGTAGAATGGATTAGAAAAATTGAATATGAATGAATTTTACAATTGAATGTGGTCTAAAAAATGGATTAAGAGAAATTAATTATTGGATAATAAAATGGATAAAAAAAAATGATAATTGGAAATTGGTGGAATATGGATATTCGAAAAGAATTGGAATTTTGAAAAGTGAATTTAATATGGAAATGAAAAATGAATAATCGGTAAAAATTAGAAAATGAAAAAAAATGAATAATGGCTATATAAAAAAATGATGGTTTATGGATCGAATAAAAATGGATGGAAATGGATATAGATTGGAAATGAAAATAATGCGGGAATTAGGAAGGTGGTATTTGAAAAATGGTTTAGAACGGATAAATGGATATGAAGTGATGATTTTAAGCCCACAACCAAATATGGATTTTTCTTTCACAAGCCACTGATAAAATGAACACAGTCAATCTTGAACCACTGAATATTTGCAAATTAAGCCACAACCAACATCTGAAAATTGGCCTCGATTATTTGAATCCATGTTGAGGAAAATAAATCCACAGATGAACCACTAATAAACTGATGAACAAACCGAACTTCACACGCAACACTTCTCGATAAACTGATGATTTTCGCACATAACACAACTTGAACATTTTGAATACACATCATCTGAGAAACAAAACACTGGTACACATAACTTGCAGTTGAAACAATCTTTGATAGTTTGACCATGATTAGGTCAAACGTCCATCTGAATCGAATCATAACTGAACAACCACATTTGAATTGAAATCACTGCCCTGTTGTCGCTCCCACCAAAATGAGGCTAGGTCAAATGGGGTACAGACGTGAACGGTCGGCGAAAGAGGAAGAGAACACACAAGGGTGAACTCAGAAGAGAAAGAAAGAGTCGCCAGCTAGGCATTTTTATCCCGGAGGAAAGGTAATGCTGCATAGACCTAGGAAGATATGGATAAGACGGTTGCGAACCAGAGAGACTGAGAAAGGGGGTTGGTTACAACCTGGGAAGGTATTAGCACCCAGACTGTCCGTCGTACTCGACGGGATCCACGCTTAAGAGATTTGTGTTTTAAAAGGGGTAGTGTCAGTGCAATTTGTGTATCAAAGCTGGAAAGAACGCAAGTGTCAGTGTAAAAGAAGTGTAAAGTGTAGTATGTACAGTGTCAGTGTAAGAACAGGAATGAAATGCTCAAGACTATGAGGCTTAATGGATGATGCTAGAAGGAGGGGGAATATACAGAGACTTTTGTTCGATAACTGTTAAGTTATGCCTACGTATCCTCCCGTGCAATGAGGAAGTCAGAACACCGTAGTTCGACTCAAAGAGACTGAAAGATAAATTGACTTGTGAACTGCTTGCTTGTCTATGCTCAAGTGTATGACCTGTCTGGCTCAGGTGCAAACTGTCTTGCATTAGACGGAAGAAGCTAGTTCTCGTTTGTGAATGAATGAGATGAGAAAAGAATCCCGGAGGAGACGATTATTGTTTGTTTTTGAGTTTTCAATCTTTTATTGCTTTTGAAAGTTTGTCATAAGTTAATGAGCTTAAGCCTAAACCAATGGGTTAGTAAACTCATCACATCTTCCCTCTGATTAGGGGTAATGAGAATACCTTAAGTGTGAAGTCAGCATCTCACACTTAATCACCCTGAAGTAGGATTAAGATCATTAACCTACTTGTGATTATTTAGATGTTTTTGTGGTTTTTGTTTAGTGTTAAGTAATGAGACTAAGCCATAATCAAGGATTAAACAGACTCATTACACCATCCTAATAGAAGGATAATAGATGAGAATGTTTAAGCTGAGGAAGACTCCTCAACTTAATCCATGATTAGGGATTAACCTCATGACAAAACAAAGCCTTTATTAGATGGATTTTAGTTAATGATAAGATGAAGAAGTGAGTTTTATGGTTTGTAAGACAACTTGAGGGGGACTTGTCCATTAACACTAGGGTTAGTCCTTCTTAACCAGTTAAGGAAGAATTAGAACCCTAATGCAAGGCCCAAGTTACAAGCTTGATGTCTTGATGATTATTAAGTGGATTGATTAAAGTATTTAAACACATTAAGGGTTTAACACTTAGGATTAAAGTTATACACTCCATCCTAATAGAAGGATGCAGGCATAAGCTTAATCATAAAGCCTTAAAACCTTTAAGGTTTAGTCCCTGATTATGAGATGAGAAGATAAGACTCAAGGATGACACAAAGGTAAAAGCTAAATGGGGGACTAAACAATCCTAAAGAGTTATCATGCTTGGAAGTCCTAGGGTTTGTGAGGTTTAAGAGAAAGATCTTCAAAGAACCACCAAGGAGAGAAGCAGATGAGAGGAGCAAGGAAAAGCAAAACAACTTGCTTCATTTAAGAAGTCAAGTTGCTTGAAGAAAGAAAGTAAGATGAACAAGAATGAGCAAGCTCAATCCAATACACATACAAAATGCAGCAAGGGGAGTATGAAAGAGATGAGAAGAGAATGTGAGAAGTGAAGGCAAATTCACTTCTCAAGTAACTTACCACCTGAAATATTAGCATAAGAAATGAAATGCAATGCAAAATGAGATGCAATGCCATGATGCCAACCAAAACCAGAAGCATAAGTATGATGTTAATGATGCTAAAAGATGATGCAAACATGAGGCAAGACATGAGAATGATCATACAAACATATGGATGCAAGAGAAACATGTTTTGAACCATGGATGTTCATGAAAAGTTATGAAATGTAATGGGCATATAACATGGTAAATGCAAGATGCAATGATCAAACATGATTCTAATATGTCTTAAGATGTGTATTGAATCAAATGGATGCACAAAATGTCATGGCAAGTCATGGTATGCAAGCAAATGGAAGATGGATGCAAAGGAAGGCACAAATTAGGGTTTATGATCAATGCACAAAACAAAATTCAAAACCAGAAGCATATGACATGATAAAAATTTGAAAATGCACTCAAAGAAACCCTAGACCTATACAAACTCACTGCCCAAAGGAGGGGTTCCAACTCTTATCCTAGTGAAAGTTATGAATTTCCTAAGATTGCTAGGGTTTTAAGGTACCTCATCAAGAAAAATGCAAAACAAATTGAAAATGCAAGATCAATTCATGCCAATTTTATCCTATAAACTACATGCTATGCAAGATGCAATGCAAAAAGAATCATGATCCAACTCTCAAAGGTTAGACAGAAATGAATTTTTGAAGTTTGTCACAAAATAATGCCTTGAAATAAAATTAAATCCAAAGAAAATTATCAAAAGGCATCAAGAACAAAAAAGAAATTTGGTTTGAGAGTTGGACAATGTTTCTAAATGTTTTTAAATGTTACATGAATTTTTTTGTGATTTTTAAATACCTAAAAGTATTTTTAATTAATTAATTTTCATTAATTAATTAAAACTAAACTTTTAAATGATTTAAAAATAATTTTTAATGCAAAAAATAAAATAAAAATCATTTTCTGATTGAGAAAAATATTTGAAACAAAAATGCAAAAGGAAATATTTTTGGGATTTTTCTAACTATTTTAAAATAAATATGAAAGTTAAATGAATAAAAATAAAATAAATATGAAATTAAACGGAAAGTATGCAAGATCTAAGGCTGAGATTCAAATTGGACACGCGGGAATTGACTGGCGCGCGTTTGAGTGGCTGGGATTGATTCTGGGAAATTCAAATTTTAAACCTAATTAATTAAAGTTAATGACTGGATTAGGGCTAAATCAAAGGATATGGGCCGTTCACAGCGCGCGGGAAGATGGATCCAAAGGCTAGCATTCAAACTCAGCTAAACCCTAACCCTAATTTAATCACTTTCAGATGACCGGAACAGTGGTTCCGGTCATCTTCTCCGGCGAGACGAAAGATGGAACTCTCTCCCTAGGCCATTTCTGGAGCTCTAAAGCTCCAGATCAAACCTTCTAACCTCCCTAAATCCAAACCCCACCTCAAAACAAATTTCTATGACCTACAAAACAAGATTCGAATCAAAACTTGCAAAACGGCAAAAGTTTCAGACAACCAGTACACACTCAAATCTTAACTATTTCAAAAAGTAAGAACATTTGGATGATCAGCAAGACATAAGGAACAATCTAGAAACTTAAATTTTCATTTCTGGAAAAAAAGTTCATGAGGTACCTGAGCTTGAGCTTTCTCAGTTTGCAATTCTCTGGCCAGCTCTTTGCTTCCAATCACCTCCAATGATCCCCCTGAGAATTTTGCAAAGCTTGATTGGAGCTAAAAATGGCTGGTTTATGAGATTGAGCAAGTTCTGTTCAGTGAAGTGAGGAAATCGTGTTTGGTTTGTGTGAGGTTTTGGGCTGTTTCAATGGTTGGTTTGTGATCAGTGGAACATGCTGAGATTAATGGTGAAGTTTGTTTTTGTGTTTGAAGGTTGTGTTGTGTGATTCGAAGAAAAATGCATATGAGGCATAAACTTGGAGCTATGGCTTTGGGAGAGCTTCAGCATGAGTTGTGTTGTGAAAATGAATCCTTGGAGTGTGTTTGTAAAGTCTGTATTGGGCAGAGAGTTGTTGTGGACTGTTGTGATTGGTATGGGTGTTTTTGCCAAAAAGTCAAAAGTGTTGTACTTGAGGTATGGGCAATGGTGTAGCTAGCTCATTGGCTTGTCCTTGCTCAGCTGAGATTAAGGAGGTCCATGGAATTAGTTTTGAGATGATTCAGCAAGTTGAATGAAGTTTATGAGATGTTTTGCAATTTTCAGAAAGTTTGGCCCCTTTGGAAATTCATGAAGTTCAAAGCATCAAAAATGCATAATTCTTGGGCCAATTCTGATTTTTAGAAGTCACATGATCATGTTGTGAAGAGTTTGTGCACATTTGAGGTCTTTAGAACACTTGATCATACCATTTTGCAAAATGCCTCTTTGATGGAAAACTTGAAATTATGTGATTTTCCCCAACTTTGACAAGCCATAACTTTTGATCCAAAATGAATTACGATGAGTTCTTGTACTTTTTGAAAAGGGAATGATCCATTCTACAACTTTCATGACCAAAGTTTTCTCATTTGAAGTATTTTTGAATCAAAAAGCAAGGGTTGAAAAAGTTTCCCAAAATGGCAAATTTCCATTACAAGTCATTTTCCCAAAAAGTCAACTTTGCAAATGGCTTGAAATTCTTCAATTTTGTGAACTTCTAACATCTTATATGATCAAATAAAGATCATACACAATCAAAATGATGAAGAATACCCTTTGGTTGGGTCATTGGGGGCCTCAGATGCCCTGATTTTGCACTGACTTGCTCAAGAAGTCAACCCTTGATCAGATGACTTCCCCATGGAATTTCCTCATGAAAATTGATATGCATGATCCCTATACCATATAGAGACCAATAAAAACAAGAATGACCAAAAAATTTGGAGTTATGGCCTTTGAAACCAAAACCCTAATTCTAGGTCATCTGTGCAGTCAAACCTGGCTCTGCTTCCATGCCATTCTGAGTTCTTGTGATTCTTTGACTTTCTTGGCTTTGATAGGATATAATATGATGCTTGAACATACATGGACCCCTTTGAAGTGATTGATGACCTTTGGAGTGGCTCAAATGGCTCTTGGATAGCTCAAACCACAAACCCTAGATGCAGATGATTTAGAATAAATGCAGTGAATCAAAAATGCAATATGGGATGCTATGATTGAGCTTATGCATATGAAGAGATCACAAGCCATGGTGTGAATGGGTGAGGGCAAATTTGGGGTGTTTACAGCTGCCCCTATTCAAACATGAGTTAGCTGTGCAGGATGTAAGCAACGGCTTAACAGGCAAACAAGATAACTTGTGGTTGAATACCAAAGACAGTCCAAAATTTGCACTCACAGAATGAAGAAGAAAAGGGATATAGATTGTAAAAGGAAAATAAAACATGTACATAAAGTGCGGGCGACGGAGGACGACCGTCGAGCAGAGGACGACTGCTGGGGAAAGAGCAATGACGGGGACGACCGACAAGCTGGGGAAAGATGCGGGAAATAAAGCAATGACGGGGACGGTCGACAAGCTGGGGATATGAAAGATAGTGATGGGGACGGCCATCAAGCAAAGCTATAAGACTTTCTGGGGATTATAGGTAAATGATGAGGTACGGTCATCGGAAGGTGAAGGACGATCACCTAGAAGGGGACGGCTGCTCTGTTAGGGATAAGATGAGGGACGGTCATCTAAGGTGAAGGACGATCACCTGGCAGGGTACGGCTGCTCTAAAGTATCACGACATAGGACGAATGTCGGATAAAAGGGTCGACGATGGGGATGGACATCGGATAAGCATGATGAAGGACGATCATCAAGAGGTGAAGGACGATCACCTAGAAAGGTACGACTGCTCTCGGGGTTTATCATGACATAGGACGAATGTCAGATAACAAGGTCAACGATGGGGACGGCCATCGGATAAAATGATGAAGGACGATCATCAAGAGGTGAAGGACGATCACCTAGCAGGGGACGGCTGCTAAATATCACGACATAGGACGAATGCCGGATAGAAAAGGGGTCTAATGAATAGAGACTCCGCTGGGGAAAGGATGAGGGACGGTCATCCGAAGGTGAAGGACGATCACCTGGCAGGGTACGGCTGCCGAAAAGGTATCATGACATAGGACGAATGTCAGATAGAATAGTTTAACAAGTTTTGTTGAAGACTTCGATGGGGAATAGTAAACACGGACGAGTGTTTATATCCAAGAAAATGAAAGGTATAAGTGTTTTGGCACTGTGTATAGATTAAAGATGCGGACGAGCATCCTTAAGACTATGATACGGACGAGTATCAGGTAGAAACAAAAACTGACACATGTTCAGAGATGATGATACGGACGAGTATCAACTGGTTAACAAAGAACACGGACGAGTATTGATTCTGCGGGGACTCTTCTGGGAAATAGTAGACACAGACGAGTGTCTAAATTCAAGAAGACATAAGTGTTTGACGCGGTGTATAGATTAAAGATGCGGACGAGCATCCTTAAGACTATGATATGGATGAGTATTAGGTAGAAACAAACACTGGCATATGTTCTGAGATGATGATACAGACGAGTACCAACTGGTTAACAAAGAACACGGATGAGTGTTGAATCTGAGGGGATATAAGTGGTGTATAAAAGATACGGACGTGTATCTGTATGAGTAAAACAGGATTAATAAGTATGAGCGGTGTATAGATGAGTGTTCAACTTGCTGGGGAGCGTGACACGGACGAGTGTCAAAAGGAGAAAAGTATAGTATAAACAAGTATATGGTTTACAAAGTGTTTAGGTAACTAAGCTGGGGAAGGTGACACGGACGGGTGTCAAGGAATTGTGTATATATGTATCTGTGAGTGCAAAGGGGACGCTTTGGCTTTCTACTGGGGTCATGACACGGACGGGTGTCAAGAAGTACCTGTATTATATGAGTGTCTGTTTGTAAAGAATGCCTGGGTGACTTTACTGGGGAATGATGACACGGACGGGTGTCAAAAGGGGTGTGCATTGGTATTTATGAGTGAAAAGCAAATGCTTTAACTTTCTGCCGGGGAATCTTGGGGAGTTTTCTGTATATTGCTGACGGATTGCCAGTATTCACAAGTGTTTGATCAGTACATGGCTTATGATTATGCAATATGTTTGATTTTTTCCGTAATGCTCCGTGTTAGACGGAATGCTACGCTCTGCGGGGAGGATATGATGTGAATGCTATGATTATGAAAAGATACCGATCCGGGATTCGGATCCCACGGCTGCGAAGATCTCTGGCTGATCTGTTTGAACTGGACATCCCAGCTGGGGATGAGATCACTGGTAGGTCTGTCATGTATGACTTTGCGTGGGGAATAGGTCATTGATGAACCTATCTCATTAATGAGGGACCCAGCTGGGGTTTGTAGAAGCTTTCTTCACTCTGTTGTGATTCCTTCGCGCGTTGCTCTTCTGGGTAGATGTTGACACTATGTGGGGAGATTGTTCCCGGGATTTTGCACTTGGCTGAGGAGGAATAATGGATGGCAACTCAGCTGGGGAGAAAGCACGTCCGGTGCTAATTGAGTAGATAATGATTTGCCAGCTTGTTGGGGTGAAGCTTTCATGCCCCACATTGTGCTTTGAGTACCTGCAATCCTGAGAAGACAGAGAAACGCACAAGTAATCCCGAGGTATCCCTTACTGGATTCCATCATAGGAGTCTAGACACTCCCGGGAGTAAGTATATTTCCTGAAAGCGCGTATTCTTTAGAAGAGAAGCATCTGTATTTATACAATCAGTATCTTAAAGACATCGGACATTTTGCAAATGAAAATAAAATGTACGAGACGAAACATGACTGGAAATCTGATTTTATTAATTCATGTGCCCTGAATTGGAAAGATACAGTCAAAGAAACAGATCCCCTGAAATGAGGAGATCGTTACAAATTGAGAAACAAAAAGGGTGTTGGCAATGTTGATGACGCTTCAAGGAGCTTCCCTTTTGCTATGACTCGTATGACTTTTGACGTTCTTCTCGTCTTGCTTTCTGAAGAAGGCTGATTCTGAAAGAAGCTTGATCCTTTCGAAGCTTACCAAGTTGTAAGTGATACAGACGAATTCAGAATGCAGTTGTTCGCTTATTCCCTTATTTTGCATGGATCGCCCTTTCGGGTTTTCGATCCATCGGGATACCCATTTTTGCCTGAGTTGTCCAATGCGGCTTTTCAACTCAGCGGGTGTACATTTCTTCATTTATTTCCCTTATTTTTGCCCGAGTCTTTTATTCTGTTTTTGACTCGCCGGGATGCCCTATTTCTGCCTGGACTTACATTCTGTTTTTATGTCCAGCGGGTCATTTTATGCGAAGTATTTTTTAACTGCATCTGAATTCACAGGGGACGGGAAGTCTTCACCATCCATAGTGCTGAGCATCAGTGCTCCACCCGAGAAAACTTTTTTTACTACGAATGGTCCTTCATAGTTCGGAGTCCACTTTCCCCTGTGGTCTGTATGAGGAGGGAGGAGTCTTTTCAGCACAAGATCTCCTACTTGGTACTCTCGGAGCCTGACTTTCTGATCGAAGGCTTTCTTCATTCTTTTCTGATATAACTGCCCATGACAAATTGCAGCCAATCTCTTCTCTTCGATCAGATTCAGTTGTTCGTATCGGGATCGGACCCACTCTGCTTCGTTCAGCTTGACATCCATTAGTACCCGTAGGGAGGGTAACTCAACTTCAACAGGCAGGACTGCCTCCATACCATACACAAGTTGATACGGTGTTGCCCCAGTGGATGTTCTGATTGACGTGCGGTACCCATGCAAGGGCAAACGGTAGCATTTCATGCCAGTCTTTGTAGGTGACTACCATCTTCTGCACAATCTTCTTGATATTCCTATTAGCTGCCTCAACAGCGCCATTCATCTTTGGCCTGTAAGGAGAAGAATTGTGGTGTTGGATCTTGAAGTCCCGGCATAGCTCTGCCATCATTTTGTTGTTTAAGTTGGAACCATTATCAGTAATGATTCGCTCGGGCACTCCATACCGACAGATGATGTCTCTCTTTAGAAATCGAGCTACCACTTGCCTTGTAACATTTGCATAGGAAGCTGCTTCAACCCACTTGGTAAAATAGTCAATGGCTACCAGGATGAATCTGTGGCCATTTGAAGCAGTCGGTTCAATCTTGTCAATCATGTCAATGCCCCACATAGCAAAGGGCCAAGGTGAAGACATCACATTCAAAGGATTGGGAGGCACATGCACTTTATCTGCATAAATCTGGCATTTATGACATTTCCTGGCATAGGCACAACAGTCAGCATCCATTGTGATCCAGTAATAACCTGATCTTAACAACTTTTTAGCCATTGCATGCCCTCCTGCATGGGTACCAAAGGATCCTTCGTGCACCTCGCGCATTAACAAGTCCGCTTCTGTCCTATCGACGCACCGGAGAAGTACCATATCAAAGTTTCTCTTGTACAGGGAACCATCAGCATTCAGAAAGAAACTACCAGCAAGCCTTTTTAGAGTCTTCTTATCATTGGAAGATGCCCCAGGTGGGTATGTTTGATCCTCCAAGAAGCACTTAATGTCATGGAACCAAGGCTTATCATCTTTTACAGCGTCTGCTACTAATACGTATGCTGGTCTGTCAAGTCTGGACACTGAAATTCGAGGCACAAAGTTGGCAGCTTGAACTTTGATCATGGATGAAATGGTAGCCAGAGCGTCTTCAAACTGATTCTCGTCCCGAGGGATATACTCAAGCTTGACCGTTGTGAAGAAAGTCAATAACCTTCTTGTATAATCCCTGTAAGGTATCAGATGATCCTGGTGGGTGTACCATTTGCCATTGGTTTGATTAATTACCAAAGCTGAATCTCCGAATACAGTCAAAGTCTTGATCCTGAGGTCAATGGCTTCCTCAAGACCCATAATGCAAGCTTCGTATTCAGCTTCGTTGTTAGTGCAGTTAAAGGTGATTTTTGCTGAGAAAGGCATGTGAACTCCCTTAGGTGTAATGAGTACTGCACCAACACCATGACCATTCATAATAACAGCCCCATCAAACATCATAGTCCATTCTTCTTCTGGGTCAGGCCTTTCAGTGTGAACAGGCTCTTCATGATCTTTTGCTTTTATGAACATGATGTCTTCATCAGGGAAGTCAAATCTCATAGGCTGGTAATCATCAATGGGTTGCTCAGCAAGATAATCAGACAATACACTGCCTTTAATGGCTTTCTGAGATGTGTACTGGATGTCGTATTCTGTGAGGATCATTTTCCATCTTGCAACCCGTCCGGTAAGTGCTGGCTTCTCAAAAATATACTTGATTGGGTCCATCTTTGATATCAATAAAGTAGTATGGGTCAACATATACTGTCTCAGTCGGCGAGCAGCCCACGCTAAAGCACAGCAAGTTTTCTCGAGCAGTGAATAACGTTGTTCACAGTCGGTAAACGTTTTTCTTAGGTAGTAAATTGCATACTCTTTTCGACCAGACTCGTCATGCTGGCCCAACACACACCCCATTGACTCTTCTAATACTGTCAAGTACATGATTAGAGGTCTTCCTTCCACTGGAGGCATAAGGATTGGAGGCTCTTGTAAGTATTCCTTGATTTTGTCAAAGGCCCTCTGGCAGTCTTCATTCCACCTGACCGTTTGTTCTTTTCTTAACAGTTTGAACAAGGGTTCACAGGTTGCAGTAAGGTGAGATATGAACCTTGAGATGTAGTTCAATCTACCTAGAAACCCCCAAACCTCTTTTTCAGTCTTCGGCGCAGGCATTTCTTGAATGGCTTTGACTTTATCAGGGTCCACTTCAATCCCTTTTTCACTTACAATAAATCCCAGCAACTTACCAGATCGCACCCCGAATGTGCACTTGTTAGGGTTTAACTTCAGTTGGTACTTCCTCAGACGCTTGAATAACTTCAACAGATTTACCAGGTGGTCTTCTTCTGTGAGGGACTTGGCAATCATGTCATCCACATAACATTCGATTTCTTTATGGATCATGTCGAGGAATAATGTTACCATAGCCCGTTGATAGGTTGCACCAGCATTCTTTAGTCCGAATGGCATCACCTTATAACAGAATGTGCCCCAGGGTGTGATAAAAGTTGTCTTCTCCATGTCTTCAGGTGACATCTTGATCTGATTGTATCCTGAAAATCCGTCCATGAAGGAGAACACCGAGAACTGAGCCGTATTATCAACCAGTACATCAATGTGAGGTAATGGGAAGTCATCTTTCGGGCTGGCTCTGTTCAGATCCCGGTAATCCACACACATTCTCACTTTGCCATATTTCTTAGGCACAGGTACAATATTAGCAACCCACGGTGGATAGCTAGTCACAGCAAGGAATCTGGTGTCCCACTGCTTTTGTACCTCTTTTTTAATTTTCATTGCCATGTCTGGGCGAGTACGACGCAACTTCTGTTTAACCGGCGGGCAGTCCTCTTTCAAAGGAAGCTTGTGCATGACAATATCGGTGTCCAACCCTGGCATATCCTGGTAAGACCAAGCAAACACATCCACATACTCCCGAAGCATATCAATCAGTTGCTCTTTCACCGAGTCTTGTAGGCAGGCCCCGATCTTAACTTCTTTCACATCTTCTTCCGTACCAAGATTAACCGTTTCGACCTCCTCCTGATAAGGAGTGATAACCTTCTCCTATTGCCTTAACAACCTGGCTAGCTCTTCAGGAAGCTCATAATCTTCTTCAACCCCTTCATCAGCTTGATTGATTGGATTGTCAAAGTCATACGAAGCCATAGCAGTGTTGTTGTCGGTGCAGTCTGAAAGGCACTCTCTGCAAGGGTTTAGATTGTTCATTTTAGTGATTGATTTTAATCTTGTTTAGAAAAAAGTGAAATGAAGTTTATCATTTTGAAAAACATTGCCATTTTATTTTTGTACAAAAAGAAAAATGAAAAACAGTGAGCGAAAAAGAGAAAGACTCATTTGCAAAAGATGTCTGATATTCATTGATTAATCCATTTGCACAAAATTACAAGATGGCCCGATTATAAAATGAGTCTTGACATCTTGGGCAAGATGCAAGACTTGATGCATGCTTTAAAATACAGGAAATAATAATTACTCTGCAGGAGTAACTCTTATAATTTCCTGGGAAGACCAGTTAAGGACTTGGCTCCCCGGGATCCTTGGACGTATCCAGCTCTCCAGGTTGAAGTCACTTTCAGCCTCGTCTCCCACATTATTGATGGCATTTGGGGCTAGCATTCCCCCACTGATGAACTTGGGAGCTTCATCAGCCTCTTCTTGCACTTGTCGGGATGGTTTGTAACCCAAACCGAATTTGTCCTTTTTCATCTGAACTTGCAGCAGCTTGCCCCAGCCTTGGGAATTCCCGTCTTCAACAACCTTCTGAGCTTGTTTGTATGAGGCTATTGAGGTTCTAGACACTTCAACTGTTGCCTCATTGACATTGAGAGCTTCGAAACCCTGACTCATTGTCTCATGGATATCTTCATCCATCTCAATGTACTTATGTGTAGCCAGGTGGCTGACAAAGATGTCCTCCTTGATGGTTGTTGTTGTTGTAGTAATCTCCACTGGAATGATGTTTGCTGATGTTGTAGGAGAGATGTTTGTTGAAGTTGTAGGAGTGGGAACTGTTGAAGTGATTTCTAGAAGCTGATCCATCTGTAAGCTCGGGAGGTTGTTACGGGTCGGATGTTTGTGGATGTGATTGACGGGAAAGACCCTTCTACGATCAATGTTTCCTGAGGTACACAAAGAGGTGAGAAACAAACAATAAAACTCCTGTAAAACAAAAGAGATGAGGTTAGCATGCAATGCAGTATGTCTATTTGTTCTTCGAGGGTATCCGGTTTGGTTCTTGGTTTTGACCTTCCATACCCCTTGGAAGAGGTGCAGATGTTGAAAAGAAGAACAGTCAAAACCAAACTAAAGAAGATGTGGATACCCTGTAGAACAGATAGACAAATGTTAAAATGATGCAAAATGATGTATGCATAATGATATTCAAGGGTTTGTGATCAAGGGCTGGGTCTGATTATCTGTCTTGATATAGGTCCATGTATGTTCAAGAAGTCCAGATGGAGGTTCAGAAATCCAGTAACCAGGGTGGGGACTCAAATAAAGAGTCACATGTCCAGGGTTAAATCACAAGAACTGTCCCAAAATGAGGTACTCTTAATCAAAACAAAGTATCAGGGTATGTTGTGGTCAAGGGTACCTGCAAACCTGCAAACAGCCTAACCCCCTCACAGGTGGTGTTCTAAAACAAGGATCCTCAGACTTGGATCAGTTATGAGAAGTGTAAACACTTCTAACCCAGAGGTACAGTGTTTACAATAACCATAAAAGATCCTCCTCTAATTCACCTCAGTTTCTGAAGGTCATAGTAAAGGTCATCCAGACTTAGCAGGCTTCCCAGATAGCCCTAGCACTACAGGAGATCTGTAGCACAGAGTTCTCAAGAAGAAACCCATATCTGAACCGTGTTTCATATTCCTGCACCAAACCGAAATGGAATGGGAAAGAACATGAACCACTCTAGCCTAGGTGTCACTCAGGTCCCAGGTATAGGACCTTAAAATCTCAATAGAACCCCACCCATCAAAACAAATAAACCAGATCCAGCCAGATAACAGTATGACAGTATGATATATAAAGCTGTAAAGAAAACAATAAACAACTGTACATAAAGCAAAAATAAACACAAATATACAAACTCAATTAGCACATAACACCCCAGTAAACACAAATCAAACAAGCTCTAGGAGGAACCCACAAAAAGAACCAGAAGCCCTGGTTACAGTATAAGTATCCCCAGCAGAGTCGCCAAGCTGTCGCTCCCACCAAAATGAGGCTAGGTCAAATGGGGTACAGACGCGAACGGTCGACGAAAGAGGAAGAGAACACACAAGGGTGAACTCAGAAGAGAAAGAAAGAGTCGCCAGCTAGGCATTTTTATCCCGGAGGAAAGGTAATGCTGAATAGACCTAGGAAGATATGGATAAGACGGTTGCGAACCAGAAGACTGAGAAAGGGGGTTGGTTACAACCTGGGAAGGTATTAGCACCCAGATTGTCTGTCGTACTCGACGGGATCCACGCTTAAAAGATTTGTGTTTTAAAAGGGGTAGTGTCAGTGCAATTTGTGTATCAAAGCTGGAAAGAACGCAAGTGTCAGTGTAAAAGAAGTGTAAAGTGTAGTATGTACAGTGTCAGTGTAAGAACAGGAATGAAATGCTCAAGACTATGAGGCTTAATGGATGATGCTAGAAGGAGGGGGAATATACAGAGACTTTTGTTCGATAACTGTTAAGTTATGCCTACGTATCCTCCCGTGCAATGAGGAAGTCAGAACACCGTAGTTCGACTCAAAGAGACTGAAAGATAAATTGACTTGTGAACTGCTTGCTTGTCTATGCTCAAGTGTATGACCTGTCTGGCTCAAGTGCAAACTGTCTTGCATTAGACGGAAGAAGCTAGTTCTCGTTTGTGAATGAATGAGATGAGAAAAGAATCCCGGAGGAGACGATTATTGTTTGTTTTTGAGTTTTCAATCTTTTATTGCTTTTGAAAGTTTGTCATAAGTTAATGAGCTTAAGCCTAAACCAATGGGTTAGTAAACTCATCACATCTTTCCTCTGATTAGGGGTAATGAGAATACCTTAAGTGTGAAGTCAGCATCTCACACTTAATCACCCTGAAGTAGGATTAAGATCATTAACCTACTTGTGATTATTTAGATGTTTTTGTGGTTTTTGTTTAGTGTTAAGTAATGAGACTAAGCCATAATCAGGGATTAAACAGACTCATTACACCATCCTAATAGAAGGATAATAGATGAGAATGTTTAAGCTGAGGAAGACTCCTCAACTTAATCCATGATTAGGGATTAACCTCATGACAAAACAAAGCCTTTATTAGATGGATTTTAGTTAATTATAAGATGAAGAAGTGAGTTTTATGGTTTGTAAGACAACTTGAGGGGGACTTGTCCATTAACACTAGGGTTAGTCCTTCTTAACCAGTTAAGGAAGAATTAGAACCCTAATGCAAGGCCCAAGTTACAAGCTTGATGTCTTGATGATTATTAAGTGGATTGATTAAAGGATTTAAACACATTAAGGGTTTAACACTTAGGATTAAAGTTATACACTCCATCCTAATAGAAGGATGCAGGCATAAGCTTAATCACAAAGCCTTAAAACCTTTAAGGTTTAGTCCCTGATTATGAGATGAGAAGATAAGACTCAAGGTTGACACAAAGGTAAAAGCTAAATGGGGGACTAAACAATCCTAAAGAGTTATCATGCTTGGAAGTCCTAGGGTTTGTGAGGTTTAAGAGAAAGATCTTCAAAGAACCACCAAGGAGAGAAGCAGATGAGAGGAGCAAGGAAAAGCAAAACAACTTGCTTCATTTAAGAAGTCAAGTTGCTTGAAGAAAGAAAGTAAGATGAACAAGAATGAACAAGCTCAATCCAATACACATACAAAATGCAGCAAGGGGAGTATGAAAGAGATGAGAAGAGAATGTGAGAAGTGAAGGCAAATTCACTTCTCAAGTAACTTACCACCTGAAATATTAGCATAAGAAATGAAATGCAATGCAAAATGAGATGCAATGCCATGATGCCAACCAAAACCAGAAGCATAAGTATGATGTTAATGATGCTAAAAGATGATGCAAACATGAGGCAAGACATGAGAATGATCATACAAACATATGGATGCAAGAGAAACATGTTTTGAACCATGGATGTTCATGAAAAGTTATGAAATGTAATGGGCATATAACATGGTAAATGCAAGATGCAATGATCAAACATGATTCTAATATGTCTTAAGATGTGTATTGAATCAAATGGATGCACAAAATGTCATGGCAAGTCATGGTATGCAAGCAAATGGAAGATGGATGCAAAGGAAGGCACAAATTAGGGTTTATGATCAATGCACAAAACAAAATTCAAAACCAGAAGCATATGACATGATAAAAATTTGAAAATGCACTCAAAGAAACCCTAGACCTATACAAACTCAATGCCCAAAGGAGGGGTTCCAACTCTTATCCTAGTGAAAGTTATGAATTTCCTAAGATTGCTAGGGTTTTAAGGTACCTCATCAAGAAAAATGCAAAACAAATTGAAAATGCAAGATCAATTCATGCCAATTTTATCCTATAAACTACATGCTATGCAAGATGCAATGCAAAAAGAATCATGATCCAACTCTCAAAGGTTAGACAGAAATGAATTTTTGAAGTTTGTCACAAAATAATGCCTTGAAATAAAATTAAATCCAAAGAAAATTATCAAAAGGCATCAAGAACAAAAAAGAAATTTGGTTTGAGAGTTGGACAATGTTTCTAAATGTTTTTAAATGTTACATGAATTTTTTTGTGATTTTTAAATACCTAAAAGTATTTTTAATTAATTAATTTTCATTAATTAATTAAAACTAAACTTTTAAATGATTTAAAAATAATTTTTAATGCAAAAAATAAAATAAAAATCATTTTCTGATTGAGAAAAATATTTGAAACAAAAATGCAAAAGGAAATATTTTTGGGATTTTTCTAACTATTTTAAAATAAATATGAAAGTTAAATGAATAAAAATAAAATAAATATGAAATTAAACGGAAAGTATGCAAGATCTAAGGCTGAGATTCAAATTGGACACGCGGGAATTGACTGGCGCGCGTTTGAGTGGCTGGGATTGATTCTGGGAAATTCAAATTTTAAACCTAATTAATTAAAGTTAATGACTGGATTAGGGCTAAATCAAAGGATATGGGCCGTTCACAGCGCGCGGGAAGATGGATCCAAAGGCTAGCATTCAAACTCAGCTAAACCCTAACCCTAATTTAATCACTTTCAGATGACCGGAACAGTGGTTCCGGTCATCTTCTCTGGCGAGACGAAAGATGGAACTCTCTCCCTAGGCCATTTCTGGAGCTCTAAAGCTCCAGATCAAACCTTCTAACCTCCCTAAATCCAAACCCCACCTCAAAACAAATTTCTATGACCTACAAAACAAGATTCGAATCAAAACTTGCAAAACGGCAAAAGTTTCAGACAACCAGTACACACTCAAATCTTAACTATTTCAAAAAGTAAGAACATCTGGATGATCAGCAAGACATAAGGAACAATCTAGAAACTTAAATTTTCATTTCTGGAAAAAAAGTTCATGAGGTACCTGAGCTTGAGCTTTCTCAGTTTGCAATTCTCTGGCCAGCTCTTTGCTTCCAATCACCTCCAATGATCCCCCTGAGAATTTTGCAAGGCTTGATTGGAGCTAAAAATGGCTGGTTTATGAGATTGAGCAAGTTCTGTTCAGTGAAGTGAGGAAATCGTGTTTGGTTTGTGTGAGGTTTTGGGCTGTTTCAATGGTTGGTTTGTGATCAGTGGAACATGCTGAGATTAATGGTGAAGTTTGTTTTTGTGTTTGAAGGTTGTGTTGTGTGATTCGAAGAAAAATGCATATGAGGCATAAACTTGGAGCTATGGCTTTGGGAGAGCTTCAGCATGAGTTGTGTTGTGAAAATGAATCCTTGGAGTGTGTTTGTAAAGTCTGGATTGGGCAGAGAGTTGTTGTGGACTGTTGTGATTGGTATGGGTGTTTTTGCCAAAAAGTCAAAAGTGTTGTACTTGAGGTATGGGCAATGGTGTAGCTAGCTCATTGACTTGTCCTTGCTCAGCTGAGATTAAGGAGGTCCATGGAATTAGTTTTGAGATGATTCAGCAAGTTGAATGAAGTTTATGAGATGTTTTGCAATTTTCACAAAGTTTGGCCCCTTTGGAAATTCATGAAGTTCAAAGCATCAAAAATGCATAATTCTTAGGCCAATTCTGATTTTTAGAAGTCACATGATCATGTTGTGAAGAGTTTGTGCACATTTGAGGTCTTTAGAACACTTGATCATACCATTTTGCAAAATGCCTCTTTGGTGGAAAACTTGAAATTATGTGATTTTCCCCAACTTTGACAAGCCATAACTTTTGATCCAAAATGAATTAGGATGAGTTCTTGTACTTTTTGAAAAGGGAATGATCCATTCTACAACTTTCATGACCAAAGTTTTCTCATTTGAAGCATTTTTGAATCAAAAAGCAAGGGTTGAAAAAGTTTCCCAAAATGGCAAATTTCCATTACAAGTCATTTTCCCAAAAAGTCAACTTTGCAAATGGCTTGAAATTCTTCAATTTTGTGAACTTCTAACATATTCTATGATCAAATAAAGATCATACACAATCAAAATGATGAAGAATACCCTTTGGTTGGGTCATTGGGGGCCTCAGATGCCCTGATTTTGCACTGACTTGCTCAAGAAGTCAACCCTTGATCAGATGACTTCCCCATGGAATTTCTTCATGAAAATTGATATGCATGATCCCTATACCATACAGACACCAATAGAAACAAGAATGACCAAAAAATTTGGAGTTATGGCCTTTGAAACCAAAACCCTAATTCTAGGTCATCTGTGCAGTCAAACCTGGCTCTGCTTCCATGCCATTCTCAGTTCTTGTGATTCTTTTACTTTCTTGGCTTTGAGAGGATATAATATGATGCTTGAACATACATGGACCCCTTTGAAGTGATTGATGACCTTTGGAGTGGCTCAAATGGCTCTTGGATAGCTCAAACCACAAACCCTAGATGCAGATGATTTAGAATCAATGCAGTGAATCAAAAATGCAATATGGGATGCTATGATTGAGCTTATGCATATGAAGAGATCACAAGCCATGGTGTGAATGGGTGAGGGAAAATTTGGGGTGTTTACACCTGTCTTTGAAATCCTGCAACACCGAGAGAAGAAGAAGCAAACTGAAACATATTTTTTGGTATTTTGGTTAGAGTTTAGTAAACATAAACAAATAACGGCAAGTAAAAACACGGTGATCGCTTATGAGACATAGACCTGCAACTGAAAAGGATAAACGAACCAGTGCGTGATCTTGTTTGGTAGGCAAGATGCAGATAAGATGCGAAAAATCTTAGGGTCAAAAATTAGGGTATGACACATACCATACACAAGCTGATAAGGTATTGCCCCAGTAGATGTTCTGATAGAGGTTCGGTACCCATGCAAGGCAAATGGTAGCATTTCGTGCCAATCTTTGTATGTGACTACCATCTTTTGCACAATCTTCTTAATATTCTTGTTAGTTGCCTCGACAGCGCCATTCATCTTTGGCCTGTAAGGAGAAGAGTTGTGATGTTGAATTTTGAAGTCCCGACAAAGTTCTGCCATCATCTTGTTGTTCAAATTGGAACCATTATCAGTAATGATTCACTCGGGAACTTGATATCGACAGATGATATCCCTTTTCAGAAATATAGCCACCACTTGTCTGGTGACATTTGCATATGAAGCTACTTCAACCCATTTGGTGAAGTAATCAATGGCTACCTGGATGAATCTGTGACCATTTGAAGTAGTCGGTTCAATCTTTCCAATCATATCAATTCCCCACATGGCGAAGGTCCAAGGTGAAGACATTACATTCAAAGGATTCGGTGGCACATGCACTTTGTCCGCGTAGATCTGGAATTTGTGGCATTTTCCTCAGACGCTTGAACAGTTTCAGTAGATTCACCAAATGATCTTCCTCTATAAGGTACTTGGCAATCATATCATCCACATAGCACTTGATTTCCTTATGGATCATATCGTGGAATAATGTTACCATAGCCCATTGATATGTTGCACCGACGTTCTTCAGACCGAACGACATGACCTTGTAGCAGAATGTTCCCCAAGGTGTGATGAAGTTTGTCTTCTCCATGTCTTCAGGTGACATCTTAATCTAATTATATCCAGAAAATGCATCCATGAAGGAAAATACCGAGAACTGAGTTGTGTTATCCACCAATACATCAATGTGAGGTAATGGGAAATCATCTTTCGGGCTTGATCTGTTCAGATCCCGGTAATCGACACACATACACACCTTGCCATCCTTCTTAGGTACGGGTACAATGTTAGAAACCCACGGAGGGTAACTAGTTACAGCAAGAAAACTGGCATCCCACTGCTTTTGTACTTCCTCTTTGATTTTCATGGCCATGTCCGGGCGAGTAAGACGCAATTTCTGTTTAACCGGTGGACAATCCTCCTTAAATGGAAGCTTGTGCATGACAATATCTGTATCCAAACCCGACATATCTTGATAGGAACAAGCAAACACATCGATATATTCTCGAAGCATACTGATGAGTTATTCTTTCACTGGAGCTTGCAGACTAGCCTCAATCCTTACCTCTTTCACATCTTCCTCGGTACCAAGATTGATAGTCTCAACCTTTTCCTGATGAGGAGCAATCACCTTTTCCTCTTGTCTCAACAACCTGGCCAACTCTTCAGGCAAATCATAGTCTTCATCAACCCCTTCATCTGCTTGATTAATCGGATTGTCGAAGTCATACGAGGTCATAGCAGTGTCGTTGTCGGTGCATTCTGGAGGGGTATCTCTGCAAGGGTTGAGAGTTGTTCATTTTATTGATTGATTTTATTTTATTTAGAAAAAGTGAATGAATTTTATTAAGAAAAGACTTTGCCATTTATTGTTTTGTACGAAAATAACAAAAATGAAAAGACAATGAGCGAAAACGATCGTTTGCAAAAGATGTCCATTGTTCATTAATTTCAATTTGCACAAAATACATATATGGCCCTATTACAAAATGAGTCCTGACACCTTGGGCAGGATGCAGGACTTGATGCATGCTTAAACAGGAAATAATAATTACTCTGCAGCAGTAACCCTTATAATTTCCTGGGAAGACCAGTTGAGGACTTGTTGGCCCGGGACTCTTGGATGAATCCAACTTTCCAGGTTGTAGTCACTTTCAGCCTCGTCTTCCACATTGTTGATAGCATTTGGGGTCAGCATTCCCCCACTTATGAACTTGGGAGCTTCAGCAGCCTCCTCTTGAGCTTGTCGGGATGGTCTGTAACCCAAATCGAACTTGTCTTCTTTGATCTGAACTTGTAGCAGCTTGCTCCAGCCCTGGGCATCCCCGTCTTCAACAACCTTCTAAGCTTGTTTGTAAGAAGAAATTGAAGTACCAGACACTTCAGTTGTTGCTTCATTGACATTGAGAGCTTCAAAACCCTGACTCATTGTTTCATGGATCTCCCCATCCATCTCAATGTACTTGTAGGTAGCTAGATGATTGACGAAGATGTCCTCCTCTCTACAGATGGTGATAATTTGGCCTTCCCACTCGTATTTTAACTTTTGGTGAAGGTTCAATGTTACAGCGCCAACAGAATGAATCCAGGGTCGACCCAACAAACAGTTGTAGGCAGGCTGAATGTCCATCACATAGAAGGTAGTTTTGAAAATCCGTGGGCCAATTACCACAGGCAGCTCAATTTCTCTGAGAACCGATCTCTTAGAACCATAGAAGGCTCTCAAAACTAGGTTACTCGGGCGGAATGCAAGACCATCATATTCCATCTTGACCAAGGCTTTCTTTGGAAGAACATTGAGAGATGACCCAGTGTCAACCAAGACATGAGAAAGTACAGCACCTTTACATTCCAAGGTGATATGTAAAGCCTTGTTATGATTACGGCCCTCCGTCGTCAGATCAGCATCAGTGAAACCTAGTCCATGACTAGTATTGACATTTGAAACCACCACCTCTAAGTGATTGATTGTAATCTCCTCCGGCATGTAAGCTGCGTGCAGGACTTTGAGAAGTGCATTCTGGTGAGCTTCAGAACACATGAGTAGTGATAGAATGGAGATCTTGGAGGGTGTTTGATGGAGCTGATCAACAACTTTGTAGTCACTCTTCTTGATAATTCTCATGAATTCGTCTACATCCTGATCAAAGGACGTCTTCTGAGTTTCTTTGGTAATTGGTTCTTCAGGCACCACACTCTTTCCTTTTGCTTTGGTAGCAGCTTCTGCTTCAGCATTAACTCTGGGAAATTGTGACGCGAAGAGACGTCCACTTCGGGTGAAGCCTCCGCCTCCCCGACATTATCAATCTGTGGTGTAGAAGTTGAAGAGTCAAGAGTAACTTTATTTCCATTGCAATATAGATCTGAGCCATAGTGCCAAGGCACGACACTGCTATTGTCATATGGAACTGGTCCAGGTACAGTGATGGTAACCGGACTGATTGTTGCGGAAGAAGGAGCTGTGACAGTTTGAGGATCATAATAGATTGTGACAGGAGGTCTGATTGGAGATGACACAGATGCAGGGAGTTGTTAATGTTGATGTTGATGTTGATGTTGTTGAAAGTTGTTGAAAGAATCTGGAACATGAACTGCTGCCGGATCATAGTAAATGGTGATTGTTGAGACGTCGTCATTGATAGTTGTTGTAGTAGACTTCGTTGGAATGATGTTTGCTGATGTTGGAGGAGATACCTCTGAAATGGTGTTTGCTGATGTTGTAGGAGAGATGTTTGCTGAAGTTGTAGAAGTCGGAACCGTTGAAGTGATCAGTAGAATGCCTTCCCTGATAAGACTGTTGATACCCTTTCTCAGATTTGAACAACCATTGGTAGAAATCTTGCAAGCTTCACAACAGGCCTCACAACCTGGAAACACTTGGCACTTCAATAGCTGAGCTTTAACTTCGGCCAGTGGTGTTTGAATGTCTGCAATGTCATCAATTAGGACTGCTGGTTGGTCTTCCTCAATGGCATTAATCCTCGGTCCACCGTGGTTCGGTATTGGATTCTTTGTGACATTAGGAGGAGGTGCAAAATTCAAAGCTTTTGAATCAACTAAGCCCTGAACTTTCATGTGCAATGCCCTGCATTTCTATGTTGTATGGCTAGGTGCATTGGAGTGGAAGGCACATCTGGCGTTGACATCATAGTTCCTTGGAAGGTTTTAGGGATCTGGTGGAGCCAGAGTCCTCAATTCGATCAGATTGAGCTTCAGTAACTATGGAAGTAAAGCTGCATAGGGCATTGGGATGGGATCAATAACCCTGTTGATTTGTGAAGTCCTTTGTTGGAACGGACGTTGTTGCTGATTGTTATTGTTGTTATAAGATCTTTGTTATTGAGGAAATTGTTGTTGCTGTGGGAAGTGTGGTTGCTGAGGATACAGTTGTTGAGGTGCTGAAGTGGGAATGGTGACAGCAGCCACTGATCTTTGCATATACTGGGGCCTACCTCCGCCCATATGCACTGAATTGGTCTCTCCTATCCTTCTAGGTCTTGAGAAAGGTTTTCTGGCATTGCTGGAACTAGCACCATTGTCAGAGATCTTACCCATCTTCAGTAGGCTTTCAATTCTCTCACCAGCTATAACCACACCAGAAAAACTGGTGGAAGATAAAGCAGCAAGTCGGTCAATGTAGGTTCCCTGCAATGTGTTCATAAACATATCAGTCATTTCTCTTTCAGACATAGGTGGCTGGATAGCAGCAGCAAGTTGTCTCCACCTTTGGGCATATTCCCGGAAACTTTCTCTCGAGGACTGAGACATACCCATCAATAAAGTCTGGTTGGGTGCAATATACAGGTTGTACTGATATTGGCGTATAAAGGCCTTGGCTAAGTCCTTCCAGTTCCTGACTGTTTCTATGGATAGGTGAGAGTACCACTCACGGGATGCCCCGGTTAAGCTATATTCAAAGTAAAACATCCACAGTTTTTCATCCATGGTATAAGCTTCCAATCTTCCCAGAAAAGATTGAAGGTGGGTACGGGGACAAGAGGTACCATTATACTTCTCAAAGCATGGATGCTTAAACTTGTGAGGGATCATGACTCCTTCCACTAGTCCCATATCCATCACATCAAATCCCAAAGAGTTTTGTGATTCCATGGATCTCAACTTCTCAGATATCTCATCCAGACGACGATCATAAACTTCATCAGCCCCAACACCTAACACTGTAAACTGCTCGTCCTGAGGATCTTCCTGTAGAACACGATCTCCAGTGTTTCTCTGGGTATTTCCAACAACATTGACTTCAGGGTTGATGTGGGGCCCAAACTCTAGTGGATTTGTTTGCGGCTGGTCGCGCGCGTTGTTACTTGTTCCTCCAGTACCAACATGGTTCTCGTCTGGAGTTTGCCGCTCGACTAACTCCCTCAATCTTTCATGGGTCTGTGCTAGCCCAGTCATCACAACCATGAATTGATTCATCTGAGTCCGTACTTTTGTCCTCACATCAGTCATCTGGGTCCTCACATCTGTCAGTTCTTGCTGAAGTTGATCCATCTGTAAGCTCAGAAGGTTGTTTTTGGTCGGATACCGGTGGATGCGATTGACAGGGAAGACTCTCCTGCGAGCAATATTTCCTGAAACAACAGCAAAGTGAGAAAAAAAAAAACACCTACAAAACAAAGAATGAGGTTAGTATGCAATGCAGTATGTCTATTTGTCTTCAAAGGGTATCCGGTTTGGTTATTTGGTTTTGATCTTCCAGTCTTCTGAGAATGATGAAGATGCTGAAGAGAAATGAAGTCCAAGAGAAAATCCAGGTAACACATAAACCATAACATTACAAAATGCCAAAAATACATAGTTTATGATTACAACAAGTTCCCATGGTGGGTCAAAATACAATCAAGTCAAGAAATACAACAATCAAAATCACCATGGCGAATTTAAAGTACAACCAAAATAAAATACAAGCAAAAGAAATCAAACATCCAGCCCAAAGTCATCCTCCTTGACTTCCTTCAGGAGAGCATCAGTCACTGGTCCAACTGGATGCTCTGTGATGGTCCTGATAAGAAGGTTTCTGGTTGCAATGGCACTTGTCATCTTCTGGTACTTGTCTTGTTCTTTTGATCTCTTCAACCCCGCCCGGAGTTTCAGCTTGGAGATTTCCTTATGTGCAGCTATCAGGGCTTCCTGACTCTTCTTCTCATTGGCTTCTAACTTCTCGATCTTGGATTTCATCTTCTGATCTTCTTACAAGCGAGCTTCAATTATTCTGATCCATCTAGCCTGACTCTCTTCCAGATAGTGCTCAACTCTGGCTTTCTTAATTTTGGCTTCTTTGCAAGCATTCTTCAATACCAGTTCTCCCGCTCGAGATTTTCTGATGAAGTCCTCTATTTTCTCTATCTTAGTCACATGCTCGATATGGAGCTTCTCTAACCTCTCATTGTCTAGACGACTATCATTCCTTCCCAAAGGGTCTTCTTCAAGGCTTCAGCAAGCTGGGCATTCCTTTCTTTCAGTTTCTCAAACTCCTCCAGACTCACTGTAGCTATGGACTCTACTGCTGATGGCCCTGGTACATCCTCCAGGGTGAATGGAATGCGAGTAATCTGTCCTCTGATGCGAGAACATCCAATGTACTGAGCTGAAACTATGTTGTTGCACTTCCCCAAAATGGCAGTCCCTTTTGTTTGTATGTGGTCCCAAGCCCAGGCTGCTTGTCGGACAGTGGCATGATTGTTCAGAATAGCACAGTAAAGAGATTCTGCTAAATCCTGCTCCCTTGGTGGATGTATCAATGCATATCCCAATTGTCTTTTGAAAATCAAAGGATTGTAACTGATGCAACATTTCACTCCAATAATAGGTACATTAGGATATTGTCCACAACTTGTAATTATGTCTCTGCCCTTGGTGTTCTGGGTACACCACCTGGTGTCTTCTGAAGTAAGGTCTATCATCCTCTTAGCCCAGTTTCTTGTCTGATGTGGATTCAGGAAAGCTTCCGTCTTTGGCATATGTCTCATCAACCAACTGTAGAAGAGAGGTGCACAACATCTGACTAGTTTTCCCCTCTGCTTCTCATTTCTCTGATGCACTGAGTAGTAGAAATCCCCTAGCAAGGTAGGAACTGGATTCTTGATCATGAAGATATGGATAGCATTCTTTCTTAAAAACTTAGGCTCGTCTGTAAACAAGATGATACCATATATGTTGAGGGCCAGGAGATCACAAACAGATTCCCAGTTCCCTGTTGCAGCTTGCTTTGTAGCCTGAGTAACCAAGAAATCCAGAAGTAGGCCTGAGATTCCAGCCTTGGTTGTCATATGCTCATCAATGATAGTGGTTTCTAGATGTAGAGCTTTGGCTATGTCTTCATTTTTAGGAGCAGTCATCTCAGGGTTGAAAGGAATTCCTCTTCTGATAAGGACACCCAGCAACATGGAGAACTCTTCCAACAAAGGACCTATCTGAAAGTCTGGGAAAGTGAAACATCGGAGAGGAGGGTCATAAAACTGAAGGCAAGTATGAATCATGCTCCTCTGTGATGCATCCAAGTCCGTGATCATGTCCAGGATACCACCATAATGTTCTCTGAATAAGGGGACATGATCAGGAGTGATAAGTTCTTGTATCTGCCTGATGCTTGTCAGAGGGTACTCAAAGAAGTGGTAAGTGATGTTGCTCTTTCTGGTTGAATCCATACTGACAATGGGTGCTGATGAAGATAACTGCAGAAGATAACTGATGCAGATAGTTGATGCAGACAGCTGAAGAGGACATCTGAAGAAGTGTTGGAGAAGATATTTGAGCAGAAGAACGGTCAAAACCAAACCAAAGAAGATGTGGATACCCTGTAAAACAAATAGACAAAATGTTAAATGATGCAGTATGATGTATGTTGAATGATATGCAAGGGTTTGTGATCAGGTGTTGGATTGTCAGTTGCTTTTGATAGGGTCTATGAGTGTTCAGAATTTCGGATGAAGGCTTGAGAACCAGTAACCAGGTGGGGGACTCAAATAAAGAGTCACTTGTCCAGGGTTTCAAAGGATCATTCCAAAATCATTATAACCTAAAACAAATCCTGTAACAGGGTATGATGAGGCCAAGAGTTCCTGCAAACCTGTAAACAACCCCACCCACTCACAGGTATTGTTCTAGAACAAGGATCCTCAAGTTCGGATCTATTATGAGAAGTGTAAACACTTCTAACCCGAAGGTACAATGTTTACCCTAATCATAAAGAATCCTCCTCTAATTCACCTCAGATGCTGGAGGTCATATAAAAAGGTCATCCAGACTTAGCAAGCTTCCCAAATAGCCCTAACACTATCGGAGATCTGTAGCACAGAGTTCTCAAGAAGAAACCCATGTCTGAACCGTGTTTCATATTCCCGCACCAGACCGAAATGGAATGGGAAAGAATATAAAGCCACTCTAATCCTATGTTTGTCACTCAGGCCTTTGTGTTGGACCTTTCTCACTGGAATACCCCTCCCACCAAAGCAAACCAGAAAATCCAGCACATGATATGATAATAATAAATGAAATGCATAAAGCAGTAAATGAAGGCGATAAAGTAAATGCAGTAAATAAAGTTGTACAGAAAGCAATAAATAAAGCCAAAAACAAAAGCACACATAACACATAACACCCTAGTAAACAAAATTAAACAAGTTCAAGGAGAAACCCTCAAGAGAACCAGAAGCCCTGGTTGCACAGAGTCCCCAGCAGAGTCGCCAAGCTGTCGCTCCCCGGACTTTCGTCCCGGTGCAGACGCGGACTGTCGGCGATGTTGGAGGTTGAGGTTGAATAGAGTCGCCAGATAGGCATTTTTATCCCGAAGGAAAGGTAATGCTGCATAAACTTGGAAGGGTATGGATAAGACGATTGCGAACCAAAGAAACTGAGTAAGGGGGTTGGTTACAACCTGGGAAGGTATTAGCACCCAGATCGTTCGTCGTACTCGACGGGATCCACGCTTACTTGATAATGTTTTAAAAGGGGATAGTGTATGTGTTGATTGTGTATGAAAAGCTAGGAATGAATGTACAGCGTGTCAGTGCAAAAAGAGAGTGAGATGCTCAAGACTGAGGCTTAGAAAGAAAGCTGGAAGGAGAGGGGAGACAAAGAGACTTTTGTTCGATAATTGTTAAGTTATGCCTACGTATCCTCTCATGCAATGAGGAAGTCAAAACACCGTAGTTCGACTCAAAGATACTGGGATGATTTGTTATGAACTGTTTACTTGTCTATGCTCAAGTGTGTGACTAGTAAGGCTCGAGTGCTAACTGTCTTGCATTAGAAGGAAGAAGCGAGTTCTCGTTTATAGAATGAGTGTGATGAGAAAAGAATCCTGGAGGAGACGATTATTGTTTGTTTTTGTGTTTTCAGTTTTTTATTATTTTTGATGTTTTGCATAGGATAATGAGCTTAAGCCTAAATCAAGGGTTGTAAACTCATTATATCCTCCCTGATTAGGGATAATGAGCCTACTTAAGTGTGATATAAGCATCTCAACTTAATTACCATGATGATATAGGATTAAGATTATTAACCTACTTGTGATTATTAAGATGTTTTTTGGGTTTTTGTTTTGTGTTAAGTAATGAGTTTAATCTCTAATCAGGGATTAGTGAACTCATTACACCATCCTAAGAGAAGGATGATAGATGAGGACACTTAAGCTGAGGAAGATACCTCAACTTAATCCATGGTTAGGGATTAAATTCATTAAATAACAAACCTTTATTAAGTGGATTTTAATTAAAGGGTGGGATTAAGAAGTGAGTTTTATGTTTGTAAGACAACTTGATGGGGACTTGTCCATTAAACACCAGGGTTAGTCCCTCTTAACCAAAAGGAAGAGATGGAGCCCTAATATAAGGCCCAAGTTACAAGCTTAAGTATTAATAGTTATTAGGTGTTTTGATTAAGAGGTGTAAACAAATTAAAGGTTTAACACTAAGGATTAAAGTTATACACTCATCCGAAGATAAGGATGTAGGCATAACCCTAATTCAAAGTCCTAGAGCTTTAAGTGTTTAGCCTCTGATTTTGAGATGAGAAGAGAGACTCAAGGAGACTCAAAGGTAAAAAGCTAAGGGGAGACTATATACAACCCTAGAAATTATCATGCTTGGATATCCTATGGTTTGTGAGGCTTGAGAAATATCTTCAAGAGGCCACCATGGAAGAAGAAGCAAATGAAAAGAGAAGGAGAAAGAGAATAGGTTACTTACTTCCTGGAGAAGATAATTAACCTAAGAGAAAGAGAGGGAGAAAGAGAGCACAAGTGAATTAGATTCACTTCAAAGACAAGTAAATAATGCATATGAAGAGATAAGAAGAAGGTAGGATGTGGAGGCAAATCCACATCCCAAACAACTTACCATGAGCCCTTGAAAGGTTAGTGTGAATGCATAAGATGCAAAGCAAAGAGAAATAAAGCAAATGGAAGTGCAATGACCAAAACCAGAAGTGAATATGTAATGAAAATTTTTATGAAATGATGCAAAGCCATACATGATGCATATGGATGTTCATACAAAGGATGAGATGCAAAGGAATCATGTAAGAAGCTTGAAAACACATGAATGTTCATGAAATGCAATGAATGCAAAGAATATCAAATGAATGAAGAAATGATCAAGAAATGTTCAAACATGTCTTAAGATGTCTAGGATGGCATACAAATGCTTGAAATGTCATGGCAAGTTCATATAATTGAGATATGCAGATATGAATGCAAATGAACATGAGAAATTAGGGTTTTATGAATGTATGAGATGCATATGACCAAAAGAGAAGAATACATCATGAAAAAAAAATTGAAAATGAACTCAAACAAACCCTAAACACATACAAGATCACTCACCAAAGATGGGGGTCAGAAGCTAAACCTAGAGGAAGTTATGAATTTCCTAAGTTAACTAGGGTTTTTGGGTGATTCTAAAGGAAAAATGCAAATCAAATTGAAAATGCAATGCAAAATCATGAGATAAATAACCTAGATACTAGATGCAATATGTGAAAGAATGTAAAATGAACCAAGTTCAAACTCATCATGGTTGATCAGAAATGATTTTTCAAGTTAGGGTTAGAAAAATGTGATTTTTATGAACCCTAATTCAAAGTAAATTATGAAAACATGATCAAACCTAAAAATAAATTTGTATGGTGAGTTTGTAAATGTTTCAAAATGTATGAGAATGCATCATGGATTTTTTGGTGATTTTTAGAAACCTAAATGTATTTTTAATTAATTAAAATCAATTAATTAATTAAATAAAATATTTAAATGATTTAAAAATAATTTTTTAATGCAAAAATTAAAATAAAAAATGTTTTTGACTTAAGAAAAATATTTGAAGTGAAAATGCAGAAAATGAGATTTTAAAAATGTTTTTTTTTCTATTTTTAATAAATATGTGAAAGAAATGAAATAAAATGAAATAAAAATGAAATAAAATGAGAAGTATGCAAGATCAGTGGCTCAGGTTCAAACTGGGGAAGACTGCGCACGCGTTTGGATGGCTGGTATTGAATCTGGCTAATTAATTATGTTTATTTTAATTAATTAGAAATTAAAGCTAATGAACTAATTTGATCCGTCCAATCACCTAAGTTAATCAAGATCTAAGGGTCCATATGCAATCTGGCAAATAAAACCTAATTAAGCCCTAATCCCTTTCAGGCGACCGAAGCAGTTTTCCGGTCGTCTTCTCCGGCCAACCCCACGACCTAACATCTTCCTTAGGCCACTACAAACCCTAAAACCTGCCCAGAAATGATCCTCAACTCACACACAATCAAAATCAATCATCAAATATGATTTATAACACACAAACATGGAGAATCGAAGAAGAACAAAAATCTGGACAAACTTTCAGAAGCCTATGAAATCCTCATTTCTCCACCATTTTCAATTTTAAAGACATCATGATAAACCCCATAACATTTATTTTCATCTTGTTACAAGAAAATAAGGTTTTGAGAGAAAGTGTTCTTGAGGTTACCTGAGTTGGAGCTTTTCACTCTTGAGCTTTCTGACCCTTTCTTTGATGCAAATCAACCTCAATGGACTCCCTGAAGCTAATGAGATGCTTAGAATAAGATTTGAATTGCTATTTTGAGGTGTGTGGTTCTGGTTTGACAGAAAATGGAGTTCGTGTAGGGGAGGTTTCAGGCCATGGCAATGGGTGTTTTTTTATCCTTATGGTGTGTATGATTGAATGGTGAAAGAAGTTTCCAGGTTTGATGGTTGTGTGTTGAGTTTCGAAGAGATGAAGGTATGAGGTAATTTTTGTGATTTTGAACTTGTGGATGGTTTCAGGCTTGTGTGATATATGAAATGAGGTCCATGATGTTTGTATAAAGCAATGTGATTGGTTTAGAGAGTTGGTGTGGCACAGTTTGATTGGCATGGTATATTTTGCAAAAAGTCAAGATTTTAGTACCCACAAGCATGGGCTCGGGTCAGAGGATATCTAAAGGGTGGATTGGCCTCAGCTGAGTTTGTGGAGGACCCTTGGATTGGATTTGAGGATCTGGATGGCTTGATTCATGAGATAGCATATGTTTTGCAACTTTCCCTCTTTGAGAATTTTGTGAAAATGGCTTATAGAAACTTGTGATCCAATGCATGATTCTGATCCAAATATGTTGCATTATCATGTTATGATGCTTAGAGGTGGATTAGAGATCATTAGAATGCTTAAAACTTGGTTTTGCAAAAAAATCCTCTTTGGCACATACTTGAAAATTACAAGATTTTTCCCAACTTTGAAACATCATATCTTGAGTTCTAGGATGAATCAAGAGGAGTTCTTGTACTTTTTGAAAATGGGAAGATCCAATCTACAACTTTCATGTTTGAAGATTTTTCATTTGAAGCATTTTTGATCAAGAAAGAGGAGGTTGAAAATCTTTCACAAAATGGAAAGTTTTCATTACAAGTCATGTCCAAAAATGGAAAGTTTGCAAATGGCTTGAAATTATTCAATCATGTGAACTTCTAACCACTTCTAAGATCAAATAAAGATCATATAACCTAAAATTGATGAAAATGACCCTTTGGTTCCATTGGATGTGGCCTCAGATGCCCTGATTCTGACTTTTCTTGCACAATAAGTTACCAGTTAATCAAATGACTTCCACAATGAATTCCTTCATCAAATTTGGTACACATGCTACTTATAACATATTAAGACCAATGGAATCAGAAATGACTAAATAAATTAAGATTAAGGGCCTCAAACCCAAAACCCTAATTTTAGGTCATCTGTGCAGGAAATCTTCAGTTTGCCTCTATGCCTTTGCCATGCTTTGTGATATTTTGACTTTAATGAACCTTGGGGGCATAATATGATCATGGAATACACATGGACCCTCTTTCCAAGCTTCATGGCCTTTGAGATGGCTCATATCACTTCTTGGATTCATCTGATGACAAACCCTAGCTATGCAGTTTATGCAGTGAAACAAACTATGTAAGGTGAGATGATATGCCTATGCAATGCTATTTGAAAGATCACAAGCCATGGTGTGAGTAAAAGTGAGGGAAAATTTGGGGTGTTTACAATAACCTCCTTCACCGAAAACAATTTCTTTCGTGAAACGGTTTGTAGCAAGTTCAATATCCCTCAAAGTAAACCAATGACCCCAATCTAAGTGTGAGAATTTCGGAAGACCAGATAGAGGCGAATAAGTTAGTATATATTACGAAGAAGAAGAAGAAGAAGAAGAAGAAGACTGCTTATAGACAGTAATTGTTCCAGAGCTACCTTTTTCACTCGGTTGCGAATGCGACCCACCACCATCTTTCTCCATGTATTGATGAAACGATTCAGAATGACTACTATTATCACCATTATACATTGACCCTAGAACAATTGTAGTATCATGACTAACTCTACTTAAGTTATCCATAAATAAAAAATTATTTGCCTTGCTTATTTGAGGAACATAGGATTTGTTTTGACTACAACCCAGGAATAACCTGAAGTAAAAATAACCAGCCAAGAAACACAAAATTCAAAGAAAGTAAGCAATGAACTAAAATTACGAACACCTATATGCCAACAGGATTAGCTCAGGTATATTAAAGAATGTTGATAATTTTCCAGAGTTACCTTCTAAAAATGTCAGACAACTTTGGTACTATCGACCAAGTGTGACCTTTTTCCGAAAGAGGAATGAACCTTTGTTGCTATTACTACTACTTCAATCTCTCCGAGTTTACACATTGAACCTAAAAATACATCGTCTCCCATTTTTTTGTGACAGGCAGGGACTCTCCAATAAGGGCTGACTACAGGAAACAGAACCGAAATATCATGAGTACTCCATCCCAATTCTTGATCAGTTATTTACAGTTTATGTCATGAAAACTTATATAGTTAAAACATTAATGAGGACAAAAATTGAAACACTTTTTCTTTATTTCAGGTCAACAAATGAAGAGTTTCCTGGTCAATTTTGAGAGGGTCTCCTAGGAGCAAGAGAGCATCGACTGGAATGATATCTCCTAACTTTATGTTGATTATATCACCAGATACTAAAATAGATGCATCATCTTCTTGCCATTGACCATCTCTTAGAACCTGAACAATTAGTTAGATTCAATGATTCATGTTATATACAATGCAAGGAAGGAACATTAATCAAGTTCAGAAAGAGAAGACATACCTTCGAAAGAACAACTGAACAATGAAACGTGTGGGATGAAATAAAAGGCATACCTTCAAGAAATTTTTATCACGATAATAATCAAGACCGGGAGGCGCATTTTGTATGGTCATGAGTAAAACCTAAACAGATAACAAACAATTAATAATAGCAAACTATCTCCCTCACCTCACCAATATCATTCTATATTCTTCAAAGTCACACAGTTAGATAAATTGATAAAATACCTTCATTGGAGGATACTTAGAGAAAGTGCTTGACCATGAGCCAACTCAAGTGCAGTAATTCCAAAAAAATTCAAATATCAACCTTGAAATTATAACCAGTACCAGGTTGAAGCACCTTCGGAGCCATCCTTCAAAACCAACCTCAAAAACAATATTCAATCAAATCACATAATCAATTCACAAATGAACAAACAACGAAATAATATTGAAATCACATAATACAAATAATGAAGTAAAACCAGTACCATCAAAGAGTACCAACGAAAGTATTCCTCGAATGTTGCTGATCATCGGTATCAAACATAGAAGCGGAAACACCGTAGTTAGAAGGTTTGACTTCACCATTAGTATAAAGCAAAATATTTTGATCCTTAACATCACGATGAATATGGCCATGCTGATGAACATAATCTAACACCTTAAGTGTTTCCTTAAAACAGGATCCAAAAACATCTTCAAGTCCATCTGGATAGGCAACTTTCATTAGATGCATTAATGGGTTCTGAAACCAAAATAAACAAAATAAATAATGAGTTAATCTAGGAAATGAAAAAGATTGATTGACCTTATGAACGATAGGCATTTTTGGATCGGTAGGCATTTTTTGGATTGGAGATGAAATTCAAGATCTCAGAAGGATCAAAACCCATGGGTTCCGAATAACAGGAGATCTACTATAAAGGAGGAAACCTTTAGGTATCATTCTAATATCACCAGAAGAAACTTTCAACCTTCCACATTCAGAGATAAAGAAAGGGGGGTAACGAGAAACGCATTTAGGGTTTTGGGTGAAAGAGAGAAGCCAGATAGAGAAAGGGGGTGACAAGAAAGAGGGAGAAAGGAAAGAGAAGAAAATGAGAGAGAGGAGAAAAGGGACGGAGAAATTGATGCCATGTGGACGTATGCAGAAATTTCATTGGCCTAGGAATTTATGTTTATTGAATTACGATAAAGGGCAGATGATAGTGTAATTTTTTTTCAATAGAAGGGTAGAATTAGGAATGCATAAGCATTTTCTAATCTTTCTGGGATAGTTGATTACTCTCTCCCTATAATCCCTATCTCTCTCACTAAACCCTCCTTCTGCAATTCATAGCCGCCGGAAACCAAAATTCAGTTGGAGAAGACGGTGGCCACCCCCAATCTTCTCCGGTGAGACCACCCCTAATAAAAAACATTATACACAAACCCTACCTATTTTTCTTCACTCTACCCAAATCTGACCTCAGAATAACCCAAATCCTCACCAATCGTCTGGATAGAGACCCGCAAAAAACGAATAACTAAATCTCAAAAGCAAACGAGTTTCTCGAAAGCAAAGTAACAAAAGGACAGCCAGACTCACACAAGATAAAATCAAGTCACAAGGTTAACGTTAGGGAGAAACTAAAGGTTATAGGGATACCTCTTGAAGAACTCTCCAGGAAGAGCTTTGGGGTGCCTTTAAGTACCTTCTCTGACACTTTTTCAACCCTCTTTCGATCAATGCGCCTTCTTCTACTCTCTTATCTTCTACTTCTTTTTTTCTTTGATTGTTGTTGTGTTCGTTGTTTCTTTTGTTTCTTATGCTTCTCCTTTTGTTTTGTTGTTATGTTGTTAGATGTAGTTTTTTAGCTTACAACATTGAGAGTTTCGATGAGAAACTCTCAATGTGTTGATTTTTCTTGAGCTTTAAGTGTAGGATATTGTGTATAGTTTTCTGCATAATGGCTAGGTTTTTTGTGTAGGTCCTCTCTTTCTGTCCCAATGATTGAAGGTTTTATAGAGGCATATTAGGGTGTATGGTACGCGTGAGCTGATCAAATTTATAGAGAGGAACATGTGAACATATGAGTTGTATTTTCAATATGTTGGAGAATGAATATTGTTGTGAAATGGTGTGGGGACCAATTGGTTATGACTCATCCTCTTGCTTTGTCCGTAGTGAGTTAAACTTCCTTCTAGAAAGGATGTGTGTTTTGAATTTTCACTGTTGTACAAATTTTTTACACTGATATGAATTTGATTTTTTTTACCACTGCAAACTGTGTTTTCACCACTAGTAAAATCGTGAGTTTTGAGTCAAAACAATATATGTTATGTACACTGATGACTTGCTAATTGATTTTGAGAATTAATTTGCACATTGTCCTGATTCTACTTCATTGGCTTTCAGGTTCATTAATGACTCAGAAACTTGGATGAGATCTTGGCATGATAGTGAGGCAATTCACTGAGATTTTCGAAGTTCAGGAGACACAAAGAAACTTGGATTTTTGAAGTTTAGAAGACACAAGTAAACTTGGATTTATCTTGGATGAATTGGCTTCAATTGGTGTAGTAGTTTTTTAATGGAACTTGTATGAAATATTGGCATGGTCATATGAAAACTTGGCTTCTAGAATATAGCAGTCGTGTATCTTTTGTAGCATAGCAGTCTTTTTTCTCTCTTTTTTTATTGTTGTATTGTATATGTCTAAATGGTAATGGGTTTGATGAAATGGGCTTATGACTTGTTATCCTCCATGAGCTATAAATAAATAAACTTTAACATTTTGAATGGGCTTTTGAAATGTAGTTAGAATTGGCTCTTGCTATTTGCACATGCTTCTTGGATTAATTTGGACTTTAATGATATTGCACCTTATTGAACTTTGGTAGAATTATCTTGCAAATTTTGAACTTTTTTGAAAACATGATGGCATATAATAGTTGACACTTGAATTTCCATGTGGATGTCATATTTAATTTGAGTCCAAGAATCATGCTAAAACTGAATTCCGAACTTCTTAAAACCTTGAATCAATTTTTGAGAAAATATTCAAACACGAATCAATCACTAATCCATCTTGAACTTGCCCCTGAATTATGATAAAACAAGAACTTCATTGCGGACCAAACAGATAGATCTTGAAACACGAGCCTTAACACAATGTGTAAAACCCTAATCTTGTTCACTTGATGATTTTCAAATCCAGATAATTTGAGAATGAAGTAACCCTAATTTGATGACTTTGAATTTCAATCAAGACTGCACACACATTTGACTTGAAACCAATGCCTTTGCCAACCCTGCACACACACACATAGAGCAAATTGTGACATATTTTTTGGTATTTTGAATAATGGTTAGTAAACAAAAATAAATAAAAGTAAATATACATGAAGAAAAAATTTGGGGTATGACAATAATCAAAACAAGTGGGGGACTAAAAAAATCCTGGAACTTAACAACTTAGGGGACCAAAAAGCTGAAAAAATTAAAAGGGAGACTAAAACGTTAAAAATATGTAAATAGGGGGAGTAAAAGTGAATTAAGCCTAATATAATTTATACGGATTAATTATGATTGGTTCACGTAAACGAGTTTGTGGGTAAAAGTTTGAAAATTTGTTGCCCAGACTAATTTACACCGTGTTTCATTTGTTTGGTTCGATTTTTCCTAAACTAAAAATATTCAACCCAATTAATCGTTAGTTGGTCCAGAAGTGAATGATGTTGGACTTGGTAGTGAGAATTATTATTTGATCCCCCACAACTGCAGTCGAGAGGGGACTGTAACTATTTGATGCCAGAACTGATCCATGAACCAGATTAATCGGTTTAGTGGACCGAATACTGATAGTGAAAATTAAAAAAAATGTTCAACCCCAAACATTTTGATTTTATTTGGATTTTAATTTGGTTTGAATTTGTCTAAACCAATGAAAACCCTTAATTGTGATTTTTTTTTTGTTGCCACTATCTTTGTTGTACTTTGATAATTTTTCACCCATATTATATTTACTTTTCGTAGCTTGAATCTTTTTCTATATAAACCCCCTTATTTTTAGGAGAGTTTGTTGGCTTGTGAATATCTTGTTGTACTTTGGTGATTTTTCATGCTTATTATGTGGAAGTTTTGTAGCTTGAATGTTTTATCTAGAGAGACCCCCTTAATCAATAAAGTTTGTTGGTTTGTGTTTTGTTTGTTATTCTTTTATTGTATCTTTAATATATTTTTATTTTTATTATATTATAATAAAAGAAACTTATTTTAATACAAAGTTATGAGTATGTAATTTGATTACCGTAACTTAATATACTTTTGCTTTATAATTGGATATGTTAGTCATATTCACTCATATGCTTGAAAGGTGACACCTCCTTCCCAGGAACAATACTCATACAAATACAGAGTCTTAATTAATACCTATCATTTAGGATGTGTTTATTTCAAGTTATAAAATATCAATTTCTTAGAATTCTATTCCTAGAATTATATTTTTGTAAGAATGTTAACAATATTTATTTAATTTAAAACTTTCATCAATGTTAACAATATTTACTTAATTTAAAGTTTAAAACTTAATTAAGCTTTCATGAATGTTAACAATATTTACTTAATTCAAAGTTTAATTTACTTAATTTTTAAGAATTCAATTTCTTAGAATTCAATTTCTAGAATTATTTCAAGTTTGATCAAAGTTTAAAACTTTCATGAATGTTAACAATCTTTACTTAATTTAAAAAATAAATAATAAATAAATGCGATTAAAAATGAGAAATTATAGTTAGTTAAATTTTATTTCAATAGAAATATTGGATTCCCACCCTTCAAACATGAAAATAATTATGACAAAACTGATGTGTAACAATGTTCCTTGGAATAAAAAAAATGGGAATAACTTTTAAAAGGCGTAATACTCTTTTTGGTCCTCTAACTATATGTTAGAGTCCAATTTGATCCTCTTTCTTTTAAAAGTTTCAAATTTGTCCCATATGTTTTTAAAATGTTCCACGTTTGTCCTTTCTGTTAGAAAAGTTAAAGTTTGGCTTAAAATGTTGATTATGTGGAATTAGTTGACTGATGTGTAATGTAATGAATGGTGATGTGGAATTATGTGGAATTAGTAACCAATTCCTTTTCAGATTCTAGGGTTTCTTAATTTTGTATTTTAGGGATTTTTGCCCCCCAAACAAAATCTATATTTTTTATTCTAAGGTTTTTTGCCCCCTTTCAAAAACTAGGGTTTATGTATGTCTTTTCTGTAATTTGCGTTTGTAGGTGATTTTGGTTTCAAATGGAAGAACTAATAACTCTTAACATTCACCATAGTGGTGAATTTTTGGATTTTGAATAAACTAATTATGTTGGTGGAAAATGCAATGAGTTAAGGGTAGATGTTGATAGGTGGTCATATTTTGAGTTGATTGGTGTTTTAAAAGACCTAGGGTATACTCAGGTAGAGAATATATATTATAAGGATCCTACATTTGGAATTAATTTTCTTAAGGATGATAAGGGAGCTTTAGACATAGCTGACTTATGTAGGGTTCACTTGAAAGTAGACATTTATATTGAACACCCTATAACCCAACCTGAGTATGTTGATGTTCCATTAGATGAACAACCATCAAACATGGAGGAGGAACCATTAAATGAAGAACCCCTGAACACGGTTGTTCCTGAACACTATGACATTGTTGCAGAGTTGGTTGAACATGTGATTAAGGATGTAGAAAAGAAGCATGAGGAAGTTAATGTAGGTGATGGAGGGAATGTTGATGAGGGAGTCAATCTAGGTGAGAGAGTGAATGCTTATTAGGGATTCAATCTAGGTTAGGTAGATTATACTAGTGAGGGACTGAGTATAGGAGAAGGATTGAAGTATGGTGAGGGTGTCAATCAAGATGAGAGAGTTGATGCTAGTGATGGACTGAAGACTAGTGGGAGTGTGAATGTTAATGAGGGTGTTAATCTTGATAAGGGAGTTGACACAAGTTCTGATGATGAGGATTCTTAATTTATTCATGATAGTTCTATGGAAGTATCATATACTGATTCTGATGTTAGTCTGGACAATGAGGAAGAGCATGTTGTCAAAATGGTTAGTTATGATGATAACCTTGAAGGATGAAATAACTTGAAGAAAAAGAAAAGGGAAGGACAAATTGTAAAGGATAATTATGGTTTATATGATAGTGACTATTTAGATAGTGGATGTGATAGTGAGGATAGTTAAGAACCAAGGAAGAAGAAGCATCCCATATTTAAACCTGTGAAAGATATGTCTGACTATAAGTGGGAGTTGGGCACTTACTTTAATACCAAAAGTGAGTTTAAGGAAGCCATGCAGACATATGCATTTCAAAATGGAAGAGGTTTAAATTTTTTGAAAAAATGACACACAAAAAAAAGAGTGAAAGTTGTGTGTAAGGAAGGATGTGAGTGGAAGGCATGTTGTGGAAAGTTGTCTGATGAGGAGACTTGACAACTTAGGAAACTAGTTGACATACACAATTGTCTTAGAGAGTATAATGTTAAGATGATGAGTATAAGATGGCTTAGTAATAGGTTACAAAACTATTTGAAAAATAATCCTAAACTCAAGCTGAAAGATATAAAAAGAGAAGGCACTTAAGAAATAGAATGTAGGGGTTAACAAAATAAAGGCAATCAGGGTCAGGTTTGCTGTAAGGGATATGGTAGATGGATCTTTATTAGGAGATTAAACAAGGATTTATGACTACTGTCATGAGATTTTAAGGACCAATCTTGGTTCTGCTGTCAAACTCAATGTCACACATTTTCAAGAGGGGGATGAGGATACAAAGCCTTACTTCAAGAGACTATATATTTTATATGTTGCTTGTAAGAAGAGTTTCAAGTTTTGTAGGCTAATAATTGGACTTGATAGATGTTTTTTGAAGGGCCTATATAGTGGTCAGTTTCTGGAAGCAATTGGAACAGACCCCAATGACCAAATGATGCCTATTGCTTTTGCTGTGGTGGAAGGTGAGACTAGAGATAGTTGGACATGGTTTTTGACCCTACTGATTGATGATTTAGGGGGAATAGAAGAATGTAGGACTTATACATTCATCTCTGATCAACAAAAGGTACCATTATATTGCTTTATGAATATTAACTTGTTTTTTGAACATTAGTTCTATATTATTTTGATTTGTTATATGTATTTTCAGGGTATATTTCCTGCTATAGATGAATTATTACCAGGTGTTGAGCAAAGGTTTTGTGTGAGGCACTTATAAAATAATTTCAGAAAGAGATTTCTAGGAAAAACATTGAAGGAGATGATTTGGAGAGAAACTAGAGCAAATTACCAAAACGCTTGGGAAAGGGAGATGAGAGGTATGAGACAAATACATGAAGATGCCTACAAGCACATGATGCAGACACCACCAAGATTTTGGAGTAAGTCATATTTTAGGACCACCACAAAATTTGATATTGTGCTAAATAATATGTGAGAGGCATTCAACGGTGTGATTGTAGAAGCAATGGTAAAACCATTGGTAACAATGTTAGAAGAAATAAGGGGGTATATAATGGAAAAATGGGTAGGAAATAGCTTGAGGTTCTCTAATTTGAGTGATGGGGGATGTTTTACCAAATATCAAGAAGACGTTGGAGAAAAACAGTAGTTACACCAATTCATGGATAGTAAGGTAACACGTATTCTTGTGTTTGTTTATATAGGTAGTATAACATTAATTCTAGTAAGGTAACACTTATTTGTGTTTGTATAGGATGTAAGCAAAGTATATATTTGAGGTGAAGCATATTGAGAACCAGGGCGATATCTTTGTGGTCAACCAGAAGGACCATGACTGTTCTTGCATGAAATGGCAGCTGGCAGGTCTTCCATGTGTCCATGGAATTGCTTCAATGAAGGCTGAAGGCCTTTCTGTTGATGATTTTGTGCCAGATTATTACAAGATGGCTAGGTATCTTTAGGTTTATGAACCAATAATCTATCCACTTAAAGGTACCAATTTATGGGTTAGGACTGAGTACCCTGATGTGCAACCACCCAAATACAAGAAAATATCTAGAAGGCCCAAAAAAAGGAGGAATCGTGAGCAGGGTGAGATTGATGGATCTGATAGAAAAATAAGGAAAACTGGTATGATTCTGTAAAACCTCAAAATTTTCCCTCTCATTCCCTCAACATTTTGCATAGCATCTTGCATACATAAATTCATAAAATGATCAAAAACATTGCATCATGTATAGCATAGTTGAGGCATAGGTATGTGATCAATGACTAGAGCAACTAAAGGCTATACAAAGGCAACCAAAGAGCCACAAAGCTTCTCAACCTTTTGCAAGGGGTCTACAACATCCCACAAGTCTCCATTTGAAGCCTCAAGTATTGGAAAGAAGTGAATGGCTCCAAGGAATGCAAGCAGTGCAACATCTCCTGAGGAAATAATCCAAATTAGGGTTTCAATTGTGAAGGGCTTCTCCATGAATTTTTGAGCAAAAGGTGGATTCCATTGTGTTCTATATGACAACAAGTGTCTATGGTTCAAATTTCATCCACAAGTTCATTTTGGAAGAGGTTCAATTGGTCAGATGATTGAAAATCAGGAAATTGGAGAAAGGTCAACCAGGCTGAGTAAAAAGTCAACTCTGGACTCCTTGAGGTCAAGGTCATGAAATTTTGGTCACAAAGGACTTATGGGCCAAATTTGAGCAAGAAAGAATGGAAAATTTAAAGAAAAAACAATTTTTAGGGACTATGTATCGATACATACGAGTTTTGTATCGATACATGTTTGTTGTGTAGTTTTGGAAATGGAATATGTATTGATACATAAGCATGATGTATTGATGCATGATCAGAAAAACCTGCAGGATGCATCGATGCATCCGTGTTATGTATCGATACATATTAGTTAAAAAACTGACATGTATTGATGCATCTGTGTTATGTATCGATACATATCAGTTAAAAAACTGACATGTATTGATGCATCCGTGTTATGTATCGATACATAGTTGTTTTTTGCTGAAAAATTGTCAATGCTTCAGTATGTATCGATGCATACCCACATGTATCGATACATGATGTTGTTTTTCTGCTAAAAAGTTATTGTATGATGCATAGAAAGGGGCAATGACAGTGTTGTCTTGGGGAAGAGTTCAGGAATGACTTGTGCACATACTAGAGCTCATTTAGCTTCACATTTGCTTCAATTCAAACCTCAACCATTGCAACTACATTAGATTGGTCCTCACCACAAGGATCATGAGTTGGTCTACACTAGATCTATTGGTCTCAAGCTGCAGTTAGCCTCTGATTTTGTTGCATCAGCAGGTTATCATTATGTGTATGCAGGACCACTTTAAAGGTTGTGCATCTCACAATCAAGTGAGCAAACTCAAGCTGTAATCCTTGGGCAATTAAGCTGGTGTTTCACTTCACTAATCTTCAGCATAAGCTTCATGTTCTCTGCAACATTGGATTAGTTTCAACTGAAGAAGGTTCTAGAAATCTAGCTGGCACAACTGTCATAACTAACTTCACTCATTTAACTCACTTCACTCATTTAACCAAGGCTAATTAACCATGGTTCTAACTGTTAACCAGAGGTCAAATGCTCTATAAAAGGATGAGTAGTGACTGAGTTTGGGGTTCAGCTTCATTTTCCTCAAATCACACCAAAATCCTCCAAATTTGGCTCTGCATTTTCTCTCCAAATTCTCTGCATTTTGAAGGATTAAGCTTCCACAACCATAGCATTGATCATCTTCTTCCTTGTGCTTCTTCAAGCACCATTCATAGTGCATTCTCATGGAGATTTGAAGCTGGAAATTTGAAGTTGCATCATCACAACATTTCCACCTTTTGAATTGAACAAGCTAAATCATCATCTAACAAGCCTCATTGAGCATCAATTCATCACCAGCATCATGATTCGCATCATATCCATGGAGTTTATAGCTTGAATCATCAAGAATTCACTTCTGAATTTTTTGCATCTTCATCAATTTCTCAAGATTCTTCATCAACAAAGTGTTTATTTCACTTCACAAAGGATCAAGATCAAGCATAGAAGACATTGGAACCTCATCTCTGGATTTCTACAACTCTAAACACCACTGAATTTCAGGTTTCATCTTCAATTCCATTGACACGAATTCTGATTTTTTTGGTTGTTTTGTGTTGATATGAGCTCAATAGGAGCAATGCTTGTGCTGGCTAGTTGATAGGCACCTTAGGTACTTAGATTCAATTTTTAGGTTGATTCTTGTGTGCTTCAATTTGCATTATTCATGAGCCTTAGGAGAAAGTCAAGCCTAGATTGTTGATGTACTTGAGGAGACGAACCCATCCATGGCCTTATTTTTCAGTTTGGTAGACATTTTTCCAAAGCCTAACCGGAGAGTAATCAGATAAGATGACCGGATTTTTGCTCCGGTGACCAGAATAGTAAGCCTAGCATTAAGTGGGAACATAACACAACCATTAGATCAGTTTCCATATGACAAACCAGAATCAGCCACCACATTAATGAACATGTGCCACTCATGTGCTCTAATTTATGAAGAGCTTTTCAGATCACTATTTGCACCCCAACATGTTTGGGTCCATCCCAATTCAGTTCAACTTTCCACTTCCTGCACCCCTCTTCATTTGCCTTGTTTTGTTTATTTTCTGTTTTACATAACTTTCAATTTTAATCCAACAAAAATACCAAAATTCATGATAAAATTCCCCAAAATTCACAGAGACTTCCTAACTCATTTTAGAAATTTTCCACACTTTTACTTTCTGATTTTAGCCATTTTTCGATTTTATTTCGATTTTCCATTTAATTAGTTTTCTATGGAATTCTTGCAGCTACACTTCATTTTGTTCATTTTATTTCTCCCACTTCCAGTTATCTTTTTGTCCCATTCTTTTTTCTGTGATTAGAGGACTCATAAAAGAACCTGGAATTATTTTTGTCATATTTTTGGGTCCATTTTATCCACTATTTTGGCAGCATAGTTTGTGTAAAATTGTGTTTAGATCTTATGTAGATTTAAGTGACCTTTTGGCATAGTTAGGTTATGAATTTTTAGGATATTTTATAACACAACATTAGATTTAGGTTAGGGACCTTAAGGATTTAATCTCATATTTTTCCAGGACCTTTACCATTTTTTTTGTGCTTTGACTTTATTCGAGTTTTCCATGCAAATCCACCTAGTTTCCGCTAAGGTTTTAGTGCCATTTAGGGCATAGTTTGAGTGTGTTTCTCTTTTCAACCTTAGATCATTTTGGTATGACTTAGCTACTGACCTTAGAAGCTAGATAGCATATAATATCCCTTAGGACTTGACTTTAGGCCTAGGATTTCATTAACATCCTCCTTAGATAGTGTGAGTGGTTTGAAAGATTTGCCATGCTAATTGTTCTTATTTCTCTATCATGCTAACATTTGTTTTGTAGGGGGAAAGATGAGGTAATCACTTTATTACTTTTATCTTATGCATTTTAATTGTTTTTGCCTTATCACTTGGTGCTTTGTTCATAGGTCCCTTTTGTTCTTTAGATTCAACTTAACTTCCTTAGAAAGTAAGTTGAATTCTAACTTGTTTCTTTCTTCCTTATGTTAGAATACCTCATTAACCATAGGACTACATGTGTGTACATAATAAGATTACTTAGGGTTGTGTCTTAGTCCCCCATTAGCTTTGACCTTTGCCTTTTGAGTCTTTCTTTTCTCATCTCCAAACAAAATCCAAAAAAGACTTAATAAATATATGAAAGGATCCTTTGTGTATAGCCTTATTCCATGGGACACTTGCATTCATTCCATCTTGGAGTGGTGTAGGCTTGTCTAGCATGATGTACAAGTCTTATCAAGGGGTTGTTTCACAAAGAAAAATTTAAAAGATACTTCTTCACAAAAGCAACAAAAACATGTAATAAAGTTCAGCAAGCTAGTGAACTTAAACCCTAATTCATGGAAACAAGGCTTGGATAAATTCTCCTTGTTTGGTGTGCTTGTTCTATTATTCCATCTTGTTATGTAGCAGCGAGTACACATTCCATGGAAAAGAGTTTGAAATCATTTCCTTGTGTCAAATTCATAAAAACTCTTAAAAAGAAAACAACAAACAATAAGCAACTTTCCTGCGGGAACTTCTCTTCTCATCTTATTCACTCACAACGCGAACTCGCGACGACTTGTCCCGCATGAAAGACGGTAAACGCACTCGTACCAGACGAGCCTGCAACACCTGAGCATAGACATACGCAGTTCCAGCTATAAAAAACACAAACAAAAAGTTCTCGCCTTAGTTAGGCGAACTACGTCGACTCTGATCCTCATTATCCCGATGAGGTACGTAGGCAGCGGGGTAGGGCCCGTTCGAGCACATTCTTTATTTTTCATACATTTTCCTCATTCTTTCTTTTTGTTCCCTTTATCCTTTCTCATTTCAATTCCAGTTCCAGTAGCAGTTTTATTCAGTAGTACTTTATTTCTTACCCTTTGAAACAAAATAAGCAAGCGTGGATCCCGTCGGGTACGGCGGACGGTCTGGGGTGCTAATACCTTCCCAAGTTGTAACCGACTCCCGAACCCAGATCTTTGGTTCACAAGGCCTTGTCTTTTCCTTCTTCCTCAGGTTTGTGCAGCATTACCTTTCCCGTTCCTTCGGGATAAAAATGTATGGCTGGCGACTCTACCTTTTTCCGTGCTACTTTCGCGTTTGTACTAGGATGAAAATCTCGGGAGCGACAACTGGCGACTCTGCTGGGCATGCCCCTAGAATCTTTGGTTCCCTGGTAGAGTCAATCCTAGCGCCTGTTTGTTTTTACTTTCTTTGGGTGTTTATATGTATGTGTTGTTGTGCTTATTTACTGTTTTCGTTTACAGTTTATTTTACTACTTTATTTACTGCTTTCAGTATTTATTTTCACATGCATCATATGCTGGACTGTTTTACTTTCATTTTTTTCTGTGGGATGGGGTTACTGTGAGATGAGCTTGTAATCGGGGCTCGAGTGCACCCTAGGACTTAGAGTGGTTCCACTTTGACTTCATGGCATCTTGCTATGTTGGTAGTAGTGAGTTCCACACCTTGACTTGCGACCTTCTCAGAAATGTATTGATGCCGGAATCTTTCTGGGGAAATACACAACCTTGATAGTTATGTGCAGTCAAGGGACCGATCATTGAGAACCTTTATGGAAACATCCCTCTCCAGTGATGACAGTGGCAGACCACATTTGTTGGCAAACCCACTCGCATACGAGGGCCCACTGGGGACTCGCATAGGATGGCCTGGTTCTCTCATAGGAATCCAGTTAAGGCAAACTGTTCGTATGACGATAGTATTGTACCCTTCAGGATGAATGTTGTTGTTTCTCGATTCAGTGCTTGAAGCTAAGGACTTATGAGGGATGCTTGTTTCCTTGGACTCAGCTGAGACCTCCATGAGTAGTACATAATGCCAAACCGATTCCCTGATTTGGTCATGAGCCATTTCTCGGAAATGGTGAATGTATTATTGTTATTCGGCTTTGAGAGTTTGTGATGTTAACCCGAGTAGCACACCCATGAGATGGGAGGGGTTTACAGGTTTGCAGGAACCATAAACTTCAACATACCCGCTTTGCCAGTGTTGTTTTGTGATATTATCTGGTGCTATATGGTTCTTTGATTCTGAGATCCAGGATTTCTATTCAGGGAGATTGTTACTGTGATTATCATTATGACCTTGATATTGTGACTGTTATTATGAATCTCCACGGACACTTGGCTCGTTGTTCAACTTCAACACCATCAGTGACTATTCTATTATGTGATCCAGTTCTACAGTTATTGGGTTCTCAATTATGGGGTTCTATACAGAGATGGTACTGCTATTTGTGGTTCTATACAGATAATTGGTTCACTGCTCAACACTAACATCAGACTATTGATCACATGCTTGTTGCATACATGACATCATAGCAATTCTGCACACATGTTCAGTTATTTCCGAGGATCACATATATGAATCATGTTGTTGGATTTTTCTGTGTCAGAACTTGAATCAAAGCAGATAGATTCCTTAGAAATGACTGAACATGGCATTTGCATACATCCTTGCATTCATTACAGGTGTTCGAAGAGAGATTCTTATCCTGACTTGGTTTCTCATCGAGATGGACAACTTGAATCAAAATTATCAAGGTATAACTCCGGGCGGAGGTAACCAAATGAAGACCCGGCTGGGGCAATTCAGGCAAAGGTGCAAGCTTTATTTCAAAGTCAGAAACTGCGGAAAGAGGAAGTCAACCAAATGAAGACTCATATGAGCTTGGTTATAGAAATCTTGAATGCAGTTTCAAGGAAATGAAGCTATTTTCATCCCTATTGAGGGGAACTATACTGCTCTGATTCTCCATTGGTCAATGGAGATACGTAGGCAGGAGATCATATGAGATCTTTCCGAGCAACCTTATCTATTAATTTTATCAACCTCTTCCCTTCAGATTTCGTTTGTCAGCATCCAATTTCAGCTTCCCAAGAGAATCCAAAGGGCAGAGCATATGGGTAAAGGCAAGAACAACTTGAGAAGAAGTTTGATCATATTTTGATGTCGTACGTGCAACGAGTTTCCTCATTTACTCAAATTCGAACTGGTTGAGCTAGTTGTATCAGGATCATCTCCGACAAGGCTTCCTTTGGGGTTTCAATTCCAAGTATGATTACCATTCTGGGGCACCTGGCCTTTTAATTTAAGATTGCAAGTATTTCAGAGGCAGAGGTAAATACAAGGTCACGAATTCGATTGTCTCCAAGACTATTGTGTTCACACTAGGTAAAAGTGGGAATATGGAACCAAAATAGAAATGGAATGAACATCCAGATTGTTGACTGTTGAAAGTCTCCAAGAGCAATAAGTCCAGACAGAGTCAAGCCTCCTAAATAATGGCAACCACGATGTAAAGGCTAGATGCAAGTACCGCTCGGGGGCATTTAGGCATACCATTTGACAACTGTGATGCGTTCAGGCACAAGGTGCAAAATTTGATCGACTCAAAGGTCATCATGCCAGGAAGTCTGCCCACATATTAAAGGCTCCTCATCAAATGGACCTCCCAATTTGCAAAGGCATTTTCAGAAGCAATAAGTCCAGACGGAGTCAAGTCTCCTCAATGAAGGCAATGTTCAGCTTCTTTACTGCATTTTCATTTGTAGTTTATAGTGTTTGTTTAAACATTTGTATGCATGCATGAAACTTATTTGTTTTTGAATGTTAACCATAATAAAATGCACATGTTTTTCTTGAAGTAATCCATTTGTATTCACTCATGATTTTGTGCATGTGTGTTGCAATACCAACTGTCGTGCTTAAACTCTATCAGGGAGGATGACGAAATGAAAACGCAAAAACTCTAATTGTGTGCTTTTGAGAAAGACCCTGTTGACGATGTACATGCATTGTTTCAAATCCTAAACACCGGAGATATAAGGAAGATAGACCCTCGCCAACCCATTTGAGCCTTGAAGTATGAGTTTCTTTTCGCATGAAAACAACCCTTGCAGTTAACCTAGGGGCAGGGTAGGCGTCAGTTAGTTCGACCGAGCGTTCAAATTTCAAAAAGGAGTGCACGTCTGAGGATCCATTACCTTTCGTTGTACCAAATCAGGTGGTCCAATGACCAGAAACCACAATGGTTATCACAAGCAAGAGGTCCAGAGATCGGAAACCACAATGGTTATCCCTCATCAACCAAGAAGTGAGACAGTCACGGCCCTTTCAAAGCAATCAAGACAACCAGTGTCACACAATTTGTTCAAAAAAGAGAATTGAAAAAAAAAGAAATGAAAAAGCCTGCTAAGTCAAAACTTGAAAACGAGTGACTTAGGCAAAAATTAGGGCATCCCGCTGGACTTCACAAAGATTCACAAGAATCAGTCCAGGCAAAAGTTAGGGATAAGCAAAAAATGCAAACGCAAAAGACAAAAAGGATTACACAAGAAAGATCCTTAAATAATAATAAAGTCATGTGATACAGACACAAAAGACAATAGGGGTGGCTGACTCCCAATAACAACCTGATTGGTGCTTAAACCGTTAGTACAATTGGTTCCTCAACCATCACAAAACCTTTTTTAAGAGGTGAGCGCTTGAGAAAGCTAGCTTGAACATAGGAATTGAGAACATCACGAAGATGGGTGGGTACCTATAAACTCCGAGCCTGTATCCTTTGTTTTTTATAACCGTGAACCAGGCCACGATACAACCCTCAAAAGTCCTAACTGAAACAGGGTTATTTCAATAGCGTACTACCATAAGATCACGTTTATGACTCCTATAAGTTGTGTTAAAAGATCTGGGTTGGTGTTGCATATGCATGTTTTCTTCTATCAAAAATCAATGTCGTATTTTAACTAGTGATTCACTCACAAAGGTTGGTGACATCTTTTTATAGTAAAACTTCAAGATTAACATGCGTGTTGCATTAGAATTTTCATTCTCAAAATAAACATTTTCTGCTTGCATACATTTGTTTGGCATCATAAAGTTCACGTATGGAATCTCAGTCCAGAAGCTTAATCTTGCCAAAGTTGAGAAGTCTGAAACTTCCGAAGGTCAATCTGTTGAGATGCACTTTTCAAAAAAAACTCCATTGAGTGGGGACTTTCCCAACCAGTCGTGGTAAGAGCCAACTAATCTGGGGAAATCACATCGAGCAATCTCTCCAAAGTTCTGCCAAACTGGGGCAATCACTTCGAGATCAAATCTCTCAAAGAGCCATCAGTCTGAGGCATGCATTCGAAATTCAGCCAAAATGGGGAAATCACTTCGAGATTCAAATCTCTCAAAGAGCCATTAGTCTGAGGCATGTATTCAAATTTTAGCTAAATTGGGGCAATTACTTCAAGATCCAATCTCTCAAAGAACAAGTGGTATGGGTGTTTTCTTCAAAACACAGTCGGTCATAGGTGATCACTTTAAGGCTCATACTGGGGAAGGCCACCCCAAGAGCACTAGAAGTTACTTTCTCCCGAAGATGGTTAATTAGAAGCACCTACCCAGAGTTCAATATACTGGGGAAGAATATCTCACAGTGATATGAGGTATTTCATGAATCCCCGCGAGGCAAATTATTTCACAGACCCTGCAGGCTGGGGCAGTTATTTCGAGATCCGACAAATCTCTCCAAGAGTTTGAAGACACTAAGGCATTTCGTATGTCATGTTTTCTGTAAAATCCTATTGAGACATTTTCTTCCGATGGACCTTAATCTGAGGCGAGTTGAAAATTGCAAAGAATTATTGTTCACTCATGATTAGTTGGCAATCTATCAACCCAGAGGCTGGAAGCAAAGCCATTGTCAGCATCGTACTTCGAGAGTTGTTTCGTCAGCAGGCTTCATTTATCAGATTTCCTTAGCAAGTCTCATTAGACAATCCCTTCTCCAGCAGTGTAGCAAAGGGAAAGATACTTCTCGAGTAAAAGGGTGTTATCATCCTTCGTCTCTAGTACGAGACGCTTTATAACTCTCATACCCAACATGGGATGCCTTACATCTCTCATTCCCAACATGGGACACTTTACACCTCTCGTCCCCATCGAGGGACAACTTAAACTCTTATCTTCAGCAGGAAGCTTTATCATTGACGTCCTCCATCATCCCCAGTAGAGTTGGAAGTTGAAAATTCCTACCCAGCAGTAATTATAGAAGGCAGGTGTCCTCCCCAAGTAGAGACTTCCTTCCAATACAGGGGTAATTCCCCAGTAGTACAAGGAATTTCTTTCCTCCCCAGCAGGTTACTACCTCAGCAGTGCCATACATCTGGTTCCCCAGCCAAGTCAGAAGGTTTCCACTTCCCCAACAGAGTTCAACGGATAGCGTACCTATCAAGAAAAGTCCATCTCCAACAGGGTCTTGGCTCTCCAATCTCGAAGTCCAATTTATTTTTGGTAGTGGCGGCAGTTCAGATTCGGCGTATCATTAACAACATTCCCCGCAGAGTTGTTTTCTCCTCACAAGGATTGACCAGATCAATGCAGTGATCATCATTTCTCCCCAGTCAAGCCACCTGGGATACTTGCAGTCTCCTTGTTAGGAGATCTCTTTACATTTGCATATGCATAATCATAATTACATTTACATCCTCTAAAGTGTAGCATTTCCATCATTATGGAGCATTACGCCATAGAAAAAATTCAAACATATGCATACGAAGCATAAGCCAGTTGTGGTACCTTGCACAAATTCCTGAAATGTTACATCTCCAATTAGACTGAAGTATTCCTCACAGAATGCAACTTCATTTCCCAGTGTGGTTATTTCTACCAAGTCTTGTTTGTTATCCCTAGTCGAGTCTTGTTTCAGTACAACAATCTCATTTCTTTGTGTCTCGTTTAAGTACAACGATCTCGTTCCTTTCGAGTCTCCATTTAAGTACAATAGTCTCGTCTTTTGGGTCTGGTTTCAGTATAACAGTCTCATTTTTTCGCGTCCCCGTTTCAGGACAACGGTTTCATGTCGGGTTATCATTTAAGTACAATTATCTCGTTCTTTTTGGTCTCGTCTCAGTACGATGGTTTCATTTTCCTGGTTATGGATTGGTTGATACCATCTTCATGATAGATCGGTTGATCTGTGAATCGGTTGATATCACTTCTCTTCGAGTTGTAAATCGGATGATATTACATTCTCGCTTTCCTGGTTATGGATCGGTTGATACCATCTCCATGATAGATCGGTTGATCTTATTTGAGTTGTGAATCGGTTGATATCACTTCTCTTCGAGCTGTAAATCGAATGATATTACATTCTCGCTTTCCTGGTTATGGGTCGGTTGATATCATCTCCATGATAGATCGGTTGATCTTATTTGAGTTGTAAATCGGTTGATATTACTTCTCTTCGAGCTGTAAATTGGATGATATTACATTCTCGCATTCCTGGGTATGGATCGGTTGATACCATTTCCATGATAGATCGGTTGATCTTATTTGAGTTGTGAATCGGTTGATATCACTTCTCTTTGAGCTGTAAATCGGATGATATTACATTCTCACTTTCCTGGGTATGGATCGGTTGATACCATTTCCATGATAGATCGGTTGATCTTACTTGAGTTGTAAATAGGTTGATATTACCTCTCTTCGAGCCGTAAAACGGATGGTATTACGTTCTCGCTTTCCTAGTTATGGATCGGTTGATACCATTTCCATGATAGATTGGTTGATCTTATTCGAGTCGCAAATAGGTTGATGTTGCGTTCAAAGCCCTATTTTGTACAACAGGCTCACCTTCTGTGGCTTGGTCCGCCCAGCAGTCGCATGTTTTCTTTGTGGCTTGGTCCACCCAGCAGTCACATTGTCGAGTCCCATTCCGCTAATGGTATCGTTAAGCCTTGTTTCGCCAACAGTCACCTTCAGTGGCTTGGTCCGCCCAGCAGTCGCGTGTTTTCTTTGCGGCTTGGTCCGCCCAACAGTGACATTTCCGAGTTCCGTTTTGTACAATGGTCTCGTTCCAAAGCCCTGTTTTGTACAACAGGCCCTTCCTTTTCTGTGGCTTGATTCGCTCAGCAGTCGCGTCGCAGGTTATCGTTTTGTACAATGGTCTTATTTGCCTGGGCTCTCGTTTATGTACAACGATCCCGTTCCACCTTGTTCTTTTCCCGCTACCTATTCAGAGGTCAAAACAAAAACAACAAAAAAACCAAATAAAAAGCAGATGGCATTTCTATTATCCACCGAGTTCAAATTTTCAGGTTTTATTCGAGTATTCAATCACTCCATACATTGAACGTCTAAAAGCTCTCGCAATTATTCGTTCAGGCTTGCAGATGATTGAATAGGGGCAGTTGTAATACCTCAAAATTTTCCCTCACATTCCCTCAACATTTTGCATAACATCTTGCATACACAAATTTATAAAATGATCAAAAACATTGCATCATGTATAACATAGCTGAGGCATAGGTATGTGATCAATGACTGGAGCAACTGAAGGCTATACAAAGGCAACCAAAGATCCACAAAGCTTCTCAACCTTATGCAAGGGGTCTACAACATCCCACAAGTCTCCATTTGAAGCCTCAAGTCTTGGAAAGAAGTGAATGGCTCCAAGGAATGCAAGCAGTACAACATCTCCTGAGGAAATGATCCAAATTAGGGTTTCAATTGTGAAGGGCTTCTCCATGAATTTTTGAGCAAAAGGTGGATTCCATTGTATTCTATATGACAACAAATGTATAGGGTTCAAATTTCATCAACAAGTTCATTTTGGAAGAGGTTCAATTGGTCAGATGATTGAAAATCAGGAAAATGGAGACAAGTCAACCATGCTGAGTAAAAAGTCAACTCTGGACTCCTTGAGGTCAAGGTCATGAAATTTTGGTCACAAAGGACTTATGGACCAAATTTGATCAAGAAAGAATGGAGAAATCAAAGAAAAAACAGTTTTTGGGGACTATGTATCGATACATGTTTGTTGTGTAGTTTTGGAAATGGACTATGTATTGATACATAAACAGGATGTATTGATGCATGATCAGAAAAACCTGCAGGATGCATCGATGCATCCGTGTTATGTATCTATACATATCAGTTAAAAAACTGACATGTATCGATGCATCCGTGTTATGTATCGATACATATCAGTTAAAAAACTGACATGTATCGATGCATCCGTGTTATGTATCGATACATAGTTGTTTTTTTTGCTGAAAATTGTCAATGCTTCAGTATGTATTGATGCATACCCACATGTATCGATACATGATGTTGTTTTTCTGCTAAAAATTTGTTTTATGATGCATAGAAAGGGGCAATGACAGTGTTGTCTTGGGGATGAGTTCAGGGATGACCTGTGCACATACTAGAGCTCATTTAGCTTCACATTTGCTTCAATTCAAACCTCAACAATAGCTGCTACATTAGATTGGTCCTCACCACAAGGATCATGAGTTGGTGTACACTAGATCTATTGGTCTCAAGCTGTAGTTAGCCTCTGATTTTGTTGCATCAGCAGGTTATCATTATGTGTATGCAGGACCACTTTAAAGGTTGTGCATCTCACAATCAAGTGAGCAAACTCAAGCTGCAATCTTTGGGCTATTAAGTTGGTTTTACACTTCACTAATCTTCAGCATAAGCTTCATGTTCTATGCAACATTGGATTAGTTTCAATTGAAGAAGGTTCTAGAAATCCAGTTGGCATAACTGTCATAACTAACTTCACTCATTTAACTCACTTCACTCAGTTAACCAAGGCTAATTAACCCTGGTTCTAACTGTTAACCAGAGGTCTAATGCTCTATAAAAGGATGATTAGTGACTGAGTTTGGGGTTCAACTTCATTTTCACTCAAATCACACCAAAATCCTCCAAATTTGGCTCTGCATTTTCTCTGCAAATTCTCTGCATTTTGAAGGATTAAGCTTCCACAACCATAGCATTGATCTTCTTCTTCCTTGTGCTTCTTCAAGCACCATTCATAGTGCATTCTCATGGAGATTTGAAGCTGGAAATTTGAAGTTGCATCATCACGACATTTCCACCTTTTGGATTGAACAAGCTAAATCATCATCCAACAAGTCTCATTGAGCATCAATTCATCACCATCATCATGATTCGCAGCATATCCATGGAGTTTATAGCTTGAATCATCAAGAATTCACTTCTAAATTTTTTGCATCTTCATCAATTTCTCAAGATTCTTCATCAACAAAGTGTTAATTTCACTTCACAAAGGATCAAGATCAAGCATAGAAGACATTGGAACCTCACCTCTGGATTTCTACAACTCTAAACACCATTGAATTTCAGGTTTCATCTTCAATTCCATTGACACGAATTCTGATTTTTTTGGTTGTTTTGTGTTGATATGAGCTCAATAGGAGCAGTGCTTGTGCTGGCTAATTGATAGGCACCTTAGGTGCTTAGATTCAATTTTTAGGTTGATTCTTGTGTGCTTCGATTTTCATTATTCATGAGCCTTAGGAGAAAGTCAAGCCTATATTGTTGATGTACTTGAGGAGACGAATCCGTCCATGGCCTTATTTTTCAGTATGCTAGACATTTGTCCAAAACCTAACCGGAGAGTGATCGGAGAAGATGACCGGAGTTTAGCTCCGGTGACCGGAATAGTAAGCCTAGCATTAAGTGGGAACATAACACAACCGTTAGATCAGTTTCCATCTGACGAACCAGAATCAGCCACCACATTAATGAACATGTGCCACTCATGTGCCCTAATTTATGAAGAGCTTTTCAGATCACTATTTGCACCCCAACATGTTTGGGTCCAGCCCAATTCAGTTAAACTTTCCACTTCCTGCACCCCTCTCCATTTGCCTTGTTTTGTTTATTTTCTGTTTTACATAACTTTCAATTTTAATCCAACAAAAATACCAAAACTCATGATAAAATTCCCCAAAATTCACAGAGACTTCCTAACTCATTTTAGAAATTTTCCACACTTTTACTTTCTGATTTTAGCCATTTTTCGATTTTATTTCGATTTTCCATTTAATTAGTTTTCTATGGAATTCTTGCAGCTACACTTCATTTTGTTCATTTTATTTCTCCCACTTCCAGTTATCTTTTTGTCCCATTCTTTTTTCTGTGATTAGAGGACTCATAAAAGAACCTGGAATTATTTTTGTCATATTTTTGGGTCCATTTTATCCACTATTTTGGCAGCATAGTTTGTGTAAAATTGTGTTTAGATCTTATGTAGATTTAAGTGACCTTTTGGCATAGTTAGGTTATGAATTTTTAGGATATTTTATAACACAACATTAGATTTAGGTTAGGGACCTTAAGGATTTAATCTCATATTTTTCCAGGACCTTTACCATTTTTTTTGTGCTTTGACTTTATTCGAGTTTTCCATGCAAATCCACCTAGTTTCCGCTAAGGTTTTAGTGCCATTTAGGGCATAGTTTGAGTGTGTTTCTCTTTTCAACCTTAGATCATTTTGGTATGACTTAGCTACTGACCTTAGAAGCTAGATAGCATATAATATCCCTTAGGACTTGACTTTAGGCCTAGGATTTCATTAACATCCTCCTTAGATAGTGTGAGTTGTTTGAAAGATTTGCCATGCTAATTGTTCTTATTTCTCTATCATGCTAACATTTGTTTTGTAGGGGGAAAGATGAGGTAATCACTTCATTACTTTTATCTTATGCATTTTAATTGTTTTTGCCTTATCACTTGGTGCTTTGTTCATAGGTCCCTTTTGTTCTTTAGATTCAACTTAACTTCCTTAGAAAGTAAGTTGAATTCTAACTTGTTTCTTTCTTCCTTATGTTAGAATACCTCATTAACCATAGGACTACACGTGTGTACATAATAAGATTACTTAGGGTTGTGTCTTAGTCCCCCATTAGCTTTGACCTTTGCCTTTTGAGTCTTTCTTTTCTCATCTCCAAACAAAATCCAAAAAAGACTTAATAAATATATGAAAGGATCCTTTGTGTATAGCCTTATTCCATGGGACACTTGCATTCATTCCATCTTGGAGTGGTGTAGGCTTGTCTAGCATGATGTACAAGTCATATCAAGGGGTTGTTTCACAAAGAAAAATTTAAAAGATACTTCTTCACAAAAGCAACAAAAACATGTAATAAAGTTCAGCAAGCTAGTGAACTTAAACCCTAATTCATGGAAACAAGGCTTGGATAAATTCTCCTTGTTTGGTGTGCTTGTTCTATTATTCCATCTTGTTATGTAGCAGCGAGTACACATTCCATGGAAAAGAGTTTGAAATCATTTCCTTGTGTCAAATTCATAAAAACTCTTAAAAAGAAAACAACAAACAATAAGCAACTTTCCTGCGGGAACTTCTCTTCTCATCTTATTCACTCACAACGCGAACTCGCGACGACTTGTCCCGCATGAAAGACGGTAAACGCACTCGTACCAGACGAGCCTGCAACACCTGAGCATAGACATACGCAGTTCCAGCTATAAAAAACACAAACAAAAAGTTCTCGCCTTAGTTAGGCGAACTACGTCGACTCTGATCCTCATTATCCCGATGAGGTACGTAGGCAGCGGGGTAGGGCCCGTTCGAGCACATTCTTTATTTTTCATACATTTTCCTCATTCTTTCTTTTTGTTCCCTTTATCTTTTCTCATTTCAATTCCAGTTCCAGTAGCAGTTTTATTCAGTAGTACTTTATTTCTTACCCTTTGAAACAAAATAAGCAAGCGTGGATCCCGTCGGGTACGGCGGACGGTCTGGGGTGCTAATACCTTCCCAAGTTGTAACCGACTCCCGAACCCAGATCTTTGGTTCACAAGGCCTTGTCTTTTCCTTCTTCCTCAGGTTTGTGCAGCATTACCTTTCCCGTTCCTTCGGGATAAAAATGTATGGCTGGCGACTCTACCTTTTTCCGTGCTACTTTCGCGTTTGTACTAGGATGAAAATCTCGGGAGCGACAACTGGCGACTCTGCTGGGCATGCCCCTAGAATCTTTGGTTCCCTGGTAGAGTCAATCCTAGCGCCTGTTTGTTTTTACTTTCTTTGGGTGTTTATATGTGTGTGCTGTTGTGCTTATTTACTGTTTTCGTTTACAGTTTATTTTACTACTTTATTTACTGCTTTCAGTATTTATTTTCACATGCATCATATGCTGGACTGTTTTACTTTCATTTTTTTCTGTGGGATGGGGTTACTGTGAGATGAGCTTGTAATCGGGGCTCGAGTGCACCCTAGGACTTAGAGTGGTTCCACTTTGACTTCATGGCATCTTTCTATGTTGGTAGTAGTGAGTTCCACACCTTGACTTGCGACCTTCTCAGAAATGTATTGATGCCGGAATCTTTCTGGGGAAATACACAACCTTGATAGTTATGTGCAGTCAAGGGACCGATCATTGAGAACCTTTATGGAAACATCCCTCTCCAGTGATGACAGTGGCAGACCACATTTGTTGGCAAACCCACTCGCATACGAGGGCCCACTGGGGACTCGCATAGGATGGCCTGGTTCTCTCATAGGAATCCAGTTAAGGCAAACTGTTCGTATGACGATAGTATTGTACCCTTCAGGATGAATGTTGTTGTTTCTCGATTCAGTGCTTGAAGCTAAGGACTTATGAGGGATGCTTGTTTCCTTGGACTCAGCTGAGACCTCCATGAGTAGTACATAATGCCAAACCGATTCCCTGATTTGGTCATGAGCCATTTCTCGGAAATGGTGAATGTATTATTGTTATTCGGCTTTGAGAGTTTGTGATGTTAACCCGAGTAGCACACCCATGAGATGGGAGGGGTTTACAGGTTTGCAGGAACCATAAACTTCAACATACCCGCTTTGCCAGTGTTGTTTTGTGATATTATCTGGTGCTATATGGTTCTTTGATTCTGAGATCCAGGATTTCTATTCAGGGAGATTGTTACTGTGATTATCATTATGACCTTGATATTGTGACTGTTATTATGAATCTCCACGGACACTTGGCTCGTTGTTCAACTTCAACACCATCAGTGACTATTCTATTATGTGATCCAGTTCTACAGTTATTGGGTTCTCAATTATGGGGTTCTATACAGAGATGGTACTGCTATTTGTGGTTCTATACAGATAATTGGTTCACTGCTCAACACTAACATCAGACTATTGATCACATGCTTGTTGCATACATGACATCATAGCAATTCTGCACACATGTTCAGTTATTTCCGAGGATCACATATATGAATCATGTTGTTGGATTTTTCTGTGTCAGAACTTGAATCAAAGCAGATAGATTCCTTAGAAATGACTGAACATGGCATTTGCATACATCCTTGCATTCATTACAGGTGTTCGAAGAGAGATTCTTATCCTGACTTGGTTTCTCATCGAGATGGACAACTTGAATCAAAATTATCAAGGTATAACTCCGGGCGGAGGTAACCAAATGAAGACCCGGCTGGGGCAATTCAGGCAAAGGTGCAAGCTTTATTTCAAAGTCAGAAACTGCGGAAAGAGGAAGTCAACCAAATGAAGACTCATATGAGCTTGGTTATAGAAATCTTGAATGCAGTTTCAAGGAAATGAAGCTATTTTCATCCCTATTGAGGGGAACTATACTACTCTGATTCTCCATTGGTCAATGGAGATACGTAGGCAGGAGATCATATGAGATCTTTCCGAGCAACCTTATCTATTAATTTTATCAACCTCTTCCCTTCAGATTTCGTTTGTCAGCATCCAATTTCAGCTTCCCAAGAGAATCCAAAGGGCAGAGCATATGGGTAAAGGCAAGAACAACTTGAGAAGAAGTTTGATCATATTTTGATGTCGTACGTGCAACGAGTTTCCTCATTTACTCAAATTCGAACTGGTTGAGCTAGTTGTATCAGGATCATCTCCGACAAGGCTTCCTTTGGGGTTTCAATTCCAAGTATGATTACCATTCTGGGGCACCTGGCCTTTTAATTTAAGATTGCAAGTATTTCAGAGGCAGAGGTAAATACAAGGTCACGAATTCGATTGTCTCCAAGACTATTGTGTTCACACTAGGTAAAAGTGGGAATATGGAACCAAAATAGAAATGGAATGAACATCCAGATTGTTGACTGTTGAAAGTCTCCAAGAGCAATAAGTCCAGACAGAGTCAAGCCTCCTAAATAATGGCAACCACGATGTAAAGGCTAGATGTAAGTACCGCTCGGGGGCATTTAGGCATACCATTTGACAACTGTGATGCGTTCAGGCACAAGGTGCAAAATTTGATCGACTCAAAGGTCATCATGCCAGGAAGTATGCCCACATATTAAAGGCTCCTCATCAAATGGACCTCCCAATTTGCAAAGGCATTTTCAGAAGCAATAAGTCCAGACGGAGTCAAGTCTCCTCAATGAAGGCAATGTTCAGCTTCTTAACTGCATTTTCATTTGTAGTTTATAGTGTTTGTTTAAACATTTGTATGCATGCATGAAACTTATTTGTTTTTGAATGTTAACCATAATAAAATGCACATGTTTTTCTTGAAGTAATCCATTTGTATTCACTCATGATTTTGTGCATGTGTGTTGCAATACCAACTGTCGTGCTTAAACTCTATCAGGGAGGATGACGAAATGAAAACGCAAAAACTCTAATTGTGTGCTTTTGAGAAAGACCCTGTTGACGATGTACATGCATTGTTTCAAATCCTAAACACCGGAGATATAAGGAAGATAGACCCTCGCCAACCCATTTGAGCCTTGAAGTATGAGTTTCTTTTCGCATGAAAACAACCCTTGCAGTTAACCTAGGGGCAGGGTAGGCGTCAGTTAGTTCGACCGAGCGTTCAAATTTCAAAAAGGAGTGCACGTCTGAGGATCCATTACCTTTCGTTGTACCAAATCAGGTGGTCCAATGACCAGAAACCACAATGGTTATCACAAGCAAGAGGTCCAGAGATCGGAAACCACAATGGTTATCCCTCATCAACCAAGAAGTGAGACAGTCACGGCCCTTTCAAAGCAATCAAGACAACCAGTGTCACACAATTTGTTCAAAAAAGAGAATTGAAAAAAAAAGAAATGAAAAAGCCTGCTAAGTCAAAACTTGAAAACGAGTGACTTAGGCAAAAATTAGGGCATCCCGCTGGACTTCACAAAGATTCACAAGAATCAGTCCAGGCAAAAGTTAGGGATAAGCAAAAAATGCAAACGCAAAAGACAAAAAGGATTACACAAGAAAGATCCTTAAATAATAATAAAGTCATGTGATACAGACACAAAAGACAATAGGGGTGGCTGACTCCCAATAACAACCTGATTGGTGCTTAAACCGTTAGTACAATTGGTTCCTCAACCATCACAAAACCTTTTTTAAGAGGTGAGCGCTTAAGAAAGCTAGCTTGAACATAGGAATTGAGAACATCACGAAGATGGGTGGGTACCTATAAACTCCGAGCCTGTATCCTTTGTTTTTTATAACCGTGAACCAGGCCACGATACAACCCTCAAAAGTCCTAACTGAAACAGGGTTATTTCAATAGCGTACTACCATAAGATCACGTTTATGACTCCTATAAGTTGTGTTAAAAGATCTGGGTTGGTGTTGCATATGCATGTTTTCTTCTATCAAAAATCAATGTCGTATTTTAACTAGTGATTCACTCACAAAGGTTGGTGACATCTTTTTATAGTAAAACTTCAAGATTAACATGCGTGTTGCATTAGAATTTTCATTCTCAAAATAAACATTTTCTGCTTGCATACATTTGTTTGGCATCATAAAGTTCACGTATGGAATCTCAGTCCAGAAGCTTAATCTTGCCAAAGTTGAGAAGTCTGAAACTTCCGAAGGTCAATCTGTTGAGATGCACTTTTCAAAAAAAACTCCATTGAGTGGGGACTTTCCCAACCAGTCGTGGTAAGAGCCAACTAATCTGGGGAAATCACGTCGAGCAATCTCTCCAAAGTTCTGCCAAACTGGGGCAATCACTTCGAGATCAAATCTCTCAAAGAGCCATCAGTCTGAGGCATGCATTCGAAATTCAGCCAAAATGGGGAAATCACTTCGAGATTCAAATCTCTCAAAGAGCCATTAGTCTGAGGCATGTATTCAAATTTTAGCTAAATTGGGGCAATTACTTCAAGATCCAATCTCTCAAAGAACAAGTGGTATGGGTGTTTTCTTCAAAACACAGTCGGTCATAGGTGATCACTTTAAGGCTCATACTGGGGAAGGCCACCCCAAGAGCACTAGAAGTTACTTTCTCCCGAAGATGGTTAATTAGAAGCACCTACCCAGAGTTCAATATACTGGGGAAGAATATCTCACAGTGATATGAGGTATTTCATGAATCCCCGCGAGGCAAATTATTTCACAGACCCTGCAGGCTGGGGCAGTTATTTCGAGATCCGACAAATCTCTCCAAGAGTTTGAAGACACTAAGGCATTTCGTATGTCATGTTTTCTGTAAAATCCTATTGAGACATTTTCTTCCGATGGACCTTAATCTGAGGCGAGTTGAAAATTGCAAAGAATTATTGTTCACTCATGATTAGTTGGCAATCTATCAACCCAGAGGCTGGAAGCAAAGCCATTGTCAGCATCGTACTTCGAGAGTTGTTTCGTCAGCAGGCTTCATTTATCAGATTTCCTTAGCAAGTCTCATTAGACAATCCCTTCTCCAGCAGTGTAGCAAAGGGAAAGATACTTCTCGAGTAAAAGGGTGTTATCATCCTTCGTCTCTAGTACGAGACGCTTTATAACTCTCATACCCAACATGGGATGCCTTACATCTCTCATTCCCAACATGGGACACTTTACACCTCTCGTCCCCATCGAGGGACAACTTAAACTCTTATCTTCAGCAGGAAGCTTTATCATTGACGTCCTCCATCATCCCCAGTAGAGTTGGAAGTTGAAAATTCCTACCCAGCAGTAATTATAGAAGGCAGGTGTCCTCCCCAAGTAGAGACTTCCTTCCAATACAGGGGTAATTCCCCAGTAGTACAAGGAATTTCTTTCCTCCCCAGCAGGTTACTACCTCAGCAGTGCCATACATCTGGTTCCCCAGCCAAGTCAGAAGGTTTCCACTTCCCCAACAGAGTTCAACGGATAGCGTACCTATCAAGAAAAGTCCATCTCCAACAGGGTCTTGGCTCTCCAATCTCGAAGTCCAATTTATTTTTGGTAGTGGCGGCAGTTCAGATTCGGCGTATCATTAACAACATTCCCCGCAGAGTTGTTTTCTCCTCACAAGGATTGACCAGATCAATGCAGTGATCATCATTTCTCCCCAGTCAAGCCACCTGGGATACTTGCAGTCTCCTTGTTAGGAGATCTCTTTACATTTGCATATGCATAATCATAATTACATTTACATCCTCTAAAGTGTAGCATTTCCATCATTATGGAGCATTACGCCATAGAAAAAATTCAAACATATGCATACGAAGCATAAGCCAGTTGTGGTACCTTGCACAAATTCCTGAAATGTTACATCTCCAATTAGACTGAAGTATTCCTCACAGAATGCAACTTCATTTCCCAGTGTGGTTATTTCTACCAAGTCTTGTTTGTTATCCCTAGTCGAGTCTTGTTTCAGTACAACAATCTCATTTCTTTGTGTCTCGTTTAAGTACAACGATCTCGTTCCTTTCGAGTCTCCATTTAAGTACAATAGTCTCGTCTTTTGGGTCTGGTTTCAGTACAACAGTCTCATTTTTTCGCGTCCCCGTTTCAGGACAACGGTTTCATGTCGGGTTATCATTTAAGTACAATTATCTCGTTCTTTTTGGTCTCGTCTCAGTACGATGGTTTCATTTTCCTGGTTATGGATTGGTTGATACCATCTTCATGATAGATCGGTTGATCTGTGAATCGGTTGATATCACTTCTCTTCGAGTTGTAAATCGGATGATATTACATTCTCGCTTTCCTGGTTATGGATCGGTTGATACCATCTCCATGATAGATCGGTTGATCTTATTTGAGTTGTGAATCGGTTGATATCACTTCTCTTCGAGCTGTAAATCGAATGATATTACATTCTCGCTTTCCTGGTTATGGATCGGTTGATATCATCTCCATGATAGATCGGTTGATCTTATTTGAGTTGTAAATCGGTTGATATTACTTCTCTTCGAGCTGTAAATTGGATGATATTACATTCTCGCATTCCTGGGTATGGATCGGTTGATACCATTTCCATGATAGATCGGTTGATCTTATTTGAGTTGTGAATCGGTTGATATCACTTCTCTTTGAGCTGTAAATCGGATGATATTACATTCTCACTTTCCTGGGTATGGATCGGTTGATACCATTTCCATGATAGATCGGTTGATCTTACTTGAGTTGTAAATAGGTTGATATTACCTCTCTTCGAGCCGTAAAACGGATGGTATTACGTTCTCGCTTTCCTAGTTATGGATCGGTTGATACCATTTCCATGATAGATTGGTTGATCTTATTCGAGTCGCAAATAGGTTGATGCTGCGTTCAAAGCCCTATTTTGTACAACAGGCTCACCTTCTGTGGCTTGGTCCGCCCAGCAGTCGCATGTTTTCTTTGTGGCTTGGTCCACCCAGCAGTCACATTGTCGAGTCTCATTCCGCTAATGGTATCGTTAAGCCTTGTTTCGCCAACAGTCACCTTCCGTGGCTTGGTCCGCCCAGCAGTCGCGTGTTTTCTTTGCGGCTTGGTCCGCCCAACAGTGACATTTCCGAGTTCCGTTTTGTACAATGGTCTCGTTCCAAAGCCCTGTTTTGTACAACAGGCCCTTCCTTTTCTATGGCTTGATTCGCTCAGCAGTCGCGTCGCAGGTTATCGTTTTGTACAACGGTCTTATTTGCCTGGGCTCTCGTTTATGTACAACGATCCCGTTCCACCTTGTTCTTTTCCCGCTACCTATTCAGAGGTCAAAACAAAAACAACAAAAAAACCAAATAAAAAGCAGATGGCATTTCTATTATCCACCGAGTTCAAATTTTCAGGTTTTATTCGAGTATTCAATCACTCCATACATTGAACGTCTAAAAGCTCTCGCAATTATTCGTTCAGGCTTGCAGATGATTGAATAAGGGCAGTTGTAATACCTCAAAATTTTCCCTCACATTCCCTCAACATTTTGCATAACATCTTGCATACACAAATTTATAAAATGATCAAAAACATTGCATCATGTATAACATAGCTGAGGCATAGGTATGTGATCAATGACTGGAGCAACTGAAGGCTATACAAAGGCAACCAAAGATCCACAAAGCTTCTCAACCTTATTCAAGGGGTCTACAACATCCCACAAGTCTCCATTTGAAGCCTCAAGTCTTGGAAAGAAGTGAATGGCTCCAAGGAATGCAAGCAGTACAACATCTCCTGAGGAAATGATCCAAATTAGGGTTTCAATTGTGAAGGGCTTCTCCATGAATTTTTGAGCAAAAGGTGGATTCCATTGTATTCTATATGACAACAAATGTATAGGGTTCAAATTTCATCAACAAGTTCATTTTGGAAGAGGTTCAATTGGTCAGATGATTGAAAATCAGGAAAATGGAGACAAGTCAACCATGCTGAGTAAAAAGTCAACTCTGGACTCCTTGAGGTCAAGGTCATGAAATTTTGGTCACAAAGGACTTATGGACCAAATTTGATCAAGAAAGAATGGAGAAATCAAAGAAAAAACAGTTTTTGGGGACTATGTATCGATACATGTTTGTTGTGTAGTTTTGGAAATGGACTATGTATTGATACATAAACAGGATGTATTGATGCATGATCAGAAAAACCTGCAGGATGCATCGATGCATCCGTGTTATGTATCGATACATATCAGTTAAAAAACTGACATGTATCGATGCATCCGTGTTATGTATCGATACATATCAGTTAAAAAACTGACATGTATCGATGCATCCGTGTTATGTATCGATACATAGTTGTTTTTTTTGCTGAAAATTGCCAATGCTTCAGTATGTATTGATGCATACCCACATGTATCGATACATGATGTTGTTTTTCTGCTAAAAAGTTGTTGTATGATGCATAGAAAGGGGCAATGACAGTGTTGTCTTGGGGATGAGTTCAGGGATGACCTGTGCACATACTAGAGCTCATTTAGCTTCACATTTGCTTCAATTCAAACCTCAACAATAGCTGCTACATTAGATTGGTCCTCACCACAAGGATCATGAGTTGGTGTACACTAGATCTATTGGTCTCAAGCTGTAGTTAGCCTCTGATTTTGTTGCATCAGCAGGTTATCATTATGTGTATGCAGGACCACTTTAAAGGTTGTGCATCTCACAATCAAGTGAGCAAACTCAAGCTGCAATCTTTGGGCTATTAAGTTGGTTTTACACTTCACTAATCTTCAGCATAAGCTTCATGTTCTATGCAACATTGGATTAGTTTCAATTGAAGAAGGTTCTAGAAATCCAGTTGGCATAACTGTCATAACTAACTTCACTCATTTAACTCACTTCACTCAGTTAACCAAGGCTAATTAACCCTGGTTCTAACTGTTAACCAGAGGTCTAATGCTCTATAAAAGGATGATTAGTGACTGAGTTTGGGGTTAAACTTCATTTTCACTCAAATCACACCAAAATCCTCCAAATTTGGCTCTGCATTTTCTCTGCAAATTCTCTGCATTTTGAAGGATTAAGCTTCCACAACCATAGCATTGATCTTCTTCTTCCTTGTGCTTCTTCAAGCACCATTCATAGTGCATTCTCATGGAGATTTGAAGCTGGAAATTTGAAGTTGCATCATCACGACATTTCCACCTTTTGGATTGAACAAGCTAAATCATCATCCAACAAGTCTCATTGAGCATCAATTCATCACCATCATCATGATTCGCAGCATATCCATGGAGTTTATAGCTTGAATCATCAAGAATTCACTTCTAAATTTTTTGCATCTTCATCAATTTCTCAAGATTCTTCATCAACAAAGTGTTAATTTCACTTCACAAAGGATCAAGATCAAGCATAGAAGACATTGGAACCTCACCTCTGGATTTCTACAACTCTAAACACCATTGAATTTCAGGTTTCATCTTCAATTCCATTGACACGAATTCTGATTTTTTTGGTTGTTTTGTGTTGATATGAGCTCAATAGGAGCAGTGCTTGTGCTGGCTAATTGATAGGCACCTTAGGTGCTTAGATTCAATTTTTAGGTTGATTCTTGTGTGCTTCGATTTTCATTATTCATGAGCCTTAGGAGAAAGTCAAGCCTAGATTGTTGATGTACTTGAGGAGACGAATCCGTCCATGGCCTTATTTTTCAGTATGCTAGACATTTGTCCAAAACCTAACCGGAGAGTGATCGGAGAAGATGACCGGAGTTTAGCTCCGGTGACCGGAATAGTAAGCCTAGCATTAAGTGGGAACATAACACAACCGTTAGATCAGTTTCCATCTGACGAACCAGAATCAGCCACCACATTAATGAACATGTGCCACTCATGTGCCCTAATTTATGAAGAGCTTTTCAGATCACTATTTGCACCCCAACATGTTTGGGTCCAGCCCAATTCAGTTAAACTTTCCACTTCCTGCACCCCTCTCCATTTGCCTTGTTTTGTTTATTTTCTGTTTTACATAACTTTCAATTTTAATCCAACAAAAATACCAAAACTCATGATAAAATTCCCCAAAAATCACAGACACTTCCTAACTCATTTTAGAAATTTTCCACACTTTTACTTTCTGATTTTAGCCATTTTTCGATTTTATTTTGATTTTCCATTTAATTAGTTTTCAATGGAATTCTTGCAGCTACACTTCATTTTGTTCATTTTATTTCTCCCACTTCTATTTATCTTTTTGTCTCATTATTTTTTCTATGATTAGAGGACTCATAATAGAACCTGAAATTATTTTTGTCATATTTTTAGGTCCACTTTATCCAGTGTTTTGGCAGAATAATTTGTGTTAAATTGTGTTTAGATCTTATGTAGATTTAAGTGACCTTTTGGCATAGTTAGGCTATGAATGTTTAGGAGATTTTCTAACACAACATTAGATTTAGGTTAGGGACCTTGAGTATTTAATCTCATATTTTTCCAGGACCTTTACCATTTCTTTTGTGCTTTGACTTTATTCGAGTTTTCCATGCAAATCCACCTAGTTTCCGCTTAGGGGTTTTAGTGCCATTTAGGGCATAGTTTGAGTGTGTTTCTATTTTCAACCTTAAATCATTTTGGTATGACTTAGCTAATGACCTTAGAAGCTAGATAACATATAAGATCCCTTAGGACTTGACTTTAGGCCTAGGAGTTCATTAATATCCTCCTTAGATAGTGTGAGTTGTTTGAAAGATTTGCCATGCTAATTGTTCTTATTTCTCTATCATGCTAACATTTGTTTTGTAGGGAGGAAGATGAGGTAATCACTTCATTCCTTTTATCTTATGCATTTTAATTGTCTTTGCCTTAGTACTTGGTGCTTTGTTCATAGGTCCTTTTTGTTCTTTAGATTCAACTTAACTTCCTTAGGAAGTAAGTTGAATTCTAACTTGTTTCTTTCTTCCTTAGGTTAGAATACCTCATTAACCATAGGACTACACTTGTGTACATAATAAGATAACTTAGGGTTGTGTCTTAGTCCCCCATTAGCTTTGACCTTTGCCTTTTGAGTCTTTCTTTTCTTATCTCCAAACAAAATCCAAAAAGACTTAATAAATGTATGAAAGGATCCTTTGTGTATAGCATGGGACACTTGCATTCATTCCATCTTGGAGTGGTGTAGGCATGTCTAGCATGATGTACAAGTCTTATCAAGGGGTTGTTTCACAAAGAAAAATTTAAAAGATACTTCTTCACAAAAGCAACAAAAACATGTAATAAAGTTCAGCAAGCTAGTGAACTTAAACCCTAATTCATGGAAACAAGGCTTGGATAAATTCTCCTTGCTTGGTGTGCTTGTTCTATTATTCCATCTTGGAATGTAGTAGCAGGTACACATTCCATGGAAAAGAGTTTGAATTCACTTCCTTGTGCCAAATTCATAAAAACTCTTAAAAAGCAAACAACAAACAATAAGTGACTTTCCTGCGGGAACTTCTCTTCTCATCTCATTCACTCACAACGCGAACTCGCGACGACTTGTCCCGCATGCAAGACGTAGGAGAACTACGTCGACTCTGATCCTCATTATCCCGATGAGGTACGTAGGCAACGGGGTAGGGCCCGTTCGAGTACATTCTTTATTTTCCCTACATTTTCCCCATTCTTTCGTTTTGTTTCCTTTCTCCTTTCATATTTCAATTCCAGTAGCAATTTTATTCAGCAGTACTTTATTTCTCACTCTTTGAAACAAAACAAGCAAGCGTGGATCCTGTCGGGTACGGCGGACGGTCTGGGGTGCTAATACTTTCCCAGGTCGTAACCGACTTCCGAACCCAGATATTTGGTTCGCAAGGCCTTTTACCTTTCCTTCTTCCTCAGGTTTGTGCAACATTACCTTTCCCATTCTTTCGGGATAAAAATGCCTGGCTGGCGACTCTACCTTTTCCGCGTCATTTTCGCGTTTGTACTAGGATGAAAATCCCAGGAGCGACAGGTTTTGAGGTGTAAAAGGTGCAGAAAAACTGGACATAACAAATCTAACTGTAAGCAGACACCACAAACTACTCAAGCATCTGCATCAGGCCAGTCAGCACATATATCATAGTCTACTCAACCAAAATCAGGCTTCTCAACAAACTCAGGTTTCTCAAACAACTTACAAGAGGAATGCACAACAGGCTAGACATAAGCTTCCTTTTAGAAAACCAACACAGGTTTCAAGAGGTCCCATTACAAGGCCGAGTGCATCACGGAATGCAGTAGGTCTAACAGCTAGGAGGACAACTCCCACTAAAAGGAACATCCCAAAGAAAACCTCTTAGAATCTGTATCGTAGGATCTGTTATGTACTGATGTATTTTGACTTGTTATTTTGTGTAATGTTGATATGTAATGTTGCTATGTAATGTTGCTATGTACTCTACATTTTGTCAAAGCTTAGAATCTGCTATGTAATGCTACTTGTTATGTGCAAAACAAATTACTTATCTATTATGGTCAAAACCTGTTACTTAAGTATCAACTTGTTATGTGCAAAACATATGTATCAATTTGTTATATGTCTGTCAGTGTTAAGGTATCAACTTAAGGTATCAAATTATGATATCAAATTAAGTTATGAACAAAATTTGTTGTGTGCAAAAACATGTTATGTTCAAAACATGTCAAATTATGTCAACAATTGTTATGGTCAACAACTGTTATGTCAACAACAAATTATGGTCAAATTATGTACACAACATGTTATGCCCTGTTATGGTCAAATTATGTACACAACTGTTATCAAATTATGTCAACAAATTAAGGCCACAAATTGTTATTATATTAAGGCAATAACATTAAATCATAACAATTAAACCAACCATTTTTCATTCATAATAAACTTGGTACAACAGAAATGACAAATACATTTCAACTACAACACCTAATTTTCATAACATCCTAACTACTAAGACAACGAACAATGAGTAACACAAGCACTTCCATATAATATTTCATTTCTTAGTGTTCTTCAAGCCTTCCTCTAACTGCAAATTCTCCACCTTCAAAACTTCCACCGTTTCTTTGCCTCATTCAATTCTTTTTTGAGTTCATTCATCTCTTTGTATTGCATATTCCTTATACTTTCTTCATTTTCACCATTAGCAACATCATAGAACCATTCAAAGAATCCACACCCCGAATTTATGTTTCCCTGTACAACAATGCTTTTCAATCAAAACATTGAAGAGAAGAATATCAACCCAGGTGTGAAGATAGAACATTACCTTAAAATGTTGACAACTCCAAAAGAAACTTTTTGTAGTTGTTGTGTTCTTACTTTTCGAAGAACAGCTAGGTCTCCACAACCACACATAAGTTTTCCAAAATTTGTATACACTTGTGGATCGAACCCAGTTCTTGACGAAGAAGATGAATCACGTGAGGCACTCATAATTTAGGGAAGATTCTTGTTTCAATTTGAAGAAGAGGAATTTGTGCCCTAACTTTTGGAATTGGTAATGAAAATGTGACCTGATTTTATAACAAACACACCATAATGAATGAGAGTATGATTGTGCATTTCACAATGTCACCTCAGAATACACCTCATCATTTTTAACATCGTTAGCATCTATTTGACGATTTGGACCAACATGGAACAATTTAATAATTGGACTATAATCTATAGTTAAAGGACCAAAAAAGATATTAGGTCTTTTTAAGAACTTGAAACAAACAATATTTTCAATGTCATATTCCAGAGATACAATTATAATCCTTGAAAAAAATACACCCTTATAAATATTATTAATGTTTACGATGGAAGTAATTTGACCCCAATACATTTTTATAATTCTCAAACTGTCATTGAATAAAAAATACAATCAAAATTTTCTGATAATTCATTCCATTTCAAAAACTTTTTAGAATTTTTTTCAAAAATTCAAATATTTCTTCAATTTTTTATTAGAAATCATTGATTTTTACCGGATTTTCATAAAGCTCATATATCTTTTCGAATATTCCAATAAACACAATGGAAAATAAATAAATAAACAATATGTTGATTCCTCAAGTTACTTTTTAAGAAATTGCAGTGAAAATTGCTAATTAATTTTTTCTGTATTCTACAATATTACTTCATGTTTGGCAGAACATTTTATCATTCTCCATATAGCCTAAGATAATAGTTGACATGTATTGAGGCATTTTTAGATAACAAATTAAACAAGTCATCGGCAATAATATATGTAGAAAGCTCATAATCCAATTTGAGAATTACTAAACAAAAACCTCTATTTTAACAACTAACAACTAAATTTCTTCCACCATGAGCAATGGCCAAAGAGAAAAAGCAATTCAAATATAAATAATTCTTTTGGATTGTTTTAGCTCAATTTTGATGAAAGTAGGTTATCTGAACAACCAATCCAAAACAACATGCTCATAAGTCATTAATCAGACTGAAAAGAATGTTAAATCTGCTAGCCGTAACCATAAGCACCGCACTCAGATTACAGTTCCAAGAGACCAAATAGTTACGACGCATTTCAACAAACACACGGAGTGCAACCTTGAAAAACAACCTAAAAAAACTACAAAACAAAACACAAACAAGTAGAACAAAATAAACAACAAAACACAAACAATTAGAACACATTAAAGATTAAAAACACTAACTATTAATTAGATCTCAGAGAAAGTGAAAAAAATCAAAATCACAACAAATTCATAAACGTTAATACGCAAAATCAAGAAAATAAGAGCCTTCAGACCATCATCACAAGGCTCATAGGGCTGTTGGAATCGAAAAAGCTTGGAGAGGGAAGGAACTGCGAGCGTCAAGGAGAGGAACGTGATTCAGATTGAAAACTATTATAAAAAGAGAACATCATGGAATGATAAAAACCCCTTTTTATTCAGATTTGTGTTATTATCCACATGTTAGTTCCTTCTTCCTCGCAGCTTCAAGCACTTTCTTCCCTCGCTCATTACAACTCCCAATTTTACCTACCCTAATTCTTCATCGGTTTCGTTACTCCCATTTTATATCGTTTTTTTTTCTCTCCTTTTTGTCTCAAATTTACTAAGTTTCGAAAATAATAAATTATTACATGAGTATGTACAAAAAAAAATTAATTTGGCTGCAAAATTATTTATTAAAGTTTTATATTTAGTTTTTATTAATGTTTTATATATTTCTATAGAGAATAGAGATGATTTATTGATAATGTAAATTACTTTTATACTATTAATTAGTATGATATCCGTGCCTTCGCACTGTACGGTGACGCACGTTGTTAAAAGGGATTGAAAATAAAAATAAAGATTTAAAATAATTAATTATATAAAAAAGAAAAAAAAATAGTATTAATAAAAATAGGATTAATAAAAATTGATAAATATATAAAATATAATGTATATTTAAAAAATATATATAATTAATATATGTGGACATCATTTGTATTTTTTATACAAAAAATTATGTAATGATTTAGTTTTATGAATATGAAATAATATCATAGTATTTGTAAATATTATTTTAATTATATAAATAAATATTATTAATATAAATAAATACATTTCAGGTAAGTATTATTATAAATATTAATTTCGTGAGATATCCATACCAGTATCCAGGTGTTCGCTCGAGTACCGGTGTGTTACGCATATTTATTTTTCTAAAAAATAGGATTAATATAGTAAATATAAAAAATATAATTTATATTTTAAAAAAAATAGAATCAATATCCGTGGGCATCAGTTCATATTTTTTATAAAAATATTTATGCAATGATTTAGTGTTATAAATGTTAACATAAAACAATATTTTTTATTACAAATATCAATTTCATGGGATACCAATATCAGTACTCGTGTTCGTCCGAACAATGATGTGTATTCCAGATAACCGAAGCAAAACAAAACAAATTTATTTATTTTATGTTTAATTGCTACAAAAAAAAAGTATACTTCCAATTTAAAACTCGACTAAAATATGTTTCATTACAACTCGTTTTTAAATTTAAAATAATTTTAAATATATGCAATCATTTAGTTGTATAAATATCAACTAATAACATAATATTTGAAAATATTATTTTAATTGTATAAATAAATATTAGTAAGAAAAAAAAAATTAAAATCAATGGTAAAGTTGTTCCCATTATTATTTAATAGTTAAATCACTAACTTAATATCATTACGATATGCATGTATCATATTAGTATCCGTGTCGTGTGTTCGTCCAGACAATGATTTGTATTTCAGATAACCGAAGCAAACACAAAGCAAATTAATTTAATTTATGTTTAATCGCTATAGAAAAGTATACTTCCATTTTAAAACTCGGCTAAAATATGTTTCATTACAACTCGTTCTTAAAAAGAGTTTTTTTTGTTAATAATATAGAAATTATGTGAATATGATTCTCTTTGGTCATTATTTTGATGATTTTCATCCATCATAATATAATATAGCTCATAAAGAGTTTTCCATTTGGTCATTAGTTTCATGATTTTCATCCATCATAATATAATATAACTCATAAAGAGTTAGTACATTATATGAAACAAAAGTATCTGCATCATGGTTGCAACCCAACAATTGTTCAAAGATCTTTCTAATAGTTTTTGTTGCTTGCAGAAGAACAACCGAATACTCGAAATTAAAATTGCTGGAAAAAAATGAAACATAGTAACACGCAGGGATATAAACAATTCCAGAGACAATTGAACTTTTGATTAAGTTTGTATCATATACTTGTAAGAACCAATTGCTACTCGTAGTCCATCACCACTCAGACAATAGTCGGACTTATAAAAAATCGAATCGTTTTCATATAAATTACAAAGTTGGTAGGTTCAAATAAAAAAATTTGGTTGGCATGCTTGAAACTTGAATAAAGAAATTTGTATTTTGAAGTAGCAATATAATTCTTCTGCTCAGTAATTCAAAGGGTACATTCTTATAAAAAAATTATGATAGAACAATCATTAAATTAAATTTTGGAATCTTACCATTACTTCTACAACATGTACCTAATTATTTCTTGTATTGTATACTACCAATCAATATACCAACAGAAAGATCAAGCACCAAGCACCTGAAATATGTAGTGAAGTTTATATTCTCTAGCTTTTGCATAAGTTCCAAAATATCTGCAAAATATCATAAGTTGGACATTGTTGAGTTAGTGTGAAATTAAATTGAATCTAATATCAAGACTTTGAAAATGAAATTGAATCCCCATTAGCCAAAAACAGAAGAAGAATTTTGCTAAAATATAATACAGGTTTGTGATTTTTGGATAAAGCATGAACAAATGCTCTCAGAAGAAAAACAAATATTTATTGCCACATCCATTGTCGACAAAACTGTGCCGACGCCGACAAAACCAAAACAGAAACAACTGCAGCCGAGTGAATCAATATTAATTGTAAAACTTAAATCAAGTTCACAACTATTATAATGTTGGTAAAGTATGACAAAGGTATTGAAAAAATATGCACAAAATGAATTATAGAATTATAATAATTTTTTTAAGTAACTTATTTGATAAAATATTATGAAGATATAAGCTAAACTATTTTTTCCGATAATATTACTCAAATTATTTTTTTGTCAATATATGTTAAACATATGAAAATATAGTTTTATGTGTCAATTTCAAAATATTTTTCGGTATTTTGATCCATAGTAAACTTGTTCTTGTAAAAAAAAACCTATTAACATTCGCTCATTAATTTAAAAAATATTTTAAATTAATTTATATGAGACATATATAATTTTCTTGTATTTAGATATTTAAATTAATTTATAAGAAAACTATTTTTTTCCGTATCATACTAAAGTATAATCGTATAACTTCTCCCATCAACTTTTCCCTCCAAAAGTTTTAAGATTAAAATTGATATTTTAACTTCTATAAATTTATAATTTATAAATAATAATAATAATAATATTAAATAATTTATAATTTATAAATAATAATAATATTAAATAATTTATAAAAAATAATAATATTAAGTAATTAAAAAAAGTTAAATCAATAAAATGAGGATTGGAGAAGGATTAAAATATATTAAACATAATGCTTTGTATTATTAGTCCAAGAAATTGTAATGTCTGATACATAATGCTTTGTATTAGTCCTATTTATAATACAATTATGTAACTATTTTTTGGATATATTAAAATGAAAATCTATAATGGTTTGTTCTTCCAAAAGGTTAACTCGCATATTGGATATATTAAACCATCTATCATGTTTTTATTGTACAGTCCGCATGTGTTTCCTATGGTGAACCATTTGTTTAGAGAAACAAAAAAAGTTGGATAGTTAGAGAAAGAATCATTTTGGATAATCAATGAGATTATAAACATGTTGGGGTATATGTAGATAAATCTGTTTTATCTTTTATGGAAGGTGTTTTGAGAATACAGAAAAAGTTGGATGTCAAACCAGGACTAAATGTTTTCTAGCTTATGATAGTATCACAATTGTCACAAAGGCTTTGGAGAAAATGAATATTAATTCTAGTAGCTCAAAGACATTATTGGAGATGTTTTGTTCCAATTTGAATGGCCTAATTGGTTATATAAGATTTAAAGAAAGGCAACTATATTACACTCCAATATTAAGAGTCATCAAAGTAGTTGAAAATGACAAGAAATACATTGAATTGTACTTTTGGACTCCAAAGTTGAAGTTTGCTAGATCTCTTGATGGTATTAAAGAAGAAAACTTAAATGACAGTGGTAGTAGCACCAAAATAACAGCAACATAACTTTCACAAAATATTTATACGTGCAGTAACACCATAAAACAACATCAACATAACTTATAAGTAATAACACCAAAATAGCAGCAGCCACAACATAACTTTGACAAAATACTTACAAGTATAGTAGTACCATACAACAAAATCAAGACTTGTACAAAAAATTAATAACTTCAAAAAATTTGTGATGTATCAACTCCAATTAGTGTAACATTGCAATGTCTGCTAAAGTGGTGCTTATCCAAGAACATATAAAATATACAACAAAAATGGTGCTGAAAAACTCAGCCACTCAACCTTTGCCGATCATTTATAATAGTATCACTTCATCAGTAACTTGATTTAGTAACAGACATCAAAATCGCGTGCGCTAAGCTGTGATTCCATACAGAATTTTGGATCTCAAAACCATGTATCATCAACTGTAACTTCAGGAATCTTCAACCATGTGTTTAATGCAATTGCAACAACATAAGAAGTAAACACAAGTTGTAACGCCCCGATTCGATAATTCCCATTTTTGTGGAGTCTTTTATTTTATTTGAATGATAATTGTTTTATTTGTGAAATTATCATGATGATATGACATGTTGATGAATTAATGTGGTATGTTGGTGTGATATGTGATTTTACCATTTTGTGAATTTTCGGGTAAAATTGGATAAGAGGGTATTTTAGACTTTTCACAATTTTTATTAAGATTAGAAATTAGTAGAATATAATTTGTGAGAGAAATAATATTTGGTTGGAAAGAAATAGAAAGAATAGAGTTAAGTGTAGAAATAGGAAGGAAAAAATAAGAATAGAAAGAAAGAAAAGTTGGTAAGAAAAGTGTTAGAGAGAAAGAGAAGAGGAAGAAAAGGAGAAGAAGAAGAAAAGAGGAAAAAGTTAGGTTTTGATCAAGATTGCTCCGCGTAGGCGAAACAATCGGGTAAGGGTGATAAACATTGTTATCTTGATATTGTGTATAATTATGTATGTGTTTGGTTGATTGGCTTTTGGTTTTGATGAGTTTAGAGAAGATGAATAGTTAGGGTTTTAGAGAAAATGTGAGAAAATGATGGATTAATCGGTTAGAAATCGTTGTAATCGAAGTATGATGTTAGATATAAGCTTTAGATCATGTTTATGGAAGTATTGTGGAGATTGAGAAGGTTTTGGTAGGTCTGTTCGCAGCTGAGAAATTCTGGAAATTGCAGTGGTCGCTCAGCGAGCAATCCCTCGCTCAGCGAAAGTTCCAGGGATTTCCTCGCTCAGCGAACCTGTAGGTTTTGAGAAAATTGTGTTTTTAATCCGTAGCTTTAGTTTCGGTTATCCGTTTTTAGTGTTCCTTATATCGATTCGAAGCTAGAGACGTGTGGAAAATAGTGATGTTAAGAAATGTAATGATTAGCCGACTTTCACCCGACTTTTCCGATAAAACGTAAATAAGTCAATTGTGGAATTGTGGGTTTGATGTGATGATATGGCCGTTTGGCAAATGAATACATTGCTTGAAATGAATGAAAATGTATGTTATTGAGTTGAGTGCATAATTATGTTGTGAATAATGTATGCATTTTCAATAATGTTGTGTGTCATTTTGCATGTAAAGCATAATGTATGCATTCTTGTGATGTGTGATTCTTTGTGAATCTGTTGTAGCATCGTGTGCTCATGTGAAGTGTGAGAGATGACTTCAACACGATCGTGTGCCCATGTGGGGTATGAGCGATCGAATTGTGTGCCCATGTGGGGTGTGAGCAATCCAGAAACATTGTGTGCCCGTGTGGGGTGTGAACGATGGGTGATTTATTCACATTGATTGTGTGCCCGTGTGGGGTGTGAGCAATCGGTTGTGTGCCTGTGTGGGGTGTTAGAAATCCATAAACATTGTGTGCTCATGTGGGGTGTGAGCAATGGGGAACATCGTGTTCCCGACGGGGAGTTACTTTAGGTAACAAGTGATGATTCTATTTGGTTCCTGAGTGAACTTGCAAAAGTGTTGAGTCGGTACCGTATTGCATCTGCATAGAGTCGTGTGTCAGTCTCTATGAGTTGCATTTTATCATTTTAATTATGATATGCAGAAATAAACATGAATGTGCATATGTTTATTTGGAGTATTATGGAGATGATAATATGTGTGATGAGACATACTTGTTTGTATATATGCATGTTTGATATATGTATATGTATATGATTTATACATTTGTAATGTATATGTGTGATTAAACATAGCAAGACGTATGTTTATGCGGAATGAATAGAATTGAGGAATAACCATAAATAATATAAGTTTATGTGAATTAGTGAATTAGTGCATGATGAATATGCTTGAATTGTGTATGTACACGTTGCGATGTGTATAGGTGATAAGGGATTATTTGTGTTGAGAATATATAATTATATGCAATGTTATTATGATAATGTTTCTCACCCTTCTGTTGTTTTATGATGCTCTATGAGGCATTGCAGAATAGGTTGTTGGATGCTATTTTTGTGAAGCTCGTCTTCATCTTTTGGTCGGTCGGCTATGATATGTAGCACCGGGTAGTTAGGTTTGCTTAGCGCCATTTTTGTGATGCATTGTGTACATGTATCTTTTGGATGGATGTTTTGTATAAACATGAATATTGTTGTTGGCATCAAACTTGTTGATATATATATATATATATATATATATATATATATATATATATATATATATATATATATATATATATATATGAAAATATATATGTTCGATGTTGTTGAAATGTTTCCGCTGTATAATCATTTATCATTTGAAAACTATTCTATTGTTGCATATCTATTATGAGCAGGTGTAATATGGTTTTGATTTCAAGAATGTGGCATTGCTCTTTTTATACCATATTTCGAATAAACTCTGATGGAATTTAATATATGTGACTAAGTGATTTAATTGCTTATTTATGGGTATAGAAAGGGGGTGTTACATTAAGTGGTATCAGAGCCAGTGTTCGAGTCAGTTGTGTATGTCTTGTTGTTGTTATGATTGAACTTTTGTTTAATCTTGTGTTGTCTTTGGGAATAATCAGAATATGGCTGGTAGAAATGACAATACGATGGTTGCTGCTTTGGAAGCAATGGCTAGGGCAATGCAGGGAGCGTCGAATGTGAGTGCTAATGATGAGTTCAGGAAGAATCAACCGCCGGTCTTCAAAGGAAGATTCGATCCTGATTTTGCTCAGAATTGGTTGAAGGAGATTGAAAGAATCTTCAGAGTCATGGACTATGCTGAAGAGAGTAAGGTGAGGCTTGGTTCTCACATGCTGAAGGAAGAAGCCGATGATTGGTGGGTCGGTAGAAGTCAAGCTCTTGAGAAGGATGATTAAGAGATAACTTGGGAAGTTTTTTGTGCCGAGTTCTTAGGGAAGTACTACCCTGAGAGTGTGAAGGGAAAGAAACAGATGGAATTCCTTGAGCTGAAGCAAGGTAGTATGTCAGTGGTTGACTATACTGCTAAGTTTGTGGAGTTGGTTCAGTTTCATCCTCATTATGCTGCTGCTACTGCTGAGTTTTCTAAGTGCATTAAGTATGAGAATGGTCTGCGTCCTGAGATTAAGCAAGTTGTGGGATATCAGAGGGTTAGAAGGTTTTCATATTTGACTGAATGTTGTAGAATTTTTGAAGAAGATAGCAAAGCTCGTTCTACACATTACAAGAGTGTGAATGAGAGGAAAGGGAAACAACAAGCTAGAAGTGGACCTTATGTGACACCCGCTGATAAGGGCAAGCATAGAGGAAACTTTGATAAGAGATCTGGTGGAAGGAGTTCTGGTCCCGTTAAGTGTTACAAGTGTGGCGATTTGGGCCATAAATCTTTTGAATGTGGGAAGAATATTGTGAAATGTTCAAACTGTGGAGGTTTTGGACATGCTACTACCGAGTGTAGAAGGAATGTTGTGAAGTGCTTCAATTATGGAGAAGTTGGTCATATTAGTACTAAGTGTACTAAGCTAAAGCAAGCTCATGCGGACGGAAAGGCGTTTGCATTAGCAGGGAAGGATACTACTAGTGCAGACCGTTTAATTAAAGGTACATGCTTTATTAATAGTACACCTTTAGTTACTATTATTGATACGGGAGCGACTCATTCGTTCATTTCTCTTAAGTGCGCTAAGCGTTTGAATTTGTTTATGTCTTCTTGGGGTGGTGAGATGGTTATTGAGACTCCTGCTTCAGGGTTGGTAACTACTTCTTTGGTGTGTGTAAGTTGTTCTTTGACCATGTATGGTAGAGATTTTGTTATGCATTTAGTTTGTTTGCCATTGGAAGGTTTGGACGTGATCTTGGGTATGAACTGGTTGCAATTTAATCGAGTTCATATAGATTGTTATCATAAGTTAGTAAGGTTTCCTTCTTTGGATGATGGTGAAGAAGAGAGTTTCCTATCCATGAAAGAGTTTAAGAAAGTCTTAGTGGACGAAGCTCAGTTGTTTGGTTTGTTTGCATCGTTTTCAGTGGAGAGCGAAGTGGAGATAAGTAGGTTCCCTGTGGTGTGTGATTTTCCAGAAGTGTTTCCGGACGATATTAAGGATGTACCGCCAGAAAGAGAAGTTGAGTTTTCTATTGATCTAGTTCCGGGTACTAGACCAATTTCGATGGCACCGTATCGTATGTCAGCTTCAGAATTGGTAGAATTGAAGAAGCAATTGAATGACTTGTTGGATAAGAGGTTTGTTAGGCCGAGTGTTTCTCCTTGGGGTGCGCCGGTATTGTTGGTAATGAAGAAGGATGGAAGTATGCGGTTATGTATTGATTATCGACAGTTGAACAAGGTGACGATTAAGAACAAGTATTCACTTCCGAGAATCGATGATTTGATGGACCAATTGGTTGGTACGCATGTTTTTAGTAAGATTGATTTGAGATCAAGATATCACCATATTCGTGTGAAAGAATAGGATATTCAAAAGACGGCTTTTAGGACACGATATGGTCATTTCTATGATGCCATTCAGAGTCTCTAATGCGTCGGGTGTGTTTATGGAATACATGAATCATATTTTTCATGAACAGTTGGATCGTTTTGTGGTTGTGTTCATCGATGACATTTTGATTTATTCTAAGTCTCAAGATGAGCATGAAGATCATTTAAGGATTGTGTTACAGATTTTGAAAGAGAAACAATTGTTTGCTAAGTTGTCAAAGTGCGAGTTTTGGTTATCGAAGGTGAGTTTTCTTAGACATGTTATTTCTGATGGTGGTATTAGTGTTGATACATCCAAGATTGATGCGGTAATGCAATGGGAAGTTCCTAGATCGGTAATGCAATGTTTATATTTTCTTCTTAATCTTAAAATATAATTGTTTATATAAAAATTTGATCTTTTAATTATTATGCTAATATTCTTTATTAATGCTATTTATTTTCATATTTATTTTATTATTACTAACCCCATTTATATATTGTGATTTATTATTATTATTTCACTAACCCAATTATATTATTATTATTTATTTTTTGCTTATTTATTTAATTTGCTTTAATTATTATTATTATTTTGTAATTGCCTCTTTTATGTAATATTGTAATAATAATATTGAATATTTATTTTAAATGCTATGGTTAGTAAAATAGGGAGTGAAACATGTTTGTAATGTAAAATCAATTTAGATCACTAATTTAAAAGATAAATATTTAAAATTGTATACTCACACACGTAAGTCGATCTTTGATCGCCATCTCACTTTCTAGGGTTAACTCTCATGTTGCCTAAACAAAAAGGTTAAGTAGGGTGTATAAAGCAAAAGTCCCTTATTTCATATCATCTAGTCCCTAAACAGATAAAAAGATCAAGTCCCTTCGAATGTTGCCTTCGTAATGATCTTGTCCCTTTCGAATAAAGATGATAAGTCCCTTCGAATTGCTTATACACCCCACAGTTGCCTAAACAACAGATGTCCCTTCACTTGTCCCTCACATCCAAGGTAATGACTACCTATTCCTTAATAATAGGGATAGTCTTACCATTTAAAGGATTCAAGAACAGAAAAAGACTTAAACTTAGGGTAGGTTCCTCTTAGATACTTGCTCACTCTTCAAAACATTTCAAACACTTCATACATTTTCAAACAAATTTTCAAAACAAAGGTTTTATACGCATCCGTACATGGATCATTATAAAACACTTAAGAAGATTTCTATTCACACACTTCACATTTTAAAAACATTTTAAATTGAGCTAAGTAACTAAGAGCCCATGGATAACCATGGATGTAAAGGGTGCTAACACCTTCCCTTTACATAACCTACCCCCCGGACCCAAAATTTTTTTAAAAGGTCTTTCCTGTTCTTTTATGCCTTTCCTTTGGATAAAATAAAAGTCGGTGGCGACTCTTGCTATCCGCAACATAACTAAAGTCAGTTCTCCCACCGTGTTACAGAACTGGCGACTCTGCTGGGGATTAATAAAAGAGGGGTACCCTTAGGAATTAGATCACTTTAAACTTGTTTGCTTTGTTTGCTTTACTTTACTTGTTGGGTGCTCTTATGTGTGAAAGATCCTAACCCGGATCTAGTGTACCTTAGGTAAATGGCAATAGACCAAGGAAACTGTACGGCGTATACCGATATGGTTGATCTGGTGGCCATAGTTAGTGTGACTTCTTGGTTGGTGCTTATGTTCCTTAAGTCAAGTTGAGGATAATATGAGGTTGCCATATGTTGTCAATGCACTAACTAACTCTTAGAACCCTAGTTATCCCATCTTGGCCTTTAGAAAGTAGTGAGATAACCGGCTTTGGTGAAGACTGAAGTTGGTTGATACTCGATACTACACTCATTGAGATCCTAAACTTGGAGGGTTTTGGTTGGCAAGTAAGTTGCCTACTGAACAACCACCATTGTGAAGGATCAATGATATTGAGATCCCTTAGAACATGGTCACTTTTGTAGGACAGGATGAACCATCTAACTTCAGGGGAGGGTACTGACCTTTAAACCTCATGCAAGCCTTTAAACCTAGGGCTATGGTGTGACTTGTTTGTGTGTGCCACATGTTTGTGATTGAACATAACATCATGACATCATCATGCATCATAAGCATAGCATTTTCACTAATCATTTCAAGGACCAAAGGATTTATCTTTGTTCTTTGTTGCAGGTCATGGCTTTTACTCGTAGAAACACTATCAAGATCAACTTTGTAGGCATACCTGCTAAGCTTAAAGAGTTGATTTCTCAAGTGTCTGATCATTCCCAGTTCATCAAGAGACATGGTCACCTATTGGATCTAGTCACCTCAGGGTTCAATGAAGACATGATGAGTGTTCTGTTTCAGTTCTTTGATCCTAAGCATCATTGCTTCACATTCCCCGACTATCAGCTGGTTCCTACAATGGAAGAGTTCTCCAAACTTCTGGGTATACCTGTTCTTGATCAGAAACCATTCACAGGCTTGGAAAAAGAGCCTAAACCTGAGGTTATTGCTGCAACTCTACATCTGAAGAAGTCTGACATTGTTCTAGAAACAAGAAGCGGAGTTAAGGGTATTCTTGCTAAGGTGTTGATAGAGAAGGCTCAATTGTTCTTGAAAGCTATGAGCTATGATGCTTTTGAGGAGATCTTAGCCTTGTTGATTTATGGCTTAGTGTTGTTCCCCAATCCTGATCAGTTCATAGACGTTCATGCCATCAATATATTCCTGAGTCACAATCCAGTGCCTACATTGCTTGGAGACATCCTACATTCTCTTCATACTCGTACTACAAGGGCAAGAGGAACTCTGATGTGTTGCATACCTTTGCTATCTAGGTGGTTTATTTCTCACCTTCCTCGCTCAGTAATGAAGAATGAACAAGGGTTCAGGTGGTCCAAGAGGATTATGTCACTCTCTCATTCAGATATCCATTGGTGCTCCAGATCTATGGAGAATGTCACTATCATTGACCGTTGTGGGGAGTTTCCTAATGTGCCACTTCTAGGCATAAGAGGATGCATCACCTACAACCCTTCTCTAGCTTTACGACAGTTTGGTTACGCTCGGAGTGATGGCCCACATGACATGTTGATTCAGGGCATTGTGTTTGACTACGACAACGATCTTCAAGGTTACCGTCAGAGATTCATACGAGCATGGGGAAAAGTGAACAAAGTTGACAGCAAGACTCTGGAGCCTAAGTACACTATTCCCATGGAAGCTTATCTCAGATGGGTGCGATCTCGTGCTCAGACTCTCATGATGCCATATCCTGCTATCCTGCCAGTTACCATGGAACCTGTTGCTGAAGGAGATACTGCTTATACCATCCTTCACCCAGACATGCCTACTGACATGGAAGACTTGCAGAGATCCTGGATCCAGATGAAAGAGCAAAGGGATACTTTCGAGGCTCATTACAAAGCAAGCCAAGAAAGAATCCTGGAACTAACAAAGCAACTTCACGAGGAACGGAATCTCAACTCATACCTCAACACAAAGAGGAAACGTCCATGGGAGACTTAAAACCCCATCTCTTGTATTTATTTCATTTCTTTTGTAAGCCCAAGAGGCAAAACAAATTTATTACTAATAAAAGTTTACCTTCTTGTTTGTTTAAGCAAATTTAAATCCTGCGGTCCTTGAAAACATTGCATATACATTTACATATCATATCATTGCATCACAGGTTTATTGTGCACAGGTTTCTCATCTTCTCGCTGTTTATTTCAGCAATGGCTCTTGAACAAACAGTTAAGGATCTCCAGGCACAAAATACACAGTTCCAAGAGCTGATCCTGAACTTGTCCAAGGGGCAGGACGAATTGAAGACACTGCTGGCCAAGAAGACTAAGAAGACTAGGAGGTCAGGTGGCCTGATCAACATGGGAAGAAGGTTCAGAGGTCCTGTCAAGACCAAAGAATAGGTTGAAGATTATGAGTTTGAGGAGTCTGAGAAAGAGGGAGGCAGTCTCCACAACACAATGGGGGACTCTGATTCTGAAGCTAACTACTATCATGAGCCTAATGAGGATAAGTTCAAGATGCTGGTGGATAGAATGGATGCTATGGAATTACAAAAATCTTCTGGGCTGGATTTTGAAGATTTGAGTTTGATATCTGGGGTAGTTATACCCATTGGTTTCAAGGTTCCTACTTTTGTTGTTTATGATGGTGTCTCTTGTCCCAAGCTGCATTTGAGGTCTTATGTCAGGAGAATCCAACCCCATACTGCTGATAAGAAGTTGTGGATCCATTTCTTCCAAGAGATCTTATCTGGAGCTCAATTGGAATGGTACTATCAATTGGAGAGTGTTAACATCCGTGATTGGAATGATCTTGCTGAAGCCTTTTATAAGCAATATCAATACAATGCTGATCTAACACCCACTCGCATGCAGCTGCAAAGCATGTCCATGGGTGCTAAAGAAAGCTTCAAGGAGTATGCTCAGAAGTGGAGAGACTTGGCTGGAAGAGTGCAACCACCTCTAACTGACAGGGAGTTAGTTGATATGTTCATGTGTACATTGAATGGTCCTTTTTACAGTCATCTCATTGGAAGCTCATCATCTGGCTTCACTGAGTTGATAATGACAGGAGAGCGCGTAGAAAGTGGTATAAGGAGTGGCAAGATTCAAGTGGGTGCTTCTTCATTAGGTGCTGCAAAGAAGCCTCCCAGTGGGAAGAAAGAGTCAAATGTTGTTTATGGTCAACCTGATCGTAATAGAAGGCATCAATCTGTGAGTGCAGTTCATATCTCCAATCCAACCACTGCAACAACAGAGCAGCCACAGGGAAATCAACAGAGGGCTAGAAGGCAGTTCACTAAGATCAACATGTCAATGGCCCAAGCATTGCAACACTTGTTGAAGGCTGAACTCATCACTCTGAAAGATGCTCCTCAGAATCCTAATGTTACCTCTCCCAGGTACAATCCTAATGCACGATGTGCATATCATTCGAACTGTCAGGGACATGATACCAATAGTTGCTGGGTATTGAAGAACAAAATTCAAGATATGATTGAGGCTGGAGAAATTGATTTTGACCCTCCGGGTACTCCAAATGTGATCACTGCTCCCATGCCAAATCATGAGAAGACTGTCAATGCCATTGAGGAAGATTCACATATTTCTTCAGTTGCAGAGTTGACTACACCATTGTCCGTCATTAAGAAGAAGCTAGTACAAGCTGGGTTCTTTCCAGGTTGTCGTGAAGATTGTCTATATTGTACCTATAAGCCAGATAGCTGCTGGAGGTTGAGAGATGGAATTCAACGTCTCATGAATAATTATACCATAGTGTTTGAGAGGACTCCACCTTCTGTAGAGAGTATGGTGGATCATATTACTAAAGGTAAGAAGATTGAAGAGGTGGATATGGTTGATAAAGTGCCGGTAAGGATTACTTCTAAGGGTCCTGTCAAAATTACTCATAAGGGTCCAATTAAGATTACTGCTGAAGGCCCTGTGAAGATTGTTGCTGAAGCTAGAGTAGCTCATATGATCATTACCACTCCTGGTCCTATTCCGTATACTTCTGATAGAGTTGTGCCTTGGCATTATGGGTCTGATGTTTATATCCATGGTGTTAAGCAGGAACCCTTAGCTGATATGCATGTTGATAATATTGTTGGATCTAGTAAGATCACATGAAGCGGAAGAGTTTTCTCTCCTCCAGTTACCTCCAAGAATGCAGTTACTCCAGCTGCTACCTCCACCACTGATGCTCGGGGCAAAGGTCCTGTTATTGAACCTATACCTACTAATGTGCCAGCTGCTGATGATCTCTCTAAGAAGATGGAAGAAGTATTGAAAATCATTCGCAAGAGTGATTATGACATTGTTGATCAATTGGGGCATACTCCCTCCAAGATTTCTATGCTGTCTTTGTTGTTATGTTCTGAGGCTCATGCCAAGGCCTTGATTAAGTTTCTGAAGACTGCTCATATACCAAATGAAATTTCTGTTGACCAGTTTGAAAATTGTGTTGCACACTTGACCTATGATAATGGGTTAGGTTTCTCCGATGCTGATTTGACTCCTGCCAAGAGGGATCATAACAGGGCTCTGCATATCTCAATTGAATGCAGGGGCACTACCCTGTCACATGTATTGATAGACAATGGTTCCTCTCTGAATGTGTTGCCCAAAGAAGTCCTGAATAAGCTTAGTCCTGAAGATGCTGTGTTGAAGCCCAGTAATGTAGTGGTGAAGGCTTTTGATGGCTCAAGAAGAGTAGTGCATGGAGAAATTGATCTCCCAATCAAAGTTGGTTCTCATGTTTTCAATGCTACCTTTTATGTCATGGATATTCGTCCGTCATATTCTTGTTTGCTTGGGCGTCCCTGGATCCATGGGGCAGGTGCTGTAACTTCCACTTTACATCAAAAGCTGAGATATCCGGTAGAAGGAAAGGTTGTTATTGTCTACGGGGAGGAAGGATATGTTGTTAGCCATGTGAACACCTTTAAGTATCTTGAGGTGGAAGGTGAATATGTTGAAACTCCGTGTCAGACATTTGAAGTGGTTCCTTGGATTGTTAATGATTATGAAGTTCCTCCTGTTGTCAAGAAAGTTCCTGTGGTCACCAGAGTACCTCCTACAATGGCCTCCCTCAAAGATGCTAGAGCTGTGGTGGATGAAGGTGGTTGTACTATTTGCGGTCAACTTCCTGATATTCCATACAAGTCTAACAAATTTGGTTTGGGTTTCACTGCAGAATCCCAGAAGGCTGTTCGTCGTGCTCGTGCTGTTCGTATCACCAATCAGGGGATTATGAAGAATCAAATCAATGTTGTGGGTGACTATGATGAAGACTACAACCTGGATGCTTGGATTTTTCCTACTGTGGGTGCTGGGCTCAATAATTGGAAGGCTGAAGATGTTATTCCTATCTCCTTTAGTCAGGAGTAAATACTATTACTGTGTTGTTGCTTTTTAAGTTTGTAATTTTTTGAACAATTAAACTTTCAAGCCTTGTGCCTTGCCCGGGGCACAATGGTGTGCTTGTTACGGGATGTCATTTCATTTGCATACTTCATTCAATAAAAATCAGTGGACGTTTCGTTTTCCTTGTCCTTCTTTTCTTTTATTTTTGTTTTATCAGCTATGTGTTCTTACACACACCCACATCACTAAAATGCAGATCCTCATCCACTCTGGATCCTGTTGATAACAGTTCTACTATTGCCAATTATAATTTCGAGAATCCGATCTATCAAGCTGAAGACGGAAATGAGGACGATTATGAAGTACCTGTAAAGCTTGCTAGGCTGTTACAACAAGAAGAGAAAGCTATACAGCCACATGAAGAGCCGGTCGAAGTTGTGAATCTGGGAACTGAAGAAAACAGGAAAGAGGTCAAGATAGGGGCTGATTTAGAGGATAGTGTCAAGAGCAGATTGATTCAGATGCTACGTGACTATGTGGAGATCTTTGCTTGGTCCTACGAAGATATGCCAGGGTTGGATACAGACATTGTGGTTCACCGTTTACCAGTAAAAGAAGATTGTCGTCCAAAGAAGCAGAAGGTTCGTCGCATGCGTCCTGAAATGTCAGAAAAGATCAAAGCAGAGGTAATGAAACAGTTTGATGCAGGGTTCTTAGCTGTGACTTCTTATCCTCAGTGGGTTGCAAATGTGGTACCGATACCTAAGAAAGATGGTAAGGTACGTATGTGTGTGGACTATAGAGATTTGAACAAGGCCAGCCCCAAAGATGACTTTCCACTTCCTCATATTGATGTTCTGGTAGACAACACTGCTCAGCATAAGGTATTCTCGTTTATGGATGGTTTCTCTGGTTACAATCAAATCAAGATGGCACCTGAAGATATGGAGAAGACAACATTTGTTACACAGTGGGGCACCTTTTGCTATAAGGTGATGCCATTTGGTTTGAAGAATGCAGGGGCAACATATCAATGTGCTATGGTGGTTTTGTTTCATGATATGATACATCATGAGATAGAGGTATACGTGGATGATATGATAGCCAGGTCCCAGAATGAAGAGCAACATCTTGATCATCTGCATAAGTTGTTTGAGAGGTTGAAGAAATACAAGTTGAGATTGAACCCAAACAAGTGTACTTTTGGAGTTAGATCTGGTAAGCTTCTGGGTTTCATTGTCAGTGGAAAAGGTATTGAAGTAGATCCTGCAAAAGTGAAAGCTATACGAGAAATGCCAGCTCCCCGTACTGAGAAGGAAGTTAGAGGTTTCCTGGGACGATTGAATTACATTGCAAGATTTATTTCCCAATTAACAACTACCTGTGAGCCAGTCTTCAAATTGTTGAAGAAAGATCAGGTAATGGAATGGAATGATGAGTGCCAGACTGCCTTTGATGAAATCAAGAAATATCTGCTAGAACCTCCAATTTTGATGCCACCAGTTGATGGAAGACCCTTGATTATGTACTTAACAGTGTTAGACAATTCAATGGGGTATGTCTTGGGGCAACATGACGAGTCTGGTCGAAAAGAGCAGGCAATATACTACCTTAGCAAAAAGTTTACCGACTGTGAAACAAGATACTCACTGCTCGAGAAAACTTGCTGCGCTTTGGCATGGGCTGCTCGCCGACTAAGACAGTATATGTTAACTCATACTACCTTATTGATTTCGAAGATGGATCCAATCAAGTACATATTTGAGAAACCTGCTCTCTCCGGAAGAATTGCAAGATGGCAAATGATCTTGACAGAATATGACATACAGTATACCACTCAGAAGGCCATTAAAGGGAGTGTTGTAGCTGATCATTTGGCCCATCAAGCAGTGGATGATTACCAGTCAATGAGTTTTGAGTTCCCTGATGAAGACATTATGATTATTACCAAAGAACCTGGACAATATGACGGACCTGAACAAGGATCCCGATGGACTATGGTTTTTGATGGAGCATCTAATGCACTTGGTAATGGTGTTGGTGTTGTGATCAGTTCCCCTGAAGGTTGTCATACCCCAATCACTGCCAGACTTTGTTTCTATTGTACTAATAACATGGCTGAGTATGAGGCATGTATCCTGGGTGTTAAAGCTGCTATTGATATGAAGATTCAGTTCCTTTATGTGTATGGAGATTCAGCCCTGGTAGTAAGTCAGATTAAAGGAGATTGGGATACCAAGCATGATAATCTCATTCCTTACAGAGAGCATGTGTTGTCTTTGATCCCACATTTCAAAGAGATTAGATTTGGACATATTCCACGAAGAGAGAATCAATTGGCAGATGCTTTAGCCACCATGGCATCCATGTTTGAGATCAGCTGGGATGATGAAGCCCCCAAGATTACTATTGATAGATTTGAGAAGCCTGCATACTACAATGAGATTGGCACAGAAGAAGCAGAGGAGAAACCTTGGTTTTATGAAGTGAAAAGATATCTTGAAGCTCAGGAGTTCCCTAAAGGGGCATCTGTCAAAGATAGGAAGTTTCTGAGAAGGTTTTCTGCTAAGTTCTTTTTGAGTAATGGGATTTTGTACAAGCGCAATCATGATTCAACTATGCTTCGTTGTGTGGATAAGAAAGAAGCAACAGAAATTATGGAAGACATGCATGATGAGATCTTTGGCACTCATTCTAGTGGTCATACCATGGCAAAGAAGATATTGAGAGCAGGTTACTATTGGTCCACCATGGAAGCTGATTGCTATCAACACTCCAGAACATGTCACAAGTGTCAAATTTATGCTGATAAAGTACATGTACCTCCATCACCATTGAATGTGTTGACTGCTCCTTGGCCTTTTGCCATGTGGGGCATTGATATGATTGGTGAGATCAAGCCTACTGCTTCTAATGGGCATCGTTTCATCCTGGTTGCTATTGATTACTTCACTAAGTGGGTGGAGGCAGCTTCATTTGCGTCTGTTACCAAGAATGTTGTGGCTCGATTCATTAGGAATAATCTCATATGTAGGTATGGCATCCCTGAAAGGATTATTACTGACAATGGCTCTAATATGAACAACACTATGATTACTGACCTCTGCACGCAGTTCAAGATTAAGCATCACAACTCTTCTCCGTATCGTCCAAAGATGAATGGGGCAGTAGAAGCTGCTAATAAGAATATTAAGAAGATTATACAGAAGATGACTGTTACTTACAAGGATTGGCATGAGATGTTACCATTTGCTCTTCATGGTTATCGTACTACAATACGCACTTCAACAGGGGAAACCCCATTCTCCTTAATATATGGTATGGAAGCAGTTCTGCCCATCGAAGTTCAGATTCCCTCCTTAAGGATTATGAAGGATGCAGGTTTGGATGAAGATGAATGGATTCAGACTCGACTCGACCAGATAAATTTGATTGACGAGAAGAGGTTAGCAGCAGTTTGTCATGGCCAGATGTACCAGAAACGGATGATCAAAGCTTTTAACAAGAAGGTTAAGCCAAAGGTATATCAGGCTGGTGACTTGGTAATCAAGTGTATCATATTACCACAGGGTGATCCTAGGGGCAAGTGGACTCCTACGTATGAAGGACCATTTGTAGTCAAAACAGTTTTCTCAGGAGGTGCCATGATACTTACTACTATGGATGGTGAAGACTACCCACAGCCTGTAAACGCGGACATAGTTAAAAAATACTACGCATAAAAAAGAGACCCGCTAGGTTGACTGGCCTAGGAAAAAATAAGGGCATCCCGGCGAACCAAAAGGGTTCGGGCAAAAATTAGGGATATATATATATAAAAAGATGTACACCCGGCAAGTCGAAAACCTGAAAAGGCGGCTTGGGCAAAAAAGGGTATCCCGGTGGATTGAAAACCTGAAAGGGCAATCCAGGCAAAAGTTAGGGATTAAAGCGTATGACTATGTCTCGTTTGGATCACCCAAGTAACTACAACCAGTTGTACTACTTACTCAAGTTCGAACAGATAAAGCTCAATCCAATCGTTTCCGTCTCAACAGCAGAAGATGAGATACTTGAAGATAATGGCAATAGTAGAATCGAAACTCAATAGGACTATTTCCCACATAGCTGATTTTCTTTGTTTTGTAAAAAAATTTACGACAAATTCCTCTTACTAGGATTTCTGTCTCCTTGTACAAACCTACCTATGTATAGGTCACTTTGTGATATAAATAAAATTCATCTTTGAATCCAGATTTACTTTTACCCTATTTACATAAGCGAAACGTCCATTGGTTATGTTTGAATGTAGGTATGCTTTTGAATATGATTGATGTTTACCAGAAATGCATGTATGCTTAATATGATTGATGTTTACCAGAAATGCATGAAAATGCAGTAATAGTATTTACTAAGGACGAACGAGGGAAGGATTTCAACGAAGCTTCACCGGTTCATCCCCACAAGACAGTTACAAATCCCCAGTAGGGCAAATCCATCTTCATAAGTACTTCGAGTCACATCTCTCCTGGAATTTATATCCATCTCTTTTATCCTCATACGGATAGTCGGGAATTTATTTTTCCAATAGGAGTACGACGAACGAAGACGGGAGGTTATGGATACCTTACTATCAAACAAAGACGGGAGGTTATATATACTATATTATCAAACAAGACGGAAACAAGTTCCTCATATTCTTCAGCAACAAATCGGGATTTATTTTCCCTGGCCAGCAGTTATTATACGAAGATATCCAAGACGCTTCAGGCTACATGATTCATACATACATCATTTACATCATACCATAACATACACATCCATAATTACATAATACATTACTTAAGTGCACCATACTATACACGCATACATAATACATAAACTAATATTATCATACAGAATGTTGTAATCTTGTTTTTCAGATTAATTCTCCAGCAGACAAACTTCATCAATAACTTGTGACCTTGGGCCGTTGTTTATCTTCCCAAAGGTTACTCCATTTCCTCAGGACATTGTTTATCCTCCTGAAAGCTATCATTTCCTCAGGACGTTGTTTATCCTCCTGAAAGCATATCATTACCTTGGGCCGTTGTTTATCTTCCCAAAGGTTATATCATCATTTCCTCAGGACGTTGTTTATCCTCCTGAAAGCATATCATGACTTTGGGCCGTTGTTTATCTTCCCAAAAGTTATACTCCATACCTCAGGACGTTGTTTATCCTCCTGAAAGCATATCACGACCTTGGGCCGTTGTTTATCTTCCCAAAGGTTACCTCATTACGCCAGGACGTTGTTTATCCTCCTGAAAGCATATCATGACTTTGGGCCGTTGTTTATCTTCCCAAAAGTTATACTCCATACCTCAGGACGTTGTTTATCTTCCTGAAAGCTATTATCATTACCTCAGGACATTGTTTATCCTCCTGAAAGCATATCACGACCTTGGGCCGTTGTTTATCTTCCCAAAGGTTACCTCATTACCTCAGGACGTTGTTTATCCTCCTGAAAGCATATCACGACCTTGGGCCGTTGTTTATCTTCCCAAAGGTTACCTCATTACGCCAGGACGTTGTTTATCCTTCTGAAAGCATATCATTTCCTCAGGACGTTGTTTATCCTCCTGAAAGCTATCATTTTATCTTCATATTTTGGACTGCTTTATCCTCCAAGAAATGTATCTGAAGAACTTTTCTCCAAGGGGCATCTTTAAGCCCACTCAAGCATATATAACTAGTCAGCAGTATCACTCAAAGCACCGGTGAGTGAAAATTTTTGGGCTTTTGTGTTCAATCCCCTTTAACCTTCCAGGTCACGACTGACAAATATACCAATCTAACCCCTCAGGTTTCAGAAAATTGAACAGGGGCAGCTGTTGCACCCCAAAATTTGCCCTCACAATACAAGACTTTGTGTGCTAAGAAGGTTCACAAGGTTCACAAGACCTTTCATGAGGTTCATGAAGTTTACAAGACACTTTATGAGGTTCACAAGGTTCACAAGACCTTTTCATGAGGTTCATGAAGTTTACAAGACACTTTATGAGGTTCACAAGGTTCACAAGACCTTTCCATGAGGTTCATGAAGTCTACAAGACACTTTATGAGGTTCACAAGGGTCACAAGACATCTTACAAGGTTCACAAGACATTTCATGAGGTTCACAAGGTTCACAAAGTTCACAATTGGTCAGAAGATTTGACAATTCCCTCAGACGATGCATTCTCCTAAGTAGTGCATCCAAAACTAGGGTTTTAACTTTAATCAGGCTAAATGGACTTCCAAGACTTCAAGTGAGCTTCATAACATCTTATATGTGTTTAAGAACCCCCATGACAAGTTTCAAGACTTTTCTCAAAAGTTTGCTCATTCAAATGATCAGATAAGTCAAAATCAGTCAAAGTAGTTCAAAAGTCAAACTAAGGTCAACTGTGGTCAAACCAAAGTCAAACTTCATGATTTTTTGCCAACATCAAGTATATGAAGTAAAATTCATCATTTGATCAAGGGTTGATCATGATTCATCAAGGATATTTCAGATCATCAAGAATCAAAGGTTTCTAAATTAGGGTTTCCTTAGGAAAAGTCAACTGAACTTTGACCAGCCATAACATTCACATGCTTCATCACATTTTTTCCATCCAAAGCTCATTTTGAAGGAAATTGAATTCTCTACAACTTTGTGTCTCACAAGCCAAGCCCAAAAATGCTTCATTTGGAAGGTATGAGCTAAGACATTATAGGTCCTTTTGAAAGTCAACAAAAGGTCAACAACTTCAAAAGGGCATAACTTGAGAATGGTAAATGATATGGACATGAAACCAATGGGGTTGGTTATAGGACTCTTCAAGCTTTCCAAAATGTCCAAGAACACCCTCATAGCATTAAAATTGAAGGATGTGTGCCCTTGCAAAGTTGGGAAATTTTTGGGTGGTTTATGAAGGAAATAGGGTCTTAGAACCAAATTTTTCTAAATGGGCTGAACTTTTTGTGACCCAAAGTGATTCATGACATCATGCACGAAAATTATTTGATATTTTCATAATTTTATTTTGTTTAATTTATTTATTATGATTTTTTATATTAAAAATCATTTTAAATTTAAATAAAATATCAAGTGTGAAGATTTAAAATATTTGTTTGTTCTAGAAGGTCATGAATGCAATTTGGATTGAATTGATTCAATATTATGGTGATTGGCTTGAAATAGAAAGGTCTTATTCAAGAATATTTGAAATTTAAGCACCAATCTTTTTCAATCTCAAAAATCAAAACAATCCACACAATGATCCAATCTCTTGACCTAATTTGATTCTACTATAAGTATACAACATAACCCAATCACAAGGACACGAATTCCCTGCCTCAAAGAGTAAGTTCATACATTCAAAAATCTCACCAAAACTCAAATTCGGATTCCCTCATTCAAGCCCTTTCAAGACAATTTGAAGGTTGCAATTTGTTCCTGGATGTTCATAGAGTGATTTTGGATCATAAACAACATCTAAAACATCTCCATATGCATAAACCGATTCATCATGTTCATAATATTTTTGATTTTTGATTCTGCATATTGACTGGATTTTAATGAGTTTTGATCATTGTTTCGTGTTTGTATTAAGTTGTTGATTGATTCTGGATGGTTTGATTGGAGTTTCATTGCAGGTTTGAGAAGTTGCCATGGCTAGGGTTTCGGCCAAGCAATTAGGGTTTTACACTAGACCTAATATAAATAAATTCTAAGAACATAGAACAGTCATGTGAACCCTGGGGATCATAACGCACCAATTAATTTTAAGAAATTTCACTGTTTTGATGGTAATCCAATTTTCGTAGGTTCCTGTATTTGAAAATTCGCAGGAAACTTCATAGGTAAATTCGCAGCAATAAACGCAGGGCTGGATGAGGAAGATGAAGCTCTTGGCGCCATCTGGAAACTCAAATACTTGATATAATATTTTTAGAATTCTTTGTGGTTTTATTTCACAGATGCAGTGTGTGTCCCAGTGGTGAAGTGTGCGCGTATATTGTTTGAAGGCTTGTGTTCGAATCCTGGCCTCAACAATTTTTCTTGTTTTTCATTTGAATTGTTAAACTTAAAATATAATGAATTGTGATGCATATATTATCAGATGCGCCCTCCCGGCTGGAATGGTAAGTGTGTTTGTGTAATGCGTGAAGGTCCTGGGTTCAAATCCCCCCAGGCCTTTTGTGTTATTTTATTTTATTTTTTCAGGATTTTTTCTAGAACAACAACAAAACAAATGGGAAGGAGTGTGCTATCAGCTGCGCTGCAGTGGTCCAGTGGTTATGCTTCTACTTGTCCAGGTAAAGAACCTGGGTTCAAATCCCAGGTCCTATTTTTTTAGGTTTTGTTTGTTTTATCTATTCTTACAATTTCTTTATTTTATTCTTTAATTAATTAAAACAATTTCTAAAAATATTTAAATCATTCTTTTTAATAAAACTTTATTTTCTTTTCAAATTTATATTATTTTCTTAAAACTTAAATTAATATGTTTATTTCATTATATTTTTCTATTAATATATATTTGTATATAATTTCATTAATTATTTGTAAAATAAATTATAAAACCCTAATTTTATTTTTTTCTAAAATTCATAACCCTAATAATTTTCACAAACCCTAATTTTCTAAACCTTAATCATGTACATATTTTTTTAATTTGTTTATAATTTAAATCTTGTATATAAATGTGCTTAAAATATGATTAAAATTCTTAATTTAATTTTGTAAATATAATAATTCAATATGTATATATTTTATAATTTGTTTATGATCCTTGTATGTAAATAATTTTTAATATATGTTTAAAAATAATTAAAACTTGTTGATTTAATTTTGTAAATATAATTTATTTTATAATATGTTTATAATTAACCTAATTTCTATAACTTATACATAATTTAAAATTTTATAATAATTAGTATATAATTGTTTATATTTTCTTTTTAATCTTAAAATATAATTGTTTATATAAAAATTTGACCTTTTAATTATTATGATAATATTCTTTATTAATGCTATTTATTTTCATATTTATTTTATTATTACTAACCCCATTTATATATTGTGATTTATTATTATTATTTCACTAACCCAATTATATTATTATTATTTATTTTTTGCTTATTTATTTAATTTGCTTTAATTATTATTATTTTGTAATTGCCTCTTTTATGTAATATTGTAATAATAATATTGAATATTTATTTTAAATGCTATGGTTAGTAAAATAGGGAGTGAAACATGTTTGTAATGTAAAATCAATTTAGATCACTAATTTAAAAGATAAATATTTAAAATTGTATACTCACACACGTAAGTCGATCTTTGATCGCCATCTCACTTTCTAGGATTACCTCTCATGTTGCCTAAACAAAAAGGTCAAGTAGGGTGTATAAAGCAAAAGTCCCTCATTTCATATCATCTAGTCCCTAAACAGATAAAAAGATCAAGTCCCTTCGAATGTTGCCTTCGTAATGATCTTGTCCCTTTCGAATAAAGATGATAAGTCCCTTCGAATTGCTTATACACCCCACAGTTGCCTAAACAACAGATGTCCCTTCACTTGTCCCTCACATCCAAGGTAATGACTACCTATTCCTTAATAATAGGGATAGTCTTACCATTTAAAGGATTCAAGAACAGAAAAAGACTTAAACTTAGGGTAGGTTCCTCTTAGATACTTGCTCACTCTTCAAAACATTTCAAACACTTCATACATTTTCAAACAAATTTTCAAAACAAAGGTTTTATACGCATCCGTACATGGATCATTATAAAACACTTAAGAAGATTTCTATTCACACACTTCACATTTTAAAAACATTTTAAAGTGAGCTAAGTAACTAAGAGCCCATGGATAACCATGGATGTAAAGGGTGCTAACACCTTCCCTTTACATAACCTACCCCCCGGACCCAAAAATCTTTTAAAAGGTCTTTCCTGTTCTTTTATGCCTTTCCTTTGGATAAAATAAAAGTCGGTGGCGACTCTTGCTATCCGCAACATAACTAAAGTCAGTTCTCCCACCGTGTTACACCCCCCAGCAAAGATGTTTCAACTGTTTTTTGGAGAAACCATCATTTGTTGTCGAGTTATGTTTCGACTTCATACTATTTACATTAAATGCGCTGATTCCCAAAATCTTTTTTGTCAGATCATAAAACAAAATAATCATCATACTTTCCCTAAAACATCATGTCTAAACCCACGCTTGGACACAACCTCCATCACCCTAGTCACATAGGCATGTCACGTTCTTTTCAACTTCCACTACTTTTCTTTACTGCCAATGAAATTCTTACATGTGCCATAACTGTTTCAAAACTAAAACATTTTTTTACTTATCTCCCCATATAAATACTTAGTTTCTCTTTCTGAAAAACTTTTCCACTCTTTGAACTTTCTTCTTCATTGCTCACTCTTAAACCTTCTTCTTTCACTCAAACTTCCACCATTAACAATGGCGTCTTCAAGCAACCAACACGTCAAAGACATGACCATTCTCCCATACGCACACAGACTTCCTAGACCAGATATTGTAGGTAATCAGCAGTACGTGCCAGAGCCTCCAAATGAACGAGAGAAAGCCAGGATTTATCAATCCCAGGTACTCATTCCAGTTCTTATCTCTGGGACTTGTCATGCCATGTTAGGTCCATTGCCTAACCCAAACATTGACCAGGCTAGATTAAAAGAATTTTTTCCTATTTATTCTCGTTCTAAACCCATAAGAGTTGGCCTGAACCTTAACCCTAATGGAGAACCCATAGGTCAAACTGAAAATCCCTCTAGTCCTGTAGAGCTAAACTTAACTTATTTAAATCAACCTAGGAGTTTTAGGAGCTGTCCACTAACCAAAGACCCTTCTGATTACCTAGACTGGTTAGCCAAGGTCGAAAAGGCCAAAGGTAAATTCTGGAAGCAAACCTGTATCTTCGACATAATACAACTATCGAAAGTAGGCCCTAGTTATTACACCAACATCATTTTGGCTTCCCTCTATTTTTGGGATAGAACTTATAACACTTTTCACCTCCCCTGTGGAATGGTGACTCCTACCCTCTTTGACATAGCTCCATAGTTGGCCTTAGTCCAATAGGAGTAGATTTCGACCCCACTGTTTTGGATGAAAACTCCATAGACTTGGAAAGAGGGAAAAGTAAACCTGAATACGAAAAATGGAATTTTATTTATTTGGAAAGTGGCCTATAAACAAGCGAGTTTTATCACGGAGACAGAAATCCTAGTAAGTGGAATTCGTCGAAGAAATTTTAAAAGAATACAAAAACAAGGACAGATAGCTATGTGTAACTAATCATATTGAGTTTCAATTCTGCTATTGCCATTATCTTCAAGTATCTCATCTTCAGCTATCGGAAAAGAAATGATTGGATTGATCTATATCTGTTGAATTTGACGTAGATAACACAACTGATAGAGGTTACGTGGGTGATCCAACGAGAGATAGTCATACGCTTTAATCCCTAACTTTTGCTTGGATTGCCTTTTCAGGTTTTCAATCCACCGGGATACCCTTTTTTGTCCAAGCCGCCTTTTCAGGTTTTCGACTTGCCGGCTGTACATTTTTTTTTGTATATATCCCTAATTTTTGCCCGAACCCTTATGGTTCGCCGGGATGCCCTTATTTTTTCCTAGGCCAGTCAACCTAGCGGGTCTCTTTTTATGCGTAGTATTTTTTAACTATGTCTGTGTTCACGGGCTGTGGAAAATCTTCACCATCCATAGTGGTAAGCATCATGGCACCTCCAGAAAATACTCTCTTAACAACAAATGGCCCTTCATAGGTGGGGGTCCATTTGCCTCTGGGATCACCCTGTGGTAATATGATACGCTTGATCACCAAATCACCAGCATGATATACTTGTTGCTTAACTTTCTTATTGAAGGCTTTGATTATACGTTTCTGATACATCTGACCATGACAAATAGCTGCCAACCTTTTCTCATTAATCAAGTTTATCTGGTCAAGTTGAGTCTAAATCCATTCATCTTCATCTAAGCCTGCATCCTTCATAATTCTCAAAGAAGGAATCTGAACTTCAATGGGTAAAACTGCTTCCATACCAAAGACAAGGGAAAATGGGGTTGCCCCTGTTGAAGTACGTATTATGGTACGATAACCATGAAAAGCAAATGGTAACATCTCATGCCAATCCTTATATGTAACTGTCATATTTTGCAAGATCTTCTTTATATTCTTGTTGGCAGCTTCCACTGCACCGTTCATCTTTGGACAATAAGGAGAGGAATTGTGATGCTTAATCTTGAATTGCGTGCAGAGGTCAGTAATCATAGTATTGTTCAAATTAGTACCATTATCTGTGATAATCCTTTCAGGGATGCCATACCTACATATAAGATTATACTTGATGAATCGAGCCACAACATTCTTGGTAACAGAAGCAAATGATGCTGCCTCTACCCACTTTGTGAAGTAATCATTGGCAACAAGGATGAAACGATGTCCATTGGAAGCAGTAGGTTTGATCTCACCAATCATATCAATGCCCCACATGGCAAAAGGCCAATGAGCAGTCATAACATTTAACTGAACTGGAGGCACATGCACTTTATCAACATAAATCTGGCATTTGTGACAAGTTTTGGAATGTTGATAGCAATCAGCTTCCATGGTAGACCAATAATAACATGCTCTCAGGATCTTCTTAGCCATAGTATGCCCACTAGAATGAGTACCAAAGATCCCATCATGCATGTCTTCCATAATCTCTATTGCTTCTTTCTTATCCACACAGCAAAGCAAAGTTGAATCATGATTGCGCTTATACAAAATTCCATTACTCAGGAAGAACTTAGCAGAAAATCTCCTCAGAAACTTCTTATCATTGACAGATGCCCCTTCAGGGAACCCTTGAGCTTCAAGATACCTTTTCACTTCATAGAACCAAGGTTTTTCCTCTACTCCTTTAGTACCCACCTCATTGCAGTATGCAGGTTTATCAAATCGATCAATAGTAATTATGGGAGCTTCATCATCCCAAATGATTTCAAACATAGATGCCATGGTGGCTAATGCATCTGCCAACTGATTTTCTTCTCGTGGAATATGTCCAAAGGTGATTTCTTCAAAGTACGGGATCAAAGACAACACATGCTCTCTGTAAAGGATGATATTAGGATGCTTGGTGTCCCAATCTCCTTTAACTTGACTAACTACCAGGGTTGAATCTCCATACACATTCAAAAACCGAATCTTCACCTCAATAGCAGCCTTGATACCCATTATGCATGCTTCATACTCAGCCATATTACTGGTACAATTAAAACAAAGTCTTGCAGTAATTGGTGTATAATAACCCTTATGAGAGATAATCACAACACCAACACCATTACCAAGCACATTAGAAGCTCCATCAAAAACCATAAACCATTGGGATCCTTGTTCAGGTCCTTCATATTGTCTAGGTTCTTTAGTAACAATCATAATATCCTCATTCGGAAACTCAAAACTCATAGACTGATAATCATCCACTGCTTGATGATCCAAATGATCCACATGCATACTTTACCATATTTCTTAGGCACCGGTACCACATTTGCAACCCACTGAGGATAAGAAGTAACAGCTAGAAACCCTGCATTGAATTGTTTCATCACCTATGCCTTAATCTTTTCGGACATTTCAGGACGCATACGACAAACTTTCTGTTTTATTGGGCGACAATCCTCTTTCACTGGTAGACGGTGACCCACAATATCAGTATCCAGCCCTGGCATATCTTCATAAGACCAAGAAAAAATTTCCACATAGTCACGTAACATTTGGATCAACCTGTTCTTAACATTGTATTCCAATTCAGCACCTATCTTGACCTCTTTCCTGTTTTCTTCACTTTCCAGATTCACAACTTCAATTGGTTCCTCATGTGGCTGTATAGTTTTCTCTTATTGTTATAGCAATCTAGGCATCTCTATAGGTACTTCACAATCTTCCTCCTTTCCATCATCGGCTTGATAGATCGGATTCTCGAAGTTATAATTGGCAATAGCAGAACTGTTATCAACAAGATTCAGAGTGGATGAGGATCTGCATTTTAGTGACGTGGGTTTGTGTAAGAACACATAACTTTTGATAAAGGAAAGAGTAAAAGAAAGACAGAGAGCACAATATTTACGAAAGCGAGAAACATCCATTGATTTTATTGAATGAAAATATGCAAATGAAATGACAACCCTAACAAGAACACCATTGTGTCCTAGGCAAGGCACAAGGCTTAAAAGTATTTAATTGTTCAAAAATTACAAAATTAAAATTTAGAAAAACAAAATAGCATTTACTCCTGACTAAAGGAGATAGGAATAATGTCTTCAGCCTTCCAGTTGTTGAGCCCATCACCAATGGTAGGAGAGATCCAATTATCCAAGTTGTAATCTTCATCATAATCTCCCACAACATTGACTTGGTCCTTTATGATTCCTTGATTAGTGATACGAACAACACGAGCACGACGAACAGCCTTCTGAGATTCTGCAGTAAAACCCAAACCAAACTTGTCAGACTTGTAAGGAATGTCAGGAAGTTGACCCCAAATAGTACAACCACCTTTTTCAACCACAACTTTAGCATCCTTGAGATAGGTCATTGTAGGAGGTACTCTGGTAACAGTAGGCACTGGTTTAGCAGCTGGGATGGATTCAGTAGAAGGAATGACTTGAGCAACCACTTCAAATGTTTGGCAAGGAGTCTCAACAAATTCACCCTCCATCTCAACATATTTAAAAGTATCCACATGACTGACCATGTACTCTTCTTCACCATAAACAGTGACGATCTTTCCCTTCACTGGATACTTCAATTTTTGATGTAAAGTGGAAGTTACAGCACCTGCCCCATGGATCCAGGGGCGCCCAAGCAAACACGAGTATGCAAGACGAATATACATTACATAGAAAATGGAATCAAAGACCTGAGAGCCTAATTTGATTGGGAGATCCACCTCTCCATGCACTATTCTTCTTGAACCATCAAAGGCCCTCACCACCACATTACTTGGCCTTAACACCACATCCTCCAGGTTGAGTTTGTCCAGAACCTCCTTGGGTAATACATTCAATGAAGAACCATTATCCACCAACATATGAGACAAAGTAGTGCCCCTACACTCAATGGAGATGTGCAGAGATCTATTATGGTTTCTTTTAGCAGGGGTTAGATCAACATCAGAAAAACTTAAACCATTATCACTAGTCAGATGAGCAACATAATTTTCAAACTGTTCTGCAGAGATTTCATGTAGTACATGAGCAGTCTTCAGGAACTTAATTAAAGCCTTGGCATGGGCTTCAGAATATAATAGCAGAGATAACATAGAGATTTTGGAGGGAGTATGCCCTAACTGGTCAACAATAGCATAATCACTCTTACGGATGATCTTCAATACTTCTTCCATCTTCTTAAAGAGATCTTTACTAGCTGGTGCCTCAGCCTGAACAGGTTCAATCACTGGTCCTTTGCCCCGAGCCTCAGTACTTGGCCCAAAGTTAGAGATATAGACTGGAGTAGTATTAGCCTTTAAGGTGTCTTCTGGAGAGAAAATTCTTCCACTCCTGGTAACCTTACTGGACCAAGCAATATTGTCAACATCCAGACTAGCATTAGTAACAGGTGTATTAGTCAAAGGCTCTTGCTTGACACCATGGATATAAACATCAGAACCATAATTCCAGGGTATAGCCTTATCAGAAGTATATGGGATAGGACCAGGAGTAGTAATAATCATTGGAGCCACCTTTGGCTCAACAGTAATCTTCACATGACCCTTAGAAGTGATCCTCACTGGACCTTTGGAAGTAATCTTCACAGGCGTCTTATCAACCATAGCCACATCTTCAATCTTCGAATCTTGAGCCAGACCTCCACATAAACTCTCTATAGAAAGGGTATTCTCAAACAGTATAATATAGTTGTCTATCAGGCATTGAATACCTGCCCTTAGCTTCCAACAACTATCAGGTTTGTAGGCACAGTAAAAACAATCTTCATTGCAACCCGAAAATAAACTAGCTTGCACATGTTTCTTCTTGGCAATGGATAGAGGAGTAGTTATTTCAGCCACGATACGAACATAAGAAACCTCATCAACAACATTAACAGTCTTCTCATGTTTGGGCATAGGAGCAGTAATCACATTAGGAGTTTCAGGAGGGTCAAACTCAATTTCTCCATTCTCGATCATATCCTGAATTTTGTTCTTCAATGCCCAACAACTGTTAGTATCATGGCCAGGACTATTAGAATGATATGCACACCTTGTATTGGGATTGTAGCGAGAAGAGGAAGTGATGGGATTCTGAGGAGGGTCCCTCAACATAATCAATTCTCCTTTCAACATGTGTTGTAAAGCTTGAGCCAACATCATATTGATCTTTGTAAATTTCCTCCTAGGCTTGGGATGACTATTTTGCTGCTGCTCTTGTGGTGCAGGTGCAAGATTAGAAATCAAAACAGCTCCCACAAATTGATTATGATTATTACAACCCTGTTAGCCATACACAACATTGGATTCTTTCTTCCCATTAGAAGGTTTCTTGGTGGCACTTGAAGAAGCAACCATCTGAATCTTTCCACTTCGTATCCCATTCTCCACACGTTGTCCAGTCATTATCAGCTCTGTGAAACCAGAGGATGAGCTTCCAATGAGATGACTATAGAAAGGACCAGTCAATGTACTCATAAACATATCAACCAATTCCCGGTCAATCAAAGGGGGTTGAACTCTACTTTCCAGATCTCTCCGCTTCTGAGCATACTCCTTGAAGCTTTCTTTAGCACCCATGGACATGCTCTGGAGCTGCATGCGAGTTGGTGCTAAATCAGAGTTATATTGGTACTTCTTATAGAAACCCTCAGCAAGATCATTCCAATTACGAATGTTGGTACTCTCCAGTTGATAATACCATTCTAGTTGGGACCCAGATAAACTCTCTTGAAATAAATGCATCCATAACTTCCTATCAGGAGTATGTGGTTGAATTCTCCTGACATAAGATCTCAGATGCAATTTTGGGCATGACACACCATCATACACCACAAAAGTAGGAACTTTGAAACCCATAGGGATGGAGACTCCAGAAATCAAGCTCAAATCTTCAAAGTCAAACCCATAAGTCTTCTGTAATTCTATAGCATTTATCCGGTCCTGCAGTATCTTATACTTCTCTTCACTAGTTGGATCATGGTAATAATTCTCCTCATAATCAGAATCCACAATAATACCATGTTGACTCCCTTCCTCTTTTGTAGAACTTTTATCTCTAGGGTTTTCAACCTCATCATCCGTCTTGATTGGAGCTCTGAATCTTCTACCCATGTTGATGAAGCCAACTGGTTTTTTGGTCTTCTTCTTTTTCTTAGTCAGGAGTGCCTTCAACTCATCTTGTTCCTTGGATAAATTCAGAATTATCTCTTGAACTTGGGCATTCTGAATCTGGAGTTCCTTGACAGTTTGTTCGAGAGCCATTTCTGCTGAAATAAACAGCGAGAATATAAGATACATGTTTATTAAGAAACATGTGATGTAATGATATGGTATGTAGATGAATATGCAATGTTTTCAAGGACTACAAGATTTAAATTTGTTCAAAGAAAAACAAAAACAAATTTTTTATTAGTAAATGTTTAATATAAATTGCCCCTTGGGCTTACAATGAAATGAAATAAGAATAAAATACAAAGAGATAAATATATAGGGTTTTAAGTCTCCCATGGACGCTTCCTCTTTGTGTTGAGGTTCCGCTCCTCGTGAAGTTGTCTTGTGAGCTCTAGAACTCTTTCTTGACTAGCTCTGAAATGAGTCTCAAAAGTATCCCTTTGCTCCTTCATATGAATCCAAGACTTCTGCAACTCTTCCAAATCAGTGGGCATGTCTGGATGAAGTATGGTATAAGGAACATCTCCTTCAGCAACAGGCTCCATAGTAACCGGTAGAACAAAAGGATATGACATCATGAGAGTTTGAGCACGAGATCACACCCATCTGAGATAAGGTTCCATAGGAATGGAGTACTTTGGTTCCAAAGTCTTGCTCTCAACTTTATTCACCTTGCTTCAAGCTCGTATAAACCTTTGACTGTAACCCTGAAGATCGTTATCATAGTCAAACACAATACCCTGAATAAGTATGTCATGAGGACCATTACTCCGAGCATAACCAAACTGACGTAGAGCTAAAGAAGGGTTGTAAGTAATGCCCCCTCTTATGCCAAGGAGTGGCACATTAGGGAACTCCCCACAACGGTCAATGATAATAACATTCTCCATAGATCGAGAGCACCAATGAATATCTGAATGAGAAAGTGACATGATCCTTTTAGACCACCCTAACCTTTGTTCATTCTTCATCACTGATTGAGGAAAGTGAGAAATAAACCACCTAGCCAGTAAATGTATGCAACACATCAGAGTTCCTCTCGCCTTCATAGTATGAGTGTAAAGAGAGTGTACGTCTATGAACTGGTTTGGATTAGGGAACAATACTAAGCCATAGATCAACAAGGCTAATATCTCCTCAAAAGCCTCATAGCTCATAGCATCCAAGAACATTTGAGCTTTCTCCATCAACACCTTAGCAAGAATACCCTTAACTCCGCTTCTCGTTTCTAGGACAACGTCTGATTTCTTTAGATGTAGGGCTGTAGCAATGACTTAAGGTTTAGGCTCTTTCTCTAAACCTGTGAAAGGTCTCTGATCAAGGATAGGTATACCCAATAGCTTAGAGAACTCCTCCATTGTAGGTACCAGCTGATAGTCGGGGAATGTGAAACAATGTTGTTTTGGATCAAAGAACTGGAATATGACACTCATCATGTCTTCATTGAACCCTGAAGTAACTAGATCCAATAGGTGACCATGCTTCTTGATGAATTGGGAGTTTACAGAAACTTTAGAGACCAATTCTTCAAGCTTAGAAGGTATCCCTACAAATTTGATCCGAATAGTATTCCTACGAGCAGAAGCTATGACATGCAACAAAGAACAAAGATAAATCCTTTGGTCCTTGAAATGGTTAGTGAAAATGCTATGCTTATGATGTCATGATGTCATGATGTTATGCTTAATCACAAACATGTGGCACACACAAACAAGTCACATAATAGCCCTAAGTTTAGAGGCTTGCATGAGGTTTAAAGGTAAGTACCCTCCCTTAAAGTTTAGTTGGTTCATCCTGTCCTACAAAAGTAACCAGGTTCTAAGGGATCTCAATATCACTGATCCTTCCCAAGGGTGGTTTTTCAGTAGGCAACTTACTTGCCAACCAAAACCCTCCAAGTTTAGGATCTCAATGAGCGTAGCATCGAATATCAACCAACTTTAGACTTCTCCAAAGCCGGCTATCTCACTACTTTCTAAAGGCCAAGATAGGATAACTAGGGTTCTAAAGGTCAGTTAGTGTATTGATAACATATGGCAGCCCCATATTATCCTCAACTTACTTAAGGAACATAAGCATCAACCAAGAAGTCACACTAACTATGGCCACCAGATTAACCATATCGGTATAGCCGTACATTTTCCTTGGTCTATTGCCATTTACCTAGGGTACACTAGATCCAGGTTAGGATCTTTCACAAAAGAAGCCCAACAAGTAATATAAAGTAAACAATTTAAGTGATCTAATTCCTAAGGGTACCCCTCTTTTACTTAGTACTCCCCAGTAGAGTCGTCAGTTCTTTAACACGGTGGGAGAACTGACTTTCTATAAATGTTACGGATAGCGAGAGTCGCCACCGACTTTTATTTTATCCAAGTGGAAAAGACCTAAAAGAACAGGATAGACCTTTTTTTAAAGACTTGAGTTCGGGGGGTAGGTTATCTAAAGGGAAGGTGTTAGCACCCTTTATATCCAAGGTTATCCATGGGCTCTTAGTTACTTAGCTTACTTAAATGTTTTTGAAAAGTTGAAGTGCGTGATTAGAAATTTTTCTAAGTACTTTGTAATGATCCTCGTATGGATGTATACAAAGCCTTGTTTGAAAATGTTTGAAAATAGTGAGGTGTGAAAAGTATTTTCTTTTTGAAGTGTGAGCTAGTAACTAGGAGATACCTACCATAGACTAAGTCATTCATGTTCTTATCTGTCCTTTCAAGGGTAAGACTTTCCCTATTATTAAGGAATAGGTAGTCATTACCTTGGATTTATTAAGGGACGGGTGTAGGGTCATCGTACGATCAATGAAGGAAACTATAGGATGTCTTTAGCAATTAGGAGGGACTATCATCTTTTAAACCGAAGGGACAAGATCATTTATCGTATGCAACCTCGTAGGGACTTGATCTTTTAGAATTTGGGAGGGACTAGATGATTTATTTCATGGAGGGACTTTGCTTAAGACACCATACTTTCGAGGGACTTGACCGTTTAATAAGGCAATCGAGGGATAACCCTAGGAGGTGCAGACATCGATCTTAGATCGACTTACGTGTGTGAGTGTTTATGTTCAGATATTTTTATCTTTTTAATTAATTATCTAAATTCAATTAATTACAATTATGTTTCCACTCCCTATTTACTAACCACACAAGTTAAATAAAATAAATAAAAATGCGAAAAAAATAGTAAATCTTACGTTATTACATCGCTTTGGGACAGATACATAATTATCAAACATAAAATAAATTACAATAAATAATACCTATACAATTTTCTAATATGGTAAATAAATCAAAATTAAATGAAGGAAATAAAAGCAAAATAAATTAAAGAAAATAAAAATAAAAATTTAAAGTTAAAGTTTTAATTAAGAAAGAATATATTTAGGTTAGATAAATTAGGGTTAGAAAAAATAAATTAAGTCTTTAGGTTAAATTTAGATTTTGTATTAAAGAGAATTAATTATTAATTATAATATACAAAAACTAAATATATACAAAAATATTACTAATTTATGAAAATATAAAGAAAATTTAATTATATACATAATTATGGCTAAAGAAAAATAATTAGGGATTTAATTAGACTTAAAACAAGATCATTAAGTATTTTTAGAAAATACTAATTTAAATTATTATTTTATTAATCAAATTATATATTTATATAAATATTAATGATATAAAAAATAATGTTAGTGGAGTTTTTAAAAAAACAAAAGAATTTATTTATAAATTATAATTAGTTTAAATTAATTGTTTCATTATTATTAAAAAAAAGAATTAACTTAAAAACTAATAAAACAAGAAAAATATGAAAAAGAAACAGAAAACGCTCAAAATAAAGGACCTGGGAATCGAACCCAGGTCCGGTACCTCCCAAGGCCAAGCTTTCTACCATCTGAGTTGTGCGCGCGTGTTGATATCCAGGGGCCAACATGTGAAGGTGCGTAAAACACAAGGAATGGGGGTTGGAATTGGGTTTTCTTTAACAACTAAAACTAACTTCTAATGACAAGTTGATTTATCCTGGTTCGTTTGAACTCAAACTACGCCCAGTCCACCCGCCAAGGTGATTTTGCCTCTATCACTGAGGTCTTAATCCACTATTCAATAAATGAATACACACACTGACCTACTGTCAATGTCCTCTTGAGTCTTCTGACTGATACTAGTCACTCAAGGGATTTTACTTAACTATTACAATAATAATAATATAGTAACTATTTTGCTTCTAATAAAGCTATGATCACTAAGTGAATGTTACAATATTTTAGCACAAATGAATAAGTCTTTTTCTCATGAGTGTATTGCCTCAAATCTTCAATTTGATTCCTTTATATAGTTCTTGAATATTGTAGCCGTTGGAGACATCTTGAGCTAATTTAGGATATTAGTTAATACCATAAATTCCTTCCATAACAAGAGATACTTGTCTTTACCATTAATTAATATATTCTTTAATTAATGCCTTCATTATGAAGATCATCATCTTCTAGACGTAAATCAGAGATAATAAAGTCTTGATGCGCAACCATTAAACCATGTCATTAAATGATGGATTCTTCATTAAGTGTATCTTCTATATACAGCTCAATGTATCTTCTAATAATGCACGTCTCCTTTAAATAACTTCCTCTTCTACACATATAATAAAGAGAGTCATTAGAACTTCTATTCTTGCATAATAATATTTGTTATCATCAAAACTCTTAGAGGTTTAGAACCATAATTGTTCTAACAATCTCCCCCTTTTTGATGATGACAAAACATTTATTTAGATTTTAAGAATAGAGTTTAAGAGGATTAGAAGAACTCCCTTTGATTAAATAAAATCAGATATTTCTATTAGAGGTTTCTTCAGAAGTTTTATCCTTCAGAAGTTTCATTAGCCTTAGCTCCCCCTGAGTTGATTACTTGACCTGTTTCTATTTTAGAATCACGACTCAAATAGTTTTATTAGAATTTATATGTTAGAGGCAAATCTTGATAAACTGCTATAGATCAGGATCTTCTACGTTACTCCCCCTTTTTGTCATAATCAAAAAGAATAAATGCAGAAAGAATGCAAGAGTATAGAAGCAAAATAAGTTTTCATTAAACAGAATCAAAAGCCAATAAGAACATAACCAGTAGAACTTAAAAAGTCATGAAAAAATAGAAGATAAAATAGAAAAAAAATAAGCAGAAGATAAACAGAAACTCAGGGATGCATCTTAGTAACTAAGGCCTCCAGCAGAGACTTGATCTCAGAGGATGATTCCACTTGCTTTCCAATCATCGTCTTCAACTCAGCATTGGTTTCATCTTGCTTATCCAGCCTTTGCTTAACCATCTCATTTTCCTTCTTCAATTCTTTTAAGATCTTTAGAACAAGATTGGTTGGCAGAGGTTCTTCATCTTCTGGAGCAGCTTGATTCTCAGAAAATTCTTCAGTTGCTGGTGATTGAGGATATTCAACATCCTGACCTTCGTCAGAAGGTACCAAAACCATTTGAAGTCCAGAGTTTGAATCCAGAGGTTCTGACTCTGTCCAGGGTTTGTTGTCCAGCAGAAATGGTTTATTCTTTTCAATGTTTGAAACAACTGCTTTGAGATACTCACAGAAGTTCTGACGAGCAAGGTCATAGCAGATGTCCTTTAGCTTTTTGGTTTCAGCATTGAACCATTTTCTGAACTTGGCCCACAGAAAGTCAGAAGCAGCTGGATCAGGCAGCTCTGAGCAAGCAGCCTTCAGATCCTCTATCCTAAATTTCATTTCTGTTTCAAAAGCAATAAGCAGTGCAGAAATGTCTGTTTTTGTGGGTTTTGGTTTTGGTGCTGGTGTGGCAGTTTTATTCGAGACAGAGGATAATTTTTGTAGAGCTTCAATATTGACAAAAGTTCTAAGGGGATTTTCAGGTTCAGCTTCTTCTGGTGGTGTGTCAGGAATGGTGATGAAAGTTGGTGAATTAGGAGGGGTAGACTCATAGGAAGACAGGGAGCTTTCTCTTATTGGTGAAAGATTAAAAACAAGGCCATCAGAATTTAGTGGTTGGAAACTGCTATGGTGGTGTGTTTCAAAAGTTTGAGAAGATGGGATTTGTTCAGATTCAGGGGGTTGGAAATCATCAATGTCAGAAAGAACATGTTGAAGGGCAGTGTGTGTTTCAGCTGATGGTGAACGGTCTATATCAGATAGAGGGGTTGTGTCAATAGGGATATCAAAGTCTGATAGGGTTTGTGGTTGATGGGGTTCATTTTCTGGTGGATAAAGTGAAGATAAGATGGAAGAGACAGCAGATGTTGCAGGTATGACAGAGGGAATAGGGTTAGAAGGTGGAATAGGTTCAGAGGATGGGGTTGGTTCAGAAGGAGTAGGTGCAGAAGGAATTTCATCAGAAGGTTTTGGGGAAGAGGGTGCTTCAGACATTTCTACTGTAACTGCTTCTACTACAGAGATAAATTCAGAGTTAGAGGCAGAAGTATTACCTGTTCTTCTGGTAGTTTTAGGAACCTTCTGAGACGATCCTTCTCCAGCCTTTCTTTTCTTGCTCCTTGCTGATGCAGCATCTGGAGTTTGTTGAGTAAGTTCTGTTGCCTTAAACATTGGATCCACACCATGTTGTTTGCAGGAATCCAAGTATCTGACCACAACCTCTGGAGGTGTGTCAGAAGAAAAGAGTGGGAAGTTCTGCAGAGGAATCTTCCTGGTGGTTATAACCTCTCTGGAGTAGAGGACAAGATCTTTCTTGATAGAAGTTATAAACTTTATCTTCTTCAGATTCTTAGCATTTATAGGCTTACCAACATCTGTTTCTAGAAGCTCTATC